>QEPC01006909.1:1759377-1800400 GCA_003113815.1 Sphenodon punctatus | reverse complement strand
GAAAGGGGTGCCCTGCAACCAGGACCTTGGTCTTGGAATGGTTAATTGACAAATTTTCCTGCTTGCAATAGAGCGCAAATCTCTGCATACTTCGGCGTAAGCCGACCCGAATTATTGAAAAAGCTGTGTCATCGGCGTAAAGAAGGAGGGGTAACTTCCGAGCGCCTAAGTTTGGAGCATGTAAATTATCCAAAGACACAAAGGTTGGCAAATCATTAAGAAAAAAATTGAAAAGCATGGGAGCTAATATACAGCCCTGCCGTACTCCTCTTTTGAGGGGCAGAGCTTTGGTAAGGGGACAGTTGGGGGCAACATGGACCGGTAATGAATGGTTCGTACAAATGGTAATTGTTATTGGCTCCTTATGATCTTCAAAGGTCTTACTTCACTAGCTTGAGTCTTCAGAGCTCCTCCGAGGTACAAGTAAACCAGTATTATCCTTGTTTATGTCATTGGGGAAATCTGGTCTTGCTGCCTCAGGGGAGTCTTTCTATTGAGTTCCTTGGGTGGCTGGATCAGGCCAAACATGACTTGCTCATGTTGTGAGGTTAGATAGTGCTGGCAACGTCCCCAGGTCTTTCCATGTCTCTGCTGGAGTTCGGCAAGGATGCCTGTTGGTACCTTTATTATTTAATTTATTTTTAAATGGTTTGGTTCTCGAGATTAGTAAATCTAGTGATACACCACCAAAAATTGCGGCTGGACCTGTTTCCATTCTGTTGTACGCTGATGGTGTTGTCCTGCTTCCACAAACAGGACAAGATCTTCAGCGAGGTTTACATCAATTGAATCAGTACTGCCTTACTAATAATTTAGGAATTAACCCCCAAAAGCCTCAGGTAATCAGATTTGGCTGTAGGAGAGTGAAGTATACATGGAGGGTGGGGGACCCTGTTATCTCTCAGGTACCTGATTATGTTTACCTGGGTGTGTTGTTTGCTGAATCTAGGTCCTGGATGCTACATAAAAACAGGATAATTGTTTAGCTTTTGCAATCAGTAGCCGGAATTCTGAGAATGTATAGAGCCTCAAAAAACCCATGTTTTTTTTTATATCAGCTAAGGTTTTTAAGGTGAAGTTGCTTCCTCAGCTTCTGTATGGGGCAGAGATTTGCTTTGCAAGTTATACAAGAGACATTGAAGTGGTACAGAACGAATTTCTTCAAGATGTTCTGCGGGCCCCTGCATCTACCCTGATATCGTTTTTGCATTCCGAAACTGGCATTTATTCTGTAGAGACATTGGCAAATAAAAGAGCAGTGAGCTATTGGTGTAAGATCTGTAAAATGGACCCTTCACGTCTCCCATTTAAGTACTTGTTGGAGTAAATTAAGCATCCGGGGATTAGGTCCTATTGGTGGTGGAGGGAATCTTCTATACTACTTTCTAGAAGTGGCTACTCCCCAAATTATTGTATGAATCTATATATTGGTCCTCTTTTGGCTGGTATTAAGCAAAGGCAATTTGATACCTTTGTCCAAGAGGAGATGGCAAGAGTAGCAGCTATCAAAATAACTCCTTGGTACTCAAAAAATTAAACTAGATTTAGCTTTGGAATCGTACCTGACTTCCTTGCAAGAGTTCCAACTGCGCAGAGCATTTACCTTAGCGCGTTTTCAGTTGTTTGACTCTGCTGTTACCCAAGGGAGAACAGCAGGGGTTGAATACGGTAAAAGAGTTTGCCCTTGCTATTGAGCTGAGATAGAAACGCTACTAGAGCACGTACTGGTCAACTGTCCTCTCTCTCCTCTGAATTGCGATTGTGGTGGGTGGCTCAGTTGTCAGAGTTTAACTTCTTTTTTACTGTATACCAAAAGATTTGTAGCCTATTGGCTACAAAAGATCATGCAGTTATAAAAGCTGTTGCATGATTTTTCTTCTTGTCCTTTAGAAGGCGGTGGGCTTTGTCATGAAACGGTATCAAACTAGACTTCTGTTTATTTCATTGATAACTCTGTGAATGGCTGATTCAGGTCCATTGCCTAACCTCTTCTTCCTGGGGAAATGTAATATATTTTGTAGTACTCTCTCAATACTCTGGCAGTAGGAGAGTTTAAAAAACATTTTATGTTTGTATGTTTGAGAATTTAGGAAACATTCTTGTTTTCTATTGCGTTTTAGTTGCCCTTCTGGATTCGATATATGTTTTGTTGATACTGCGATGGCAGATTGCTATAGAAAATAAATCCTCTATCTTGCTATCATTGTCCACTCTAAAACAGGTGGTAACCCAGATATTTTGTCTTCTCGCATCCAGGGCTGGGTCCGTTCTGTCCGATCCCAGAAAGAAGTCTTGTTTCTGCACATAAATGATGGCTCTTCTTTGGAAAACCTCCAGGTTGTGGCTGATCCAAGCTTGGAAACTAGGTTGGCAAAACATATGTCCATCTCTGTTCCAAGCAGTATTCGGAGGCTGACTAGTGGCAGTAAGGCTGAGAACGGGGGGCTAATTCCTGGCCCTAGATTCTTGCTTCCTACTGCGGTGGGAAGAGGTGAGGAGGAATGCAGATGCTGTGGGGTGACACGTTCAGCCTCTGCAGAGGGGATGTAATTATTTACTATTTATCACATATATCATTGATTTCAGTGTTCAAAGTGCTTTACAGTCCTTATCTAGGATCTACCCTCACAACAACCCAGTGAGGTAGGTCATTCCCATTTTACAGAAGGGAAACTGAGGCTGAAAGATGGTGACTTACCCAAGGAGTTCATTTCTAAGATGAGATTTGAACCTTGTTTCCAGGTGCAAGTCCACTAAACTACACTCCTTCTCAATAACATTCAAGAGCCATTAATCATTTGTGTCATTAAAAGAGCCGCAACCAAATTATAGCCCTAGCAGTAGACGATAATGGCCACGATCCCTAATCTACTTACCCCTGAGTCGTCCCATTGAAGTGGCTCGTGGTTCACAGTAATTGTACATGTGGTCTGTCGGGTAACTTGAGTGAGTCTTTCTGATATTCTGTTGTTCATTCTTCCTCAGAGAGTTAACCTTTGGCAGTGCTGTGGAAGTACAGGGGAAACTGGTCAAAAGTCTTAATCGGATGCAAAATGTGGAACTGAAAGCAGAAAATATTCGTGTTGTGGGACCTTGTGATGTTCTGGTAGGTTTCTTTTGTTGTTATGTATCACTTATAATCAAGCAGTCAGAATGGGCATTTTTACACACACCTTAGAGTGCTGGTCTTTCAATCTTCTGGGTTTACAAGTTCACAAGTAAGTTCCGGATGCATTATTTTTCTCTCTCTCTTCGTCTCCTCTCCTGAGGCAACCTAAAGTAGCTGCAGCTGTAGACGTGAGGGGTTGCCATGGAAACCAAGTGACCACAGCTCTCTGTAGCACCCACACTTGAATGTAATTAGAAAGTAAGCTCTTTAGGGCAGAGACTGCTTCCCTCTCCCCTCCCCACAGACTCCCAATGTGTCTGTGCAGTTCCTAGCACAATGAAGCCCAGGGCTGCGTTCCTCAGACTAGTTACTTTACTGGGACTACTCCGGAGGAAACGGTTTGAGGCTAGCAGTCCTGGTTTGTACTGAGGTTTTTTGATGCTATTGGGATACAGGATGGGTAAGAAGGAACGGGTCCAGATTTTGTGATTGGCTTGGCATGCAGCGGCTTCTTCTGTGATGCTGATGGTTAGTCTTTTATTGGTATCATTAATTATTAATCTAGCATGTGCCTGTCACTGAATTAGAGTCAGGCCCCTGTCCCAGGGGGTTTACAGTCGAGGATGGACACGAGAGAGAGAGAGAAATAATAATACAGAAATACATTCAAGAAGTCACAGGTACACGTGCTTGGCTTAGCTACAGAGGAAAAGGGGACCTGAATGTTAGGGCAGTTGTGGGAGCATCAAGGAGCAGGCTGTAGGGATGGAGGAGCCCAGGAAGGCTTGAAAGAAGAGGTCTGCCCAAGCTCTATCATTGTGGCCTTTACCTTTGGGCAAGCTGGCCATTGCCAAGCTCCCTCCTGGAAAACCAGGTTCCCTCCCAGGCAATCGACTCTGTTTACTCCTGTTGGTAAATTACCTCTTGCCTTGAGGAACATTTTGTACCAACACTAATCTGGGTGTAAGTTACCTAGTGGTTAGCAGTTCTTATGAACAAGCCCCCCCAGTGTGACATGCTAGCTTGAAAATGTGGAAGTCCTTATTTTCTTGTCCGTTTGGTAACTCAACCCCTATCGGGAAGTCTAGTCTTGACTGTGGGAGCGGAGTGCTTGACCATCCAGCCTAATTGGCTGTAAGGTGTCCTTGCAGGGGATGACCTCTCTGACTTGAAGCTGGAGAAAAGATTCTGGTGGCAGTTGGTGAAACTAGACCGGAGGTGGGCAAAGTTCCGAACCCCAAGGCCATGTATCAAAATCTTCCTATGGCCAGAGGCACAAATTTGTGCACAAACGTTCCCTGCTTTGTGATTGGCTGGCTGAGCCGGTACTCTGCCTTTCTGACTGCTGAGATTCTGAGGAGCAGCTGGAATTCAGCTGCTAAGGCTTGGGTGCAATGATTTGAAACACGGGACCATTAAGACAGCATGGGGACCAGGCCCTGGCTGAGAGGTGCATTTGAAGTGCACAAAAGCCGCATGTCGCTCCCAAGCAACAGATCACCCACCCCTAATCTCCAGGTTTTCACACGCTCCTTCTCTTTGCGTAGACTTTCCACCTGAAACCAAAAGAGAGGTACCCTCTGGAATACGTCCGGCAGTTTCCTCATATCCGATGCAGGACCAACGCTTTGAGCGCCCTCCTGAGGATACGCAGTGAAGCCACCGCAGCGATCCACTCCTTCTTCAAGGTGCCCTGATCTATTTTGGTTTAATTGGATTCATAGAATGGTCAACATGGTAAAGTATGGAGAGACAGAGCAGTAGCCTGTCATAGAGTCGGCGCTCCTAGCAGGTGTTCCGGGTCTGTCTTTGCATTACTGTGGAGACAAAGCAGTTCAGGTGAGACCTTTTATTGAATTACTTATAAAAAAACCCAAAACCCACAAACTTTCAGGCCGCACAGGGCCCTTCCTCAGGCATGCAAAGAAGCCAGAGGTTGCCTGAGGAAGGGCTCCGTGCAGCCTGAAAGCTTTTACCAAGCTGGTCCAATAAAAGGGAGCATCTGATGTCGTCGGTTTCCATTTTTATGCATTTGTGACCAACACCAACCTCCCTTTTCCTATAGTCTGAATGACTCTGTGACCTTGTGGGGTCATTAGGGGGGTGGGATGGGGTGATACTGCCTGCCCCAAAAGCATCTCTCAACAAGTTTGAGGTACTAAGACAAGATGCTATAAGGCAGCGGATCCCAGACTTCTGGGAATAACGGGCCATTGTTGACCCAGAAAACCTCTTAGGGGATGACTCTGGACTGGTGCTTGCTTATTATGGACTCACGGCTACTGCACAAAGCAGATAGCTTTAATCCTCGCTGATGCTGTGGGCATCTCTGGAGGGAGGTCTGGTATGGGGGATGATTGTAACACACACGTGTTGGATGCTTTGGGAGCTATTGCCATGTGCACTGTGAGAAGCTTTCCAATAGAATTCTCCTCCTCCCCCTCCCTTTATATGTTTTGACTAGCAGTGAAATTATCCATCTTCCTTCAGAGTAAATAGACCAGTCAACTGCACTGGAGTAGGTCATACTTTTCTAAGAGACCTTGTTTCAGGCTGACTGCATATTTGAGCAACAGTCGCTCTTGCTTGTCTTCCTAGACTTGGTTCCTATTTTGAAACCTTTCTTTGCAGCTAGACGTTCCGGTGAGCAAGCTCTTACAAGGAAAACTCAGGCAGCAGCTTTGAAAAGCACTCCCTAGTATGGAGACGTGGTGAGCTGCTGCAGTCTGACCCTTGGGATTATGGAGAAATCGCTTTTACTCTGTGCCTTGTGTGGGGCTGGTACTCTCCTGTCTGAGAGGGTGATGTGAGGCTAATTTACAGTTAGGCCCGCCCCCTCCTATATAGACATGGGGGCAGGAGGGTGCTGCTTGTCTGGGTTGTAGGGGTGTCCAGCTAGGCAAGGGTTCTATTTAGCTGTGGATCTAGCTGAGGATTTTCTGCATTAAGCAGGGGGTTGGACTAGATGACCTCTGACTACCCTTCCAACTCTAAGATTCTGTGATTCTATTTGGAGGATGAAGAGACACTTGTGTTGGCTTGAAAAAGGTGCCAATCGGGGTAAATTCTAGGTATGGTGTCTTTCCCACTCCAGGAACCCCACCCCAATCTCAAGACTCAGAGCTTGAAAACTTGACTAACAGTTGAGTAAATGAATACAACCGAATAAAGTATGAAATTGCTACAAATATGTGAACATCCTAGAAAGCGCAAAAGAAATAATTGTTACGCTGGAAAGAACTTGTAAGGCGTGAGAGTGACTCTGTAACTAAGGTCGAAACTCGGGTCTTGGATTCTCGCTTGCCTCGGCGAGAATCGGGCTTATCAACTCGTTCTTGCAAACGAGAATGAACCGAGGAAACTGCCTGGATTCTTGCTGAGAAGAGCAAGAATCTCGAGACAGCCCTCCCTTCCACCGCCCTTAAAAACAACCCGAGAAGGGCCCTTGCTGCTTGAGCTGCTGGGAGACGCGAGGAGGAGGCAAACATTTATAAAATGCACTTCGCATGTGGGCAGATTTGCCCCTGCGGCCATTTTGAACAGGCGCAGTGAATTTAACTTATTTTCAGGAGGACGAGATATCTAGTTACCGGGGCTGAGATCTTGGTGAGTTCTCGATTCTTGATTCAGCTTCAAAAGGGCTTCTTGATTCAGCTCCACTCTGTGCTTGGTCGGCCAGGCTGAGAAGAGGCCCGAAACGAAAAATCTCAGCGAGTGCTGTTTTTGTCGGAAGCAGGGCGTTTGCGCGATACGGAAACTTACCAGCTTTCCTGCTGTTTCCGTTATTTTTTGGCCATTTTACGTTATTTTTTGCAAGTTGAACGTGGCTGCTACTGGGCCAGTCGCAAGCCCCACATGTGACTTGTGTGCACCCCCGGGGGGCTGCAGAGACGCAAACGTGCCGGCGAAGCGCCTGGGCAGGGCTGAAAATTGCCATAAAAGTGCTGTAAAACGGTCATAAAAGTCCGGCAAAGTGACCGAAATGACCGGGGGGACGGGAACAAGCGGAAGGAAGGAATAGCAGGAAACTGACAAAGTACCGACTGACATTCGCGAGCACTCTCGAAAGGTTGGTATTCCACCTCGGAACGGGAGCGCTTGCTCTTGTCTCAGCCCTGCCCTGAGAGCAAACCAGCTAACCCGAAATCTGAGTCTGAAAAGAGAAAAAAGTTCTCTGCAGAAGGGATCTCCAAAGTTAGACAGGAAATGCATGTTATTCCCCCTGATGTATTTATCCCATTCAGCCCCATTCTAGCCTAGCTGCGACGTGGCTACAGATACTAGATCCCGTTGGCTAACGGCTTCTCGCTCATGATCTCCCTTCCCCGTAACATTAAGAGAAGTATATGATCTTCCCTTCTAAGTGGTGCCAAGCTCCAATCTCTTATCGATGGCCATGGTCAGCACTACTCACAAGTGTGCCGATATTCTCAGATCTCAGCTGAGTTCTCTGTCGGCTCTATCCAGAGAAAGATAGGGGGAAAAGATGCATCCGCAAAATCTAATTCCACGCTTGGCAGAAATAACGGGGCAGTTAAAACTGTGGTTAGGTTTCTAAAGCAGGGGTGGGGGGGCGAAGTTCCCAAGCTCAGGAGCCACATACCAACACTTTCATATCGCAGACAGCCTGATCATGGCTCCCTCCCCCCCCCGCCGGCCCCCCGATCCTGGGGACAGGGCAGTGTGGCTTCCCGCCCTCTGAGCTCCCAGGCTGTCTGGCAGGTTCAGGCAGCAGCAATAGTGGCTCAGGACACGCTGCTCCGGATCCGAGGGCCCTGGCAGCAGAAGGAATGGGAATGGCAGTTCAGCTTCTCTTGCCCTTGAGAGAGCCACGTGGACATGCCCCCAGTGCCTGAGGCTCCCGAGCTGCCGTTTGTCCCCCTCTGTCTATAATGTAAGTAGCCGTTAGATAGGCAAGTGGATTTTAAGAACCTTCAATACTAGCATATGACCACTAGATGGCACTATTTGCAGCCATTTAACGCCAGCCTCTTACAAAGAAACATGAGGTAGAGTGTTGCGTCCTGTAGGAGGCTTGAAAGACCAGCCATAAATAGCTGTATCTCTGATTAAGAATGAAGTTCTGATAAGCTGTATACATTATCGTACCGTTGCCAAATCAAATAAACTCCCTCGGTTTTCATCCTGTTGCAATCTGTATTTTGTTGTTTGAGACATTTTTCAAGCTAGGTGGAGTTATGTGCATATAGTCGCTTGAACGTCTCTGATACTGTGTACCACAGGATTGGAGACTTCATGTTCGTTATGGAGACAAAATGGTTCAAATGATACCTTTTGATTGATGAGAGTGTGCACGTTTTTGGGGCCACGCAGTGCCCTTTCTCAGGCAAGTGCGCAGAACCTGTTACATGCCTGAGGAAGGGTTCCGCTTGTCCTCTCTCTCCTCCTCTCCCCCATTGTATGTAGGCATCAACCGATGTTGGTCCAATAAAAGATGGGTTTCCCGGAGGGAGGCACAAAGTAGGCAAGTTGCACTACCCTGGCCCCTGCCCCTTTTGAGTGTCTCACTTCTTAAGGGGTGTGGTCAGATCAGAAAGGGGTGGGGCAAAGTGGCTCTCCCGGTGTAATTCTGCCAGCACCCTTGTATCTGAACTGCTTTGTTTTCACCTCGTCTATTTGCAACCGTTCTTTCTTTAGACTTCATGCTAATTAAGCAGACTTCCTTCTCCACCCCCACCCCCCAATAAGCAATAACATCAAGTATAGCTCCAAACGTAGCTTTATAGGGAAGCTTTTGCAACTGTGAAGGCTAATGTGAACTTGCCTCTGATTTTCATTTATTCTATTTTTTTAAAAATCTAGTGGGAATGTTTTTTTTTCAGGGGAAGCCCCAAGTGTTCTGATTTACAGCCTATACATTGTGCTGATCCGTGAGGGTTTGAAAGTGATCGGTGCACTTAGTCAGCCAATGTTTTAAAAAAAAAAAATGTAATTATGCTACATTTTGGAATCCTGTATTGGATAATCTGGACTGGTCATTCCCAAACTGCTCTGCAAACCATCAATGGTTCATGAGGCCATTGTACATGGTCTGTGCTGCCCATGGTAATTTTATTGTTCAGAATTTCTATAGCACTTTCAGCGTTCAAAGTGCTTTAACGTTCTCATCTAGTTCACCTTCACAACAGTCCTGTCGGGTGGGTCATTCTTATTCCCATTTTACAGGTGTGCAACTAAGATTGAGAGAGAGAGAGAGACTTGCCTAAGGCTACCCAAGGAGTTTAAAAACCTGGTCTCCCAGGTCTAAGTCAACACTTTATCCACCAGGCTACAACGGCATGTGTAGTTTTCCTCCCTCAGTGTGAACTAGAGCCTCTTGCCATATGTATCTGTGGCCTGTCCGTGCCATGGTCCACCAGAAATATCAAGGCTTGATCATGGTCTGTTTGTCCAAAGAGTTTGGAAACTGCTGATCTAGTCTGTTTGTAACCTGCTGTGTTCACTGTGGGGTTTTTTTCCCCATGGGTATCAATGGGGAAAATGCAGTGAACACTGGTCCCTGCTTAAGGTTAATGTGCTTATTTTCACTTGACTGTTCCTGATAAACCTAAACCCTGAACATCTGTGCTTCAGATGGTCTAAGACTAAAAACCCCACCAAACAGACAGAGAACTGCAAGATATTTCCTATGTAAACCGCTCAGGGCAGGGAGCTCTGTCTAATCCATGATTGTGCAGTGCCAGGGACCTTGCCAATGCTACATCTCCCCTCCTTCTGTTTGAGGAGGAGAGGGGGCGGAGCTTCTCCATGGTGAGAGTGGGGTGCTTGCTCCCTGGGGAAGGGAGGGATTATGCCCCTCTGTGAGAGGGGGTTTGGAGGGTGGGGGATCTCTCCCGCCTGCCTGGCTACTTGCCACGGGGAGGGGGGAGTCTGGGGGCAGGGCTGGCCCAGGGCTGGGCACGGCCATTGGGGCTGTGATATGGTCTCTCTGGGAGGCCGTTACATTCCTTGGGGAGGGAGAGGTGTTTGGTACCTGGCCCCCTCACTGCCCCCAGAGCGGAAGGCGAGGTGGTCAAGGTTCAGAGGTCCCACGGCCTGGGCCATGATGCTGTTGAACGTGAGATCGGTTGTAAACAAGTCCTCTACCGTCCCGGAGTTGATCCTGGGCCAGAGGGTTGATCTCGTGTGTATCTCAGAGGCCTGGCTGGATACTGAGTTGGGGCCCATTTTGGCTGACCTTGTTCCAGGTGGGTACTCCGGGCAGCATCAGCCGAGGCTAGAGGGTTGGGGGTGCGGCGGTGGAGCCATTATTCTTAAGGAGTCTCGTTCCGTTAGGAGGTATCCAGTGCAAACTCCATCAGGTATTGAATACCTCCACCTTGTGATTTATTTGGCTGGGGACAGATTGGGGCTGCTGGTGGTATACCGGGCACCTTCTGGGGCAATGGCGTCCCTACATGCTTTAGCAGAGCTGGTGTCGGAGGTGGCCTTGCACTCCCTGAGGACAGTGGTCCTTGGGGACTTCAGCATGCACATTGATGCCAGCCTTCAGGGTGCAGAGCATGAGTTCATGGCCGTCATGGCAACCATGGGCCTGTCTCAGGTGGTGGTCGGCCTGACACGCGGGGGGAGGCACACGCTGGATTTGTGGTGTTGCACCGGCCTTGAGGCGGGGGATCCATTGGCGGGGGAGGTATCCTTGATTCCCTTGTCATGGATGGATCATTATCTCCTACGGTCCTGCCTCCTGCTGCACGTCCGCTCCCGAAGAGGTGCAGAACCTGTTCGATTGGTCCGCCCCCGGAGACGTTACGGAATGCCCTGGGGGAGATCCCCTCCGACCTTGACGGCCGATCGCTCGATGACCTCGTAGCCTTCTGGAACACCTTGCTGGCCAAGGCCATTGACCAGTTGGCTCCCAGGCATCCGCTCCTGGAGCATCGGTGGCACAGGTCCCCGTGGTTCACAGAGGATCTGCATCAGCTGAAACAGGCAGGGCAGCAGTTACAGTGGGGGTGGTGCCAAACATGCACTGAAGATGACAGATTGCGGCATAGAGCCAGTTGAAGGGCCTATGCGGTGGCTGTGCAGGCAGCAAGGAAGGGTTTCTTTGGTGCCATCCTAGTGTCCGTGAAGTGTCGTCCAGCTGAGCTTTTCCGGGTGGTGAGGGGGCTGGTCAGTCCGACCTGTCTCCATCTGGAGCTGGAGTCGTCTAGCGCTCGCTGTGACATGTTTGTTGACTATTTCATGGATAAAATTGCTTGCCTTCACCACAGCTTTGACGCCACATTTAATAAAATAGGAGAACCAGAGGTAACGAATGCCCCACCTTGTCCTGTTTTGTGGGATCAGGTTTTTTTTAATTTTATTTTTTAAATTTTATTTAAAACTTCTATCCCGCCCCTCCTGCCCAAAGGCAGCACGGTTTCAGTCTGTGACATCCACTGATGCTGAGGATGTTCTGGGGTCTGTCAGGGCCACATGTTTTGAACTAGATCCTTGCCTGGCCTGACTGGTTAAGGCCAGCCGGGAGACCTTGGGACTGTTGCTTGCTCTGGTAGTCAACATCTCCCTTCGGGAGGGCAGGGTCCTTCAGTGCTTTAAAGAGCCGTTAGTGTGCCCATTGCTCAAAAAACCATCCCTCGACGTTGACTCCCTGGCCAGCTGTCGGCCAGTCTCTCTAACCATCCCTTTTTAGGGAAGGTTATTGAGCGAGTGGTGGCCTGGCAGCTTTAGGTACATTTGGATTGTGTCAGCTTTCTAGATTCCTCGCAGTCTGGCTTTCGTCCAGGTTATAGCACTCAGACTGCACTTGTGGCCTTGGTTGACGACCTCTGCCGTGAACTTGACTGGGGTTGTTCAACCCTCCTGGTCCTGTTAGATCTGTCGGCTGCATTTGCTATTGTTGACCATGAGATGCTGGTGCCTTGTTTGCAGGACTGTGCCAGGATGGGCGGAATTGTTCTTGAATAGTTCTGTTCATCCCTGGCCAGAAGAACTCGGCGTGTAGCACTGGGGGAGTGTTCGTCATCTTCCCCAAGAGCTCACGTGTGGTGCCTCGCAAGGATCCATTCTGTCCCCTCTCTTGTTCAATGTGTGTATGCAGCCTCTGGGGGAGGTCGTGAGACGGTTTGGTGTTTGTTGTCATTAATATGCTGATGACACCCAACTGTACCTCCTCGTTTTCAGCTGACCCAGACCTGGCAGTCTCATTGTTTACCCGATGTCTGGCAGCTGTGGTGGACTGGATGAGGGTGAGCCGTCTGAAGCTGAATCCTGACCAGACAGAGGTGATGGTGGTGGGGAGGGCCGAGTGTGGAGGTCCCCATCATTGATGGGGTTCGTCCCTCCTTGGTTCCTCCGGTTCAGAGTCTGGAGGCGCGCCAGTATTTGCAGCTCCGCTTGGATGTCAAGGTGACAGCTGTGGCAAGGAGTGCTTTTTGCCAGTTATATCTGGTACGGTGGGCTTTGGCCATCTATCTCGGGTGACGACTTAGCCACCGTCATCCATGCCTTCATCACCTCAAGACTGGACTATAGTAACGCGCTCTATGTCGGGCTACCCTTGGTGATGGTTCGGAGACTGCAGCTGGTACAGAATGCGGCGGCCCATCTCCTTACGGGTACCGGGTGTTGCGAGCATAGAACACCTGTGCTTTGCTCGCTGCACTTCCTGCCTATAGTCTCTGGGCCCAATTCAAGGTGATGGTTTTAACTTATAAAGCCCTAAACGGCCTGAACCCCATCTATCTGCGGGACCGCCTCACTCCCCAGGTTCTGGATTGGCCCCTGTGGTCGGCTGGGGGCGCCTTTCTTGAAGTCCCCCGTGTACAAAGGGGGGCAACGTTGGAGAGGGCATTCTCGGTTGTAGCCCTGTGGCCATGGAATTCCCTCCTGGTGGGAGTCCCGTCTGCCCCTGGATCGTCTCTTTTTCAGGCGCCAGTGTAAGACCTATATTTTTGGCAGGGGAGAGGGGTAATGGGTGGGACGGGGGGAGGGTGTTATTTCTTTTACTCTGTGACATTTTGTATATATGTTATGTTTTTGTTTTTTTATTGTAAGCCACCCTGAGCTGCCAAATGTAGGAGGGGTCGGGGTATACATTTTAGTATAAATAAATACTTAATTCCTGGGGCACATGATCAGGCCTCCTCTTTTTAACGAACTCTGGTTGCAGTACGATCTGCCACTGTTACCTGATGATGATGATGCTCACCGCCACCAAAGACAAGGGTGGGGAGAAAAGGGAGAGGGGACCATGGGGAAAGACAGGGAGACATTTGAGAAGTTGCAAGCATATGTACTTAGTTTACAGGGAGGAAGAGGACTCTGAGGGAAGAGGAAAATAAACATATTTTCTATAGTTTGATGATGTTAACCTTATCAGACTAATGTGCTTCTATTTATCTGGATTTATAGTCCAACCTACCCTGGGGACTTGGGGTGAGTTCCAACTCCTAAAATGCATAATATATATAAAAACCCTATCATTATTAAGCATTTATATAGCACAAGCAATGTACCTGGCACTTTACAATCATCAATTAGAGACAGGTCCTGGCCCTGAGGGGATTTCAGTCTAGTAGAGACAAAGGAGAGGGGAATATAGGGCGAGATGAGGATGCGTTCATGAAGTTGAGGACTTACAGGTGTACCTGCTTAGCTTAGTTACAGGGGAGAAGGGGACCCTAAGATAAAACCCAACTATAACCTGCCACACACATAGCCTATCCCAGCCCACCAAATGCCTTGTCAAATAAAAAGGTCTTGCATTGCCTCCTGAAGATGCTCAGGCTAAGCCTTTAGTGGACCTCCAGAGGGAGGGAGGGAGTTGGGTGGCATTAGTAGCTCCTAATGCTCAGTCTCTTTCTGAAGGAGCTCTCGTAATGTAAAATGTACTCTGTTGTGTCTGTAACTTACACTTGTCTGTGGAGATGCAGATGATTCCTTTTTGTCACACGAGATTTCTTCTTGGTTGTTTGTTTTGGGAGCTGGTGTCTTAGTTGAACAAGTGTTGGACTTGGATCTGGGATATCAAGGTTCAAATTCTATCTTAGCGATAAACTCACTAGATGGTCTTGGGCGAGTCAGTCTCTCTCTCAGTTCTCCACCTGTAAAATGGGAATAATAGTGACTTACCTCACAGGGTTGTTTTGAGAGTGAACGGGATAAGGATTTTAAAGTTCCAATCTCCGCCCATGGGATATGGTGGGTTCTACACTCTAAATAAATAACATTCATCTTTTATGGGCCCTGAGTTTTTACTTCATGGCTCCCCACTTCTTGACCTGAAAATAGTCCTGATTTGCCGTGTATTACTGCAAGGCCCTTCACGGCCTGAGCCCTGCTTACCTGGAAGATTGCTGCCTCCCCTGGGCCCCGGAGCAGCCCCTCCAGTCGTCCGGGACTGCCTTCCTGGAAATCCCACGTTATCGATGGTTCTGCACGAACTGGAGGGCGTTCTCGGTGACCGCACCGTCACTTTGGAATTCCCTCCGGGCGGAGATTCGCCTCGGCGTGGATATCCTCGCCTTCTGATGAAACAGTAAGACCTGGCACTTCTGCCAGGGGTTTGGGGTGGGGGGGGAGGGTGGGATGGGTTAGTTGGCTTGGGGGAAGGTGGTTGGTTTTTTTGTATTTCTGCACATACCTGTCTTGTATGTTTTATGTATGTATGTTTTTATATTTATTGATATTGTTGTTTTATTGACATTTTATGTTGGAAGCCGCCCGTAGGGGTGGGAATTCCAGTTCTCCCGAGATCCGATATTGCCGGTATTTGGGTGTATCAGCTTAATCCGATATTTACCTGTACCGGCATACCGGATTTTTAACATTGGCCACGGTACCGGATTTTTTACATTGCGGCCATTGAAGTCAATAGCTGCAATGTAAAAAATCCGGTACTGCGGCCAATGTTAAAAATACGGTATGCCGATATCGGTAAATCCGGTACCAGGGAGATCCGATACCGGTGTATCCGGTATTCTCCCCGGTGTCCCACCCCTACCGCCCAGAGTCGCCATTGGTGAGAGCGGTGGGGTATAAATCATTGAAATAAATAAATAAATCCCATCTCTTCTCCTGATGTGGGGAGAGGAGTGAGGTCCAGGGTCTGGGATTTGTGAAAGGAGGTAATTATTCTGTTCTTACGGGAAGTTACTTTCATTTGTATTTATAATGGATGACTGAAACCCTCTGTAGACTGGGCAAAGTGTTTTTAGCACTTGTATAAAGCCCACAACCAGTTGCTGTGTAAGTGAGACATCTTGATGAAATAACAGATTGTGGGTAATAATAATAGTTTGGTTTAACTGGAAACATCTGCTCAGAGCAGAGCTGCAGTAATCTAACAAAAAGGCCAACAATGTTGCGGGGGGGAAGTGAGGAAATAAAATGGAGCATATTCTAATGCAGGGATTTGACCACTCTTCCTTCCCAGGGGTCACTCTGAAAATTAGTGCAAGCTCCGGGGGCCACATAGAAGTTGGAGGCAGGAGTCTGTAAGGGATGCACTCAAGCAAAAGAGGTTCTATTATTATTTATTTACTAAGTATTTATATAGCGCAAGCAACTTACCTGGCGCTTAGACTGGATGAGCTTATAGTCTAAGAAAGACGATAAATGGGGGATGGGGGCAACAGAGGGACAGACACAGATACATTCTCCCTCTGTCTCCGGCTAATCCTCCGCACGGGTAGCTCTGCGGATGGCCGCCGGGAAGCCAAAGAAGAAAACGCTTCCATTGCGCATGCGCGTAGAGCTAGCCCCCAACTCTCCTCAGTCCGTCTTCTGCCTTCGAGCCGTCGGGATCACAATTTTTTTCTCTCCGGACCTAAAAGAAAAAGAGAACACACAGGATCAGGGAAAGAGCTCGCAACCACAGGAAAGTTCAGGGCAACATCTAGTGAGTGGGCAGGGCTTAAGGGGCGGTGTTTCCCCAAGTCGTGGGCGACCCCCGGGAAGCCCGGCCGGTTCCCTCGCAAAGCGCCTGGCAACGGGGCAGCAGTGGGGCATATCTCCACACAACCCCACCAGCGAGGCAGTTCAACTCAAGTCTCCCCTCGCCTAGGAACAGCACCGCACTGCGGGAGCAGTTCCCGCCGCAGCGCGTTCTCCCCCACAGCAGCGTGACTTGCGTGGGCTGAGATGGAGGGGGCACAAGAGAGTGGAATGCAGCAAGCGGCAACGACCCAGGAGAGCATGCAAGTAGACATGCCCTTCCTGGCTGCCACAATGGGGAAATTGTTGCGGTCTCTGGATAAATTGCGTGAGCTGCAAATTAAAGGGCCTCACAAAAACCCCTCCCCCACCCCTAAAGCACCCAAAGCTAGAGCGGGAAAATCCTCCGGCAAGGCGGGAAACAAGAGAACAAAGGGCCCACAGGGGGGCGCCATCGCTAGATTACTGGACGACTCTTACTCTTCGGAGGAGAGTGTCTCTAGACCCTACCCAAAAAACACAGAGAGGAGGCAGAAGCCCTATTAAACTCAGCCTCAGAGCAGGAGTCGGGGCAGGAGTGGGGTGACATGGAGGGAACGATCCTCCAGGAACCCTTGCCCGAACCTAGAGATAAGGATAGACCGTTTCCTTTCGCGTATAGAGAGGAATTCCTCTCACAGGTGGCTAAGACCCTCCAAAATTGGTCATACAGGAGTGGAAGCACCCTGATAAGACCCAAAGGATGAACAAGACACAGGCCTCCTTATACTCCTTCTCCAGGAAGAAGGAACCAATGTTTAAAAACCCCAAAGTAGACGCTGCGGCAGTGTCCCTAGCCAGACAAACCGTCGTCTCCACTGAAGGGGACTGTTATCCCAGGGACCCCACAGACAGGGCCATAGACGCAGCCCTACACAGGGGATTGGATTGATCGGCCTCCTCGCTAAAGATTACTATCCTATCCCCGTATGTAGCGAGGGCACTGCTAGCATGGATGCAGGAGGCACAGGATTCAGAGATCTCAGATAGGAGGGCCCAAGTCATTTCATCCCACATCTCCCTGGCAACAGCTTTCTTGGCAAATGCCACCATGGGCACGGGCTCCAGCTAGCTCTGTTTCCTCAAGAAGGAGGTTATGGCTCAGGTCCTGGCAGGGGGACATCACCGCCAACAACCTATTAGTGGCAGCCCCCTATAAGGGTCTAAAACTGTTCGGCGTATGCCTGGACAAAGTGTTGGCAGGTGCTAATGACCAAGCCAAACACAAGAACCTACAACAAGTAGGGGCTAGAAAGAGATTTTTTTCGCAACCCCACTTATAAGCCATGGGGGGGAATATGGAGCATTCAAGAGATTCCAAGGACTGACTAGGGAGTCCGCAGGAAGCTTTTCCTTTCGCAATAGGACCAACAGACAGGGTCCCCGATTCGACAGACAGAAACAAAAAAGCTCCACCCCATCTCAGCGTAAGCAAGACGCATGACTATTCAGAGGAATTGGAGGTAGCGGGCAGGCTTCAGCTTTTCTCAGGTCTTTGGGAAAAGTCAGTATCAGACGCCTGGGTGCTGGCTACCGTATAGAACTAGCGTATCAGCCCCAGCAAAGATTCCTTGCCTCCCCCACGTCAAACTCTCCAGAAAAACATGGCACCATGCTAGGGGAGATTCAGAGACTCTTACACGTCAAGGCCATAGAACCAGTTCCCCCAGAACAAACAGGCAAGGAATTATACTCAACAATTTTCCTGGTACCCAAAAAGTCGGGATCCTGGAGGACGGTTCTAGATCTGAAGCTCATAAACAAAGCAGTGAGAGCACAGAAATTCAAAATGGGAGACAGTGACCTCCATCTGCCAGAGCCTAAGGGAGAGGCACTCTCCGAGAAGCATTCCTCCATATCCCCATCTGGAAACCACACAGGATGTGGCTCTGGCATTTGGGGTGGGGGGCAGCAAGGGAGAATGGGCGAACACACTTTGAGGGGTAGCGGAGGAGGAGTGGGGCTTTCAGATGGGAGCAGAGTGGGAGACTAGTGTAGAGAGACTGGACAAGGGACAAGATCATAGATCTATGCCCAGTCCTTGTGTGTGCGCTCTAATCTCTGCTCCTGTATCCTGAGCTCAGTTTTTCAGTGCAGAAACTAAGCCCAGGGACCAGATTCAGGAACTGGGAAAGGGACCAAATAAAATCTAACCCCCATCTGCATTTGGCTCTCAGGCTTGAGGTTCCTCACCTCTTTCCAAACTCGACTGATAAATGTGCCCACACCCGTGAATAGTGTGTGTGGTTCGGGTTGTCCCTTCCCAGAAAGGCCATAGTAGAACTGGAAAAAAGGCGCAGAGAAGGGCAGCAAAGATGACCAAAGGCATGGAGCAGCTTCCATACAAAGAGAGGCTCAATGGGTTAAGGCTTTTCATCTTGTCGAAGAAATGTCTGGAGGGGCATATGAGCGAAGTTTACAAAAGCACGAGCAGAGCAAGTAAATGGGGAGCTGTTCTTGACCATCTCTCAAAGCAGTAAATCTAAGGGGTATCCTATGAAATTATCTGGCAGCAAATTTAAAAGAACTAAAAGCAAGTTGTTGGTTTTTTTTCCCCCCATTCAGTGTACAAGTAACCCAAGGAACTCATTGTCTGAGGATGTTTGGGAGGCCAGTACGGTTTTAAAAAGGGGTTGCATAAATTCTTAGAGGATAGGTCCATAAATGGCTTTTAGTCCAGTTGTTTGGAGGATGAAACCTCAAATATTTGTGGCCTGGGTGTGGATAACAGGAAATGGATCATCATGTTATTGAATGGGTGGTGGTTTGGCAGCTTTAGGGGCATCTACATTGGGTCAGTTTTCTTGATCCCTTGCAGTCTGGTTTTCGCTCTGGGTTTGGCATGGAGATTGCACTTGTGGCTTTGGTGGTTGACTTGCGCCGCGAATTAGACCGGGGCAGATCTTCTATTTTAATTCTGTTAGATCTGTCGACTGCATTTGATACCGTGGACCACACGGTGGCTCGGCTGTGGGACCAGGCTGGGGTGGGCGGAATTGTTCTTGAATGGTTTCGCTTGTTCTTGGCCGGGAGAACTCAGTGTGTGGTTCTTGGGGAATGTACTTCATCTCCCCAGGACCTCACATGTGGAGTACCACAGGGTTCTATTCTGTCCCCCCTTCTGCTCAATGTGTATTTATTTATTTATATACAATTTTTATCCCGCCCCTCCTGCCTACAGGGCAGCCCGGGGCGGCAAACAACAATATAAACAATAAAACAATTTAAAACAATTAAAAATTCACAAATGCAGGGAAAGGAAACCCACCCTACCCCTCACCAAAGACCTGGTGGCACAGCCAGGTCTTACATAAACGCCGAAATAGGAGCATGGGAGACAACCGAGCCTCCTCCAAGAGTGAATTCCACAGCACAGGGGCGGCCACTGAAAAAGTTCTAACATCGGTGGCCACCCACCTCGCCCAGGGAACCTCCAAAAAGGCTCCCATGGACAATCTCGAGGGTCGCATGGGCACCTGGGGAATGAGGCGGTCCCACAGATAAGCAGAGCCCAGGCCGTGAAGGGCTTTAAAGGTTAGAACCACCACCTTGAACCTGGCTCGGTGCTTTATAAGCAGCCAGTGCAGAGCCCGGAGCACAGGTGTCATTTGCTCCCTGCAGCCGGCCCCCGTAAGGAGACGGGCCGCGGCATTCTGCACCAGCTGCAGCTTCCGGACCAGCTTCTCAGGCAGCCCCACGTAGAGCACGTTGCAGTAACCAAGCCTCGAGGTGATGAAGGCATGAATGACAGTGGTGAGGTCGGAGTCAGAGATACAGCTGAAGCCGCCGGACAAGATGTAACTGCCGAAACACACTCCCCGCCACGGCTACAACCTGAGATTCCAGGCTGAGCCATGAATTGAGAAGCACACCCAGACTCCGCACTTGAGACACCATGGGAGGGTGAACCCCCCCCTCCAACAAGAGGAGATTCAACCACCCCCTGATCCCCCAAGCCCTCGTCCACCAACATCACCTCCGTCTTGTCAGGATTCAATTGCAGATGGCTCAACCTCATCCAAGTCCTCACAGCTGAAAGGCACTGGGAAAATAGGGAGACTGCGTGACCTGGGTCGATGGAAAAGGAGAGGTAGAGCTGACTGTCATCAGCATACTGATCACACTGCATGCCCTGAAACCCTCACGATCTCCCCTAACGGCTGCATATAGATGTTAAACAAGAGAGGGGACAGAATGGCACCCTGTAGGACTCCACATGTGAGGCCCTGGCGGGAAGACGTACGCTCCCCCAACACCACCCGGTGAGTTTTTCCAGCCAGGAACGAATGACACCAGTCCAAGACTGTTCCGCCAATCCCGGCACGGTCCTGCAGGCGAGTCTCCAACACCTTAGGATCGACTGTGTCGAATGCAGCCGAAAGGTCTAGCAGGACCAGTAAGGTCGGACGACCCTGATCCAACACCAGACGGAGATCATCAACCAAGGCTACCAATGCCGTCTCCGTACCGTACCCAGGGCCCCGATTCTTCTGCAAAGATTTTTCCAAAATTCTGGGACCCAAAATTGGAAATTCTGCGACCCAATAAAGTTACAAAACAAGTCTACTAAAATTAAAAATGAGTTCTTTATTTATTTGCAGTACTGACATCTTTATGCTGTGCCCCCCCAAAAAACATATGGCAATGCAGAGGGCACAGCAAGCAACACACACCCCAAACCACATGGCAATGCAGAGGGCACAGCAGGTAACATCCCCCCCCCCCCCAACCACATGGCAATGCAGAGCTCGCAGCGGGAACCCCCAACCCTTACCTTATGGCTGGAGCAGCCGGTGGCGGCAGTGACTTAGTAGTGTCGGCGGCAGCAGCTGCTCCAGCGCTCTCGTCCCCATCCAACTCCTGGCCTCTTCCTGGTCCCTCCCAATGAGGCCTCTCAGGGTGACGCAGCCGGATGATGTCATCTGGCTGCGCTACTCTGGGAGGCCCTGTTGGGAGGGGCCAGGAAGAGGCCAGGAGCCAGGTGGGGACAAGCGTGCTGGAGCAGCTGCTGCCGCCCATGCTGCTAAGTTAGTTTTCTAAATGGAGGAGGCAAGCCCTGGCAACTGGGGAGGGGAAGCCCCGAGAGTTTGTTCATCCCCCTCCCCCCGTGGAATCTCCTGCCCCGTGTCTCCCCAGCGCAGGCTAGAAATTCTGCGCTGGGGTAAGCGGGGCAGGAGATTCTGCGGGGGAAGGGGAATTCTGAGGGAATTCTGCGAATCACAGACCCGCGTTTGGCTCGGGGCCCTGACCATACCCAGGCCAAAAACCAGACTGAAAGGGGTCAAGGAAACCAGTGCAGTCCAGATGTTCCTGGAGCTGCCGTGTCACAGCCCGTTCAATAACCTTCCCTGAAAAGGGAAGGTTAGAGACCGGCCGATAACTGACAGGAGCATCAGCATCAAGAGATGGTTTCTTGAGCAGGGGTTCTAACCACAGCCTCCTTTAGACAGTCAGACACCATGCCATCCTGAAGGGAGGCACTAACCACCCCAGCCAGCAACGGCCGAACCGTCTCCTGGCTGGCTTTCACCAGCCAGGAGGGGCAAGGATCTTGTTCACAAGTAGTGGCACAAACAGATCCCAACAAGGACTCCACATTGGCAGGTGCCACCATCTGAAACCAATCCCACAAAACAGGACAGGACAGGGCATCCATAGCCCCAAGATGATCCTCTGCAATAACTGTGGTACCGAAAACATGGCGGATGCAAGCAATCTTATCTACAAAGTACTCGATAAACCGGTCACAGCGGTCACTGGATTGCTCCTGGTCCAGGTGGAGGCAGGCAGGACTGACCAAGCCCTTCACCACCCGGAAAAGCTCCACTGAACGTGACTTTGCAGATGCAATGAAGGCAGCAAAGAACTGCTTCTTTGCTGCCTGCACCACCACAGCATAGGCCTTTACACTGCTCTTATGCTGCAATTGATCATACTTGTTGCGAGTCTGGCGCCGCCATCACTTCAACCGCCTGCTCTCCCGCTTCAAACACCGCAGGCCCTCAGTAAATCAAGGAGACCTGCGGGAGACTCGGGAGGGCAGTAGATGCCTGGGAGCCACTCTGTCAATGGTCTCTGCCAACAAGGTGTTCCAGAAGGCTATGAGATCATTGACAGAGCGGGTATCAAGGTCCAGGGGAAACTCCCTCAGAGCATTCCGGAACCTGTCTGGGTCCATAAGTCTCTGGGGGTGGACCGATCTAATAGGTCCTGCACCCCAGTGAGGGCTGATATGCGCCAGGATGCATGCCTTAAGGAGGTAATGGTCAGACCATGACAAAGGCTCCACCTCCCTGACTTCTACCAACTGACCCCCCGCCTAAAGGCCAGTGCAGAAAACCAAATCCAGTGTATGTCCCTCCTCGTGTGGGGCCACAGACGATTTGGGACAGGCCCATGGTTGTCATGGAGGCCATGAACTCATGCCTCACTCCTCCAAGATTGGTGTCAGTGTGGATGTTAAAATCCCTCAGGACCTCTAATCTAGGGGTCCGGAGGATCACATCTGACACCAGATCAGCAAGAGCATTTAGGGATGCCGCCGGGCAGTTGGGTGCACGGTACACCAGCAGCACCCCTAATCTGTTCCCGGCCAAATCCAACACAAGATGGAGGCATTCAACACGTGGTGGAGCCTGTACCGGATACCTCCTAAAAGACAATGTGTCCTTGATAACAATGGCTACACCATCACCCCTGGCTACACTGCCCCGCCCCTCCAGCCGAGGCTGATGCTGCACAGAGAACCCAGCTGGAACAAGATCGGCTAATATAAGACCTGATTCATTGTCCAGCCATGTCTCTGTAGTACACACAAGGTTGACGTCCCACTCCGGAATTAACTCCTGGATGGTAGATGACTTATTGACAACCAACCTCGCGTTCAGCAGCACCAAACCAAGGCCTGGGGTCTCCTGGGCCTCGACCCGCAACCTACCCGCTTGAGGGGTTGAGAGGGGAACGGGCACAAGGCACCGTTCCCTTCTCACTGATGGAACACACCTCCCCTTTGGACCATATCTCCCCCGACCCGTAACAACCCCGATTAGCTGCGGAAGCCCTCCCATCCTCGGAGAACCCCATTAGACACCCACCCTCCATGGGCTGCCCTGACAGGCCGGCGAGAGGGACCCCACCCCCAACCCCCCCTGTCCGCCTNAGGGACCCCCACCAACCCCCAACCCCCCCTGTCCGCCTCTGCCACCAGCGGGCAACCCTCCCCCCTGAAGGGTCACCCCTGCTCACACCAGGGGTTCCCCTCCACACACACACACCAACCTCCCTCTCCTGCCACCAGAGGGAGGCCGATAATCCCACACACCCCCAACCACCCCCCCACCCAAATTTTATTCCTCCATGCTCAGTTCCCCACACAATACGTATGACCCCACCCCTCAATCGATATCTTCACCCCCCTGCGCCCACCCAAGCAGGGGGTGGGGCGCAGAGACACCGTTGGGGCCATTATCGCTGTGCTGGGCCGCTCTACAGAGCAGAAATTATCTCCACGATGGCTGTCTCCATCTGCAAACAGCCCACCAACGGCACTTTGCCCTTTGGCGGCGCCACCCTCAGGGCATCTCCCCTTCGTGGTGTTACCCGGGAAAGGGAGGACAGCAGAACACAGGTGTGGGCACTGTATATGCAGCCTTTGGGCGAGGCCGTGAGAGAGTTTGGCGTGCGTGGTCATCAGTACGCCAATGACACACAGCTCTACCTCTCTTTTTCTGCAGACTCAGACCCAGCAATCTCGGTGCTCACCCAGTGCTTGGCAGCTGTGGGGGACTGGATGAGGGCGAGCCGTCTGAAGTTGAATCCCGATAAGATGGCGGTGATGTTAGTGGGTAGGGCTGGGGTGTGTGTGTGGCCCTCATCATCGATAGGGTCTGCCCCCCTTTGGCCACACAGGTCCGTAGTCTGGGGGTGCTCCTCGACTCACAGCTTCGCCTGGATCTCTAGGTAGAGGCTGTGGTGAGGGGAACATTTCGCCAGTTACATCTGGTACGACGGCTGCGGCCGTATGTTTCGGACTCGGATCTGGCCACCATCATCCATACCTTTATTACCTCGTTATTACCATTTTACAGGTGAGGAACCGAAGCTGAGAGTGGGTGTTTTTTAGACAAACAAGTCAACTGCAAGTCCCACTTACCTGCAGGACCGCCTCCCCCTCGTGTCCTGGATTGGCCTCTGTGGTCAGCCAGGGATGCCCACTTGGAGGTTTCCTGGGTAGCTACGTCCAAGTGGGCATTCTTGGTGGCCGCACTGTGGCTATGCAACTCCCTCCTGGTGGAGATTCGCCTTTCTCCAGATCTTTATTTTATTTATTTATTATTTATTTATTTCGCTGCTCTTTTACCCCCACACCCTCCCGCTCACAGAGCAGCTCGGGGCGGCTTACAGCAGTAATAAAAATAAAAGAAACACAGAATATACAATGTAAAATTCCATTAAAATGCTAAAAATATAAAAGGGCAGAACCCGCCCTCCCAATCCACGCTACCAGTCTCCCTCTCCGAAGGCCTGGCGGAATAGCCAGGTCTTACACTGTCTTCGGAAAGAGGGAAGATCTGGGGCCAAGTGGGCCTCCATCGGGAGGGAATTCCACAGTCTAGGAGCGGCCACCGAGAACGCCACCCGGGAAACCCGGGGGACTTCGAGTCGGGTGTCCCCGACCGACTGCAGCGGCCACAATACAATCTGGGGCCTGAGGTGGTCCCGCAGGTAAGCCAGACCCAGGCCATTTAGAGCTTTATAGCTCATTACCAACACCTTGAATTGGGCCCGGAAGATAATAGGCAGCTAGTGTAGAGAACGGAGCACTGGTGTAATGTGCTCGTGGCAACCCGTCCCCGTTAAGAGATGGGCCGCCACATTCTGCACCAGCTGCAACCTCTGGACCGTCCCTAAGGGAATCCCCATGTAGAGTGCGTTACAGTAGTCTAATCGAGAGGTGATAAAGGTATGGATGATGGTGGCCAGATCCGAGTCCGAAACATACGGCCGCAGCCGTCGTACCAGATGTAACTGGCGAAATGCTCCCCTTGCCACAGCCTCCACCTGGAGATCCAGGTGGAACTGTGGGTCGAGGAGCACCCACAGACTACGGACCTGTGTGAACAAAGGGGGGCAAACCCCGTCAATGATGGGAGGCACTACCACCTCAGCCCTACCTACCAACATCACCTCCGTCTTGTCGGGATTCAACTTCAGATGACTCGCCCTCATCCAGTCCCCCACAGCTGCCAAGCACCAGGTGAGCACCGAGATTGCTGGGTCTGGGTCTGCAGAAAAAGAGAGGTAGAGTTGTGTGTCATCGGCATACTGATGACCACGCACACCGAACCCTCTCACGACCTCACCCAAAGGCTGCATATACACGTTGAACAGGAGAGGGGACAGAATAGAACCCTGCGGAACATCACACGTGAGGTCCCGGGGAGATGAAGTATATTCCCCAAGAACCACACGCTGAGTTCTGTCGGCCAGGAACAAGCAGAACCATTCAAGAACAATTCCTTCTGCTCACCCCGGCCCAGTTCCGCAGCCGAGCCACCAACATCTTGTGGTCAACGGTATCAAATGCAGCCGACAGATCTAGTAAAACTAACATAGAAGATCTGCCCTGATCTAATTCACGGCACAGGTCATCGACCAAAGCCACAAGTGCAGTCTCTGTGTCAAACCCAGGACGAAAGCTGGACTGTGAGAGATCAAGAAAACTGATCCGATTCAGATCCCCTGAAGCTGCCGAGCCACCACCTGTTCAATAATCTTCCCTAAAAAGGGAAGGTTAGAGACTGGTCGATAGCTGGTCAGGGAGACAATGTCAAGAGATGGCTTCTTGAGCAGGGGCCGTACCACCGCCTCCTTGAGGTGCTTGGCACCCTGCCCTCCCTAAGGGAGGCATTCACAACCCCAGCCAGCAACAGCCCTAATGTCTCCTGGCAGGCCTTAACCAGCCAGGACGGGCACGGTTCTAATTCACAACAGAGCCCCAAGGACACCGGACACATCAGTGGGCGACACCCCCTGAAATTTATCCCATGAAATCAGACATGGCGGTCCTCCACTACCTGAGGTTCTCCCGCTGTTACAAGTGCAGCATCAAAGTCATGATGAATCCGAGCGATTTTTATCACAAAAAAGTCAACAAACAAGTCACAGCGGGCACTGGAAGATTTCAGTTCCAGGTGGTCAGTGGCTTCAGTCAACACATTGTTCCAGAAGACAATGAGGTCATCGAGCAAACGGTCATCAGGTTTGGGAGGTAATTCTTCTAGAGCATTCCGGAACCTTTCTGGTTCCATAAGTCTCTGGGGGTGAACCAACCGAACTGGTTCTACACCTCTCTGGGGGCAGACGTGTGCCAGGAGACTGGCCTGGAGGAGATAATGATCCGTCCATGACAAGGGCATAGTTAATACATCCCCCACTACCGGATCCCCCGCCTCAAGGCCAGTGCAGAATATCAGGTCAAGGGTATGTTCACCATCATGTGTCAGGCCTACAACCCTCTGAGAAAGTCCCATGGTTGTCATGACAGCCATGAACTCACGCTCCGCTCCCCCAAGATTGGCATCAGCGTGGATGTTGAAATCCCCCAGGACTAAAGTCCTCGGAGATCGCAAGACCACCTCCGATACCAATTCAGCTAGCGTGTGTAGGGAGGCTGCCATACAGGTCGGTGCGCGGTATATTAACAGCAGCCCCAATCTGTCTCCAGCCAAATCAAACACCAGATGGATATCCTCCATGCCCATGGTAGTCTGCATTGGATACCTCCTCACAGACCAGGTATCCTTAAAAAAATAACAGCTACACCGCCTCCCCGCCCCTCTGATCTAGGTTGGTGCTGTACAGAGTACCCGACGGGGACAAGGTCAGCCAGAATTGGGCCCGACTCCGTGTCCAGCCAGGTTTCTGTAATACACACGAGGTCGACTGCTTGATCCAAGATCAACTTACAGATCGTTGTGGATTTATTAACAACTGACCACGCATTAATTAGCAGCAGTCCTGGGCCGGGGGCCCTCCCATTCTCGATCACCGCATTACCTGTCCGGGGGCCTGAGAGAGGGACAGGCACCAAGTACCTGTCGCTTATCACCGTTGTTACCTGCCTCCCAGAAGGACCATAATTGCCCCAGCCCATCACAACCCTAATGGTTGTAGAACCCCCTCTCCCCCACCCCACCCCCCTCACAGGGGAGCCAAACCTGCCCACCCGTTGGGTCACATCCCCTCCTCACACCAGGGGAGTACTCCCAACCCAGTCCCCCCCTCTCCCCCTTACACTGGGGGAGGGAGCCATACCCCTCAACCCCACCTTAATCCACCCTCCCCCCAAAACAACCCCTACCACTCTGCCCTAATAATCGGCTGTCCCAATATCAGCCTCCCCTGGTCACCCCCAAGGGCCCTTTGGCATGGCCTCAAGGTACAGGGTCTGCAGTGGTGCTGGACTCGCTGTTGCTTATCCCCCTCCCACTGAACGTCCCTCTTGAAAGGGGGAACCCCTGACCCCACCTCCTCTCCTTTGCAGCTAGCCCGCTTCGGAGGTACAGCTGGAAACAATACACCAGGAAGGTATTGAAGGAGCACAATGTCCCTCACACGGCCCTCCAACGGCCTTTGCCCTTTGGACAACGCCCCATGGGCAGCAGCAGTCTTTTATAGCAAATACATGTGGGAAGGGTCCCAGCAACCTCCACCAGCGGACAACCCCCAGCAATTCCCCTCTGCAGGCCAGCCACGCACCCTGGGCAGATCTCCCTTCTTTCCGCAGAAAATGTAAGACCTGACTGTTTCACTAGGCATTTGGTGAAGGGGGCGGGTAGTGGGTGGGGGTTTTTTATGGGGTTTTCGCACGTCTCTTTTTTTGTGGATTTTTAATGTGATTTTTATTATATGTATGTTTGTTTTATATTTATATTATTATTATTTGATTTACACTGCCCCGGACTGCTGTTGGGCGGGGGGTGGGGTGGGGCAGTATAGAGAAGTTTTAATAAATAAATAAACTGGGGGTGGGGGGGGGTCTGTGGAGCACCCACACATGTGGAAGTCATGGGGAGCAAATCAAATGTGTCGCTCCCAGCCTGGCTGCCGCGGTCACAGAGGCTGCCGCTGCACGTTGGGCGTGCCCCGTGGCTGTGAGTGGGGGTTCTGTAGCTTCCGGGCGTGTGGATCCATCCGGTTCAACTTCAGACGGGCGGTCAGATCCATGGCTCATGCATGGCCAGTTGAGATGATACCCCAAATGAAAACACCCAGTGACTTGCCCAGGGCCACCCAGTGAGTTCATGGCTAAGTGAAGATTTAAACCCTGGTCTCCCGGGTCTGAAGTCCATCACAATAGCAGATAGATGAGAAAGTTTTGCTTGTTTGTATACGATGACGTATTAAAACTGTGTTGGATAAATTTATGATTCACAACTTGTGCGGTGTTCTCTATTTGATGCTATGGGAGGTGGGGAATTCACTCCCTAACACGCATGTGCATACATAGTTTGCAGGATTGTGCTGCGGTCATCGCCTCTTAGAGCTAGAAGGAACTTGCAGGGGTCATTGAGTCCAACCTCCTGCTTGGTGCAGGGCTTGCCAGATGTAAATCATCCCAAACAGATGCTCGTCCAGCCTCCTCTTAGAAACCTCCAGTGCTGGATAATCCACAACTTCTCTAGTTAGTCCATTCCATTGCCTGACTTTCCTCATCGTTCGCCTAGAGTTGGAAGGGACCTCAACCCTGAATGGATGAAAGATGACGACAGCTACAACATCCCAACAGATGACTGTCCAGCCTCTTCTTGAAAACCTCCAGTGATGGAGTGGCTACAATGTCCCCTGCGCAACTTGTTCCATTGCCAAACCGTTCTTGCTGTTAGGAAGTTTTTCCTGGTATTCACCAAAAATCTATGTTCCTGTAATTGGAGCGTATATCTGTGACAATGGAGAACAGTTCCATGCCGTCTTCTCTTTGTGGCAGCCCTTTAGACGTTTAAATATGGAGCTGTATTTTGTGGTGGTGCTCGCTATGAGCCTTTGGGGAAGAGTGGCTTGGAAAGAGAGATGAACAAGTAAGGGAGCCAGTGTAGCCCAGATGGAGGGGGGGGGGGGGATGTTCAACTTGGACCTAGGAGACCAAAACTTGTCTTAGTTGTGAACTCGCTAGGTGGTTTTGGGCAAGTCACTCGCTTCGCCTCAATTTCCCCCCATCTGTAAAACGGGAAAAATAACACTCTGCCTCAGAGTTGTTGTGAGGGTGAACCTAGATAAGGATTGTAAGGTGCTTTGAACACTGAAAATACTATAGGAAAGTTTGATAATGAAGAGGAAACTGACTCTGAAGACTCTAGGGCTCCCTTCTCAGCTGCTAGCATGCTGCTTGGCTGTGATACCTCAAACGGGGGATCTGGAACCTGTTGCTAGAATACTTGTCTTTAGAGTCCCAAGACTGGTGGTTTATAGAGTAACTTGGGAGAACAGCGGTCCCAGCCTTCTGGTAGAACTGTATTGGTTCTATAGAGCCTTGTGCTGAAACCGAGAATTTGCTCTGTAAAGAGAACAGACAGTCTTGCAATGATGTTGCCTGTACCAGCTGTTTGCCATCTTTTATGTAATGGAGAAGTTACTCTAAAGTGTTACAGGCGTTACCTGTGGTCTTGCATTCTGCTCACTGCAATCGTGCTTTGAATTGATACTAAACAGAGTCTTGGGATCTGTGGTTCTCAACGTCCCCTCTCTCTCTCTCTCTCCTCAGGATAACGGCTATGTCCACATTCATACGCCTATAATTACGTCAAATGACTGCGAAGGTGCTGGAGAACTCTTCCAAATAGAGGTACGTTACACTTGTGAATCAACTTTATAATCAGTGGGTGTTAAAGGAATGTTAACGCATCATATTTCTCTTGAGATTTTTCTGATCTTTTCTTTTTCCCTTGTCATGCCCAGGATGATGAAAGTGGAAAGAGAGTAATAAGGTCAAGCAGTCTTATTTCCCTTTCAGTTTGGTGTGTGTGTGTATAACAGTTTCCATTTATATAGCAACTTTCCCCTGCGCATGGAAAAAGTTGCATAAACAGCTAATGTAAAGGGGAAAACAGTTTTTGGGAAGGAAAATGTGATGGTGAAAGCAGAAGGTCTCCTGGACAGGAGCTGATTACTGTATGTCCCCTCTGAAAACGGCCGTGTCAGTAGCTCTGAAACTAGGGGCTGCAGAATGTATCCTGGGTGGGGGTGTGAAAACTCAAGAACCAGGTATTGCTCACATTAATTACTTCCTCCCCTGTTGAATTCAATAATGCAAGACAGGGCTCAAAATCCAGCCCTGTCTCACGTTATTGAATTTAACAGAGGAAGGGGGAAATAACGCTACACCCCCAACGCACTCATGATCAGGGGTTTCATGTGACCATGCTGACGTGAGTCAAACTCACGTTGGTCCCTGCCCCTTTCAGAACGTCATGCAAGCAACCGTAATCAGTGGTGCGGCTCCCATTCAAATATCCTGCTGTAGGCCTAGGCAAACGGCTGCCATTTTGGTGACAGCTGAAACCTGTACCTGCCCCAAAAAGAGCAAACCTGTTGAATACAGACAATCTGATCCAAAATGAATAGACTGAGTAATGAACGCAACCTATCTGATCTTTGATCGATTGACCTGTTTTGGCAGGGGTTTTTGTTTGGTTTTGGCCATTTCCAGATTGTACCTCCCCCACCCCTCGTTTTCATTGTTCCTGGTGAAAACTGGAAAAGGACAAAATTGAAGGAACCAAATGAACTGAAACGGCAAAGAATAGGTTGTCCGAACAGTTTGATGAATGTCATTTGGGTCGACTACGATCTGCTTGAAATCAGGGCGAGGGGAGCAGATACTCTGCTGCTCATTTCACTCTGCATTTTGGCAATTTCTTCACTGAGCCCCTTTGAGTCCGCTTGTACACGAGCGTGGAGGGTGGGGTAACTTCCAAGAGCAGGGATCGTGTTAGGAGGCATCCTGGGAAGTTCTGCTCATGTGTGTGTGGGGTGTTTACTCCATTTCTAGCATGATTTCCATCACGTAATGCAGAGCTCAAAAATCCAGCCTTGCAATGCGTGATGAAAATCACGCTAGAAATGGACTAACACCCCACCCACCCCGCACACGATCGGAACTTCCCAGGATGCCTCCTACCACAATCTCCGCTCCCAGAAGTTCTCCCACTCTTGTGTGCAAGTGGCCTGGGTGAGGAGAGTTTTAGTAACAGTAGAGGGGTTTGTCCAGAAGAATATTGCAGGTGAATTGAAGAAAAGAGCAAAGGAAGAGCAGATAAACCTGTTAATCGCTACAGTTTTTTGTAATTAGTGGAAATGGCTTCTCAGATTTTATTATTATTGCTAATATAGTGCCAGCAATATGCCCAGTGTCGAACGTTTATGATGAGACAGAAGTCCTTGCCCTGAGGGGCTTACAATCTAGGATGCACACGGGAGGGGAATTCAGAGAGAGAGAGAGAGAGAGAGACGTTCAAACAGTTGAGCAAGGCTTAGCTTAGTTATAAGCTACTTGCCTGAGGGAAGGACTCAGTGGGATCCGAAAGCCTGCACGTTTCCACCAATAATAGTTGGTCCAATAAAAGAGATTATTCAAACTACTTTGTCTCCGCCTTAGTTATAAGGGAAGGAGTGGAATCCTGAAGGATAAAATTGTATGAGGCACAACACCAGGGAGCAATCTAGGGGGTTGAGGAGCTAGGAAAGGCCTGTCAATAGCTACATGTGTGTGACTGGGTGGAGGAGGAGGAGGAGTGTCAAATGCCACAGACAAATGGCCTTAAAAGTTCAAGAACTACTGCACTGTGTGATTCATCACACGCTCTTATTGACTTCTGCGCTTTTCTAAGAGCTGCTTATGCTTCAGTCATTGGACTTTGCTTCAGTGTTGCCAGACTAAAGCTTCATTCCTCTTCAGTCCTTGCTAGTGCCGAAACTCAGTATTCGGGGGGTTTCAGAATATACGGAGGATCACGGTGCTCGGTTCAGTACTGCCGAGTTCTGAGAATCAAGTCTGGTACTCGGAGAGCTCGGTTTCCTCGATCGAGTGTTTTTTTTTCTCTGCACCATGTGCAGCTGTGCCTTTGGCGGTTTGACCAGGCTTCGGGATGTCTGGGACCCCTGACCTTACCTTCTCTGAGCTAGGAAGCAAAACTTAGTGCCATATTTGGTAGGCACTGGAGAGGGCAGGTGAGGGGCGGACAAGCACAGAACCGGTTTTGATTGACTGGCAGGGTCATCCTTCAGTACTTTTGGTGACTTTGATTGCGTGCTACATTGCTCGATGTAAGTATTTTGGCTTGGAGTTGGACTCTTAATTTATGTGTACAAATTTTGAAAGGGGTGTGTGTGCCTGGTCATAAGAGTAATGCTGTGGGGTTAGATAGATAGAGATATTAATTAAAGTGGATGCCTGGGCAAGGGGCATAGGGCAATGCTGTGTTTGGCACTTTTTGCAATAGTGTGGGATACATGCTTCCAAGCTTTGCCCAGCTTGGGACATGAGGGGGATACTTGCTACTTAATTAAGGTGTGTTTTGGGGAGGGGGTTTGCCTTGCATAGGGGCATGGAGCAAGGGAGGCATATGGGTTTTTTTGGGGGGGGGGGTGCATCTGGGTTTTTTTGTGTGTGGATCTGGGGCCATGTGCTCTGGGGCATGCACGGGGTCAGGTAATTAATGTGGTTAATTAAGAACCAAACTTGCTGGTTCTTCAGGATCCCAAAACCTGCACTGTCCTACTTGACAGCTCCTTTACCCCTCCCCAGACTGAAAATTGCACTGTATTAATACATTATTGGGGTCTAATGTTGAATTAAGTCACAGCTGAAGAAAAAATAAATGTGATTGATTTGAAAATGACTCCTGTTTAACATAATCTTAAACTTTATTAAGAGTTATTGTTTGTGGTACAGAAATATAGCACTACCATACTAAAGGGAGTTGGGGTCAATAGCACCCACAATGTTACTGTTAACATCCCACGGTGATGGTACTGGGTGTTGAATTGACCCCACCCCACCCCATTTTTCGAACATTAAGATTTACATAAACTGCAAAAGTAACAACAATAATGTAGTGAGGGGAATGACCCCATATTCCTAACTAGTGTATTACTATTTTTAACACAAAACTTCAAGTAGGTGTGATGAAAAGAACAGTATTGAAGGTTCATGCTATGAAAGTATTAACTGCTGTGTAAACATAAAACAAAATGGCAGTTCATGAGTTTTCATGTTGGGGTGTAATTGACCCCAACTGTAATTGACCCCAATGTCCTTGTACTGATGATATTTTTCTGTACACACAGAAAATGACATTTATGAAAACAGACAAAATGCTAAATTGTTGTCCTTATCCTATTTTAGAACACTTAATAGAAAGAACAGGTTCTGGTTTAAGCATAAAAAAAGAGAGAGAAAGAAATACTGTTTTTGCAGTATGTGTTTGGGGCGAATATGATCCCAGTACCCTAGGCGTAGAATGCTTTCATTTTCCCATTCGTTACAATTGGGGTCAAACTTACCCCAAATGCTATTCTAGTGAAATTCATGTTTTGTGTGAGTAGCTGGCTAGATAAACTAAATTGCTCCACATTGAGGGAATACTGTATTTCTGTACCACAAACAATAACTGTTCGTGGTACAGAATAACTGTTTGTTACCAAAAAAAGATTTGCTCTTTGCTGCTGCATGCAAATGATTTGAGATGACTTGACAATAAACACCAACTACACAGTTTACAATCACCAAGTGCTTCTCGGTTTAGTCTTGCGTACAAACAGTGCCAGCCCTACAGCTTGAAGGGATTAAATAATGCAGGATGATTTTAAATTATGGAAACACTTGCACAAATACTGACTGGAGTACTGAGGGAACCTCTAAGCTAATAACAAGATGGGAGTGAGTCATGAAAGCTAGACTTTTAAAACCACAGCTTGGAGAAGAGATGACCAAGAGGAGATACGATAGAAATTTGCAAAGTCGTGAGTGGTGCAGAACAAGCTGTTAGCCTCTTAAATAATACCAGAACTAGGGGGCGCTCTGGGCCTTAACTGGCACCACATTTAAAATAAGTAAAAGGAAGTACTTTTTGTCTTAGCATACAAGTTAACTTGTGGAACTTGTTGCCAGAGGATGTTGTGAAGGCCAGTAGAGTAACTGGGTTTTAAAAAGGATTGTGAGTCATTAGAGGCTAAGTCCATAAATAGCTATTAGTCTTGTTCTTTGGGGACATAGCCTCTGCCTGTCAGGAGCCCGGAGTAAAAAGAAGGGGATGGATTGCTCCATTATGACCTGTTGTGCACTTTGCTGATGGGACCGAAGGTGGCTGAGGTCGGGAGAGAGGATACTGGGTTAGATGGACCATTGGCCTGACCCAGTATGGCTCTTATGTTCTTACGACCTTAGACACGCAACGCTCCTGCTTTCATTTGACCATCTCTAACGATACCTGCATGCCTGAGGAAGGGCTGTCTGTGGCCACAAATTTGCACACGCTCCTATCAACAGACATTGGCCCAATAAGAGAGATCATCTGAACTACTTTTATTTCCATTTTGTGTACATTTTGTAAGGCATTTTGAGATCTCCGATTGAAAGGGGCAAGGTAAGAAACCAGGGATTATTAGATAGCACCGCACTTCCATAGACCTTACGGATGCAGTTTGAAGCATGTGGTCTATCTCTGCGGAGCTTGAGAAATTTTCCCCTAGAAAGTGAGACGTTATCCCTGATTTCATTGCCTTTCTCCCCGGGAGGCTGGGTTCTGTTAAAGTTCTGTGTCAATCTTCCCCCCACCCCCCCCCCCCCCCCCCCCAACCACAAAGGCCTGCCCTGCATTAGTCCTAGCTACTTGAGGGACTGTATTCTCTCTGCAAACCGGACCTCCCAGGACTTTGTTACTTTGGAGCAATATTACCGTTAACAAGTAGGGGGAGACGTGTGAATACTGGAAGCAGAACCTTTAGGAAACCAGAAATATTGGAACTGTCAGATAAAATAGAAATAGCTATTGGCCTTCTTGCAATGAGAGAACAGTTGAGCCTGCTTCTCTGCCCAAGCAGTACTTTGACCTAACAAACCCTCTGGCTCGTCTCAATATTATTATTATTGTTGTTAGCATTTATATAGCACCAGCAATGTACCTGACGTTTTACAAAGAATAAGATAGACACGGTCCCTGCCCGAGAGCTTACAATCTAGAGACAGGGGGAGGGGAGACAGGGAAGGGGGAACAGAGTGAGAGACAAGGGATGCGACATTCATGAGTATGCGAGATCTCAGGTGTTAGCCAGGACCCCTGGTCCCCCCCCCAGAACGGATGTACACCACCCCCCCCTTTTGTGGTGATAGCCAACTAACTTGGACCCGGGGGTCGGCAAAACCCACAGGGGTAACCAAGGGCAAGGAGGCTTGGGGAAAAGCCCCACACTGGATGCAAGAAGGGGGGCGGGGGCATGGAAAATAAGGATCGGGCCCAACCACCCTAACTCCTAGCCAAAAGGGACCACTCATGGAAAAGTACCAGCCTAAAGTTAAGAGAAAGACTAGAAGGGAAAGCTCTCTGAATAAAGAATGGAGTCGTTAAGGAGAGGGGGCTCACCCTGTTGTGACAAAGGACTGGTAGCCATGACTCAGAGCAGCAACATCCTATCTCCGTATTCCCCAAGAGAAACCAGACACACGCTTATTGTATCCTGAAGTCTGTCATTAGCCCTTCCTTCCCTCCCTTCACTTTTTGTTTACAGTTTCCCTGTGTGTCAAAGAGATCTTTTGCATATCATGGAGTCACCTTTGTAATGGAAGCAAAAGTTGTGACTTCTCCCCTTGTTAACCCATTGAGTACCCCCAACGACCCTTCGTAGCCTCCCCAAACCCTTTGTTTAGCACCCAATAACTGCCCCTTGTTTTCCCCTCAACCGCTGAGAAATCTTGGGACCCAGATAAGTGCAGGTCGCTCTGTGTGTGTCTGAGTTGAGAGATCTCCCAGACTCTGGTCTGCCCCTTCTTTTTTCCTCCATCCCCTGAACTCCGCTGGATCCTTGGGCCGCCTGTCCCGTCTCTACAGGCAAGGAAAGGTAACCACAGGTCCAGACTTTCCCAGCCGACTTTCCCAGCCAACTGTCTGTCTGTCTGTCTGTCTCTCCCCCCCCCTTTCTCTCTCCCCCTCGTTCGCGTTCTCTCGCTCCCAATCGCTGAGCCGACACCGGACACACACCCACCCCCCTCCTTTCTCCTACCTTACTCCCCGCAAGCCGCTTGTGTTTTCCCCTTCTAAATCCCACCAGCCAGACCAGGGCTGTTTCTCTCTGTTTTGTATAGCAATAAACTTGTTGTTATTGAACACCTCTCTCTGTGTGTGTGTGTGTCTCTCTCTCTTTCTATTTGGGGAGGGTACATCAACTGCCTGTAGCACATACTGTCCTCAGCTTGATCCTTTTGAACACGTGGAGACCCCGGTTTAAGTCATTAAGCTAATTCCCCCCGCAGTTTAAGGAACGGTGGATATTGGGGTACCCACCCCCCAATAGTCACAAGTGGGAGGGGGGGTCTCCTGTTAACACAGGTACACATTCTTGGCTTGATTGTAGTAAGTTGGGAGTTTACAGATAACAGGTGAGTTTTTAAAAACAACTGGCCTTAAGGGAAAGAGTGGAATCACTCTTATTCCTGACTGGGGCTCAGAAGTTATGGTGAGGGGCTTACTACTCCTCCTTATTTAGTACTACTAGTAGTACTATTAAGGTGGCAAGAGCAGAATGAGAAGTGGCAAGATGCTGGGTGTTTTCTCTACTGCTTGAGCAGCACTAAAACTGGCAACAATGGATCACTTTGGTGCTGAAAGAAAATAGGAGGCACCGGAACCGTGTGTGTAAAGTTTGGGAGATTTGGGGAAGATCAGTACCTTTCTGAGATTAGATTTGGAGGGGGAGGGGTGGAGCTAAGGCAGAAATGATACATTTCCTGTGGTTTGGCAAGAAATGGGGCAGGGGGACGGGAAGAATAATTGTGTGTGAAAGGAAAAGCCAAGGCCTTTGATGTGAAGGCCTGGGGATCCGATTCAAAGCAGTGGGACCCGACTGGTCCTCTTGGGGTTGGCTTGGGCACGGTGGCTGAGTTTCCAGCTGTAGAAAGCCCTGTTTCCCAGAGAGTGATCATGCTGCTCTGTATTGGGCGTGACCAAGATGGAAAAGGTTGGGAGAACTCCTTTGCCCTGCCCGTTATGGGGTGCTCTGACACCACAGTGCCCCTTGGAGACGCACCAGGCAATATTGGACCTGGGCTCAGAAGAATCTAGCTTCATCGAGCCCAATGCAGTCAGACCGGACCCGAGTCCAAACCTCTGGCTGGAGCAGGGCTCCCTCCTGGCATCAGAACTGTTCTTTCAGGCCCTTTAATCCATTCAGATTTGTTTGTTTGCACAGGTGGCTTCCTTGTTGCCTTTGTTTGGGTTTTCTGGACAGTGATTAGTCTGCACATAGTTTGGGGATGTTCTCATCCTCCTGGTGTTGCCAGCGTTTCTTTCTCTCCGTCTTGTTTGTATTCAGTCATCCCGTACTCTTGCTAAAGGAAGAGCGGAGAGGAGAGACTGGTAAGTGGTAGCATCATCCCTGGCTGGTGCGTGGGGTGCTAACTGCTACCGAGTCCTGCCAGCCAGCGGGGGTGTCTGCACCGAACACTTGCCACCGTTCCAGCCGCCTTATATGGGACGAGCATTGCTGTTTCATCACGCAAAGCCTGGAGACGCACACAGAGGGAACACTGGTTTGCAGAAGGTTGTTCCCCAGATATGTTCTGGGGAGCGCCTCCTCAGACCCTTGGAGGAGCTGAAAACAAGGCAACGAGTTGTCGTCTGTTCAGCAGCTGGACTTTATTTATTTATTTAATTAATTAAACAAATGTAATACCCCACCCCTCCCGCGCAGTGGGAGAAATAGTACAGACATGTGGCAAGGTTCCTGAAAGGATGAAAATTCGGGAACATTCAGAAATGGCTGTTTGTTGGTTTTTTTGCACCAGCTCTGTTGCCCATCTCACCGGTGCGGAACTTTGCAGTGTCATTTTCAGCAGTGGGAAGCTTTGCCTTGTCAGCTTCACCAGCGGGACTTTCAGGCTTTGATAACTGCTGCTGCCACCCCTAGTGGGCTCCCCCTATTTTATTTTATTTATGGATATTTTTATCCCACACCCTCCTGCAAAATTGCAGCTCTGGTCAGAGTCTTGGACTTGCTGCATAAACTCGGAACGGCAGAAACATTTGTTCATGCTGCATATTAAAAGAACATAAGTGCCATACTAAGTTGGACCGGTGGTCCCTCTAGCCCAGCATCCTGTCTCTGACAGTGGCCAGCTCTGGCAGCTCAATAGAAGTATGTGTACAGGTCATGGAGGTGTGACCCATCTCCTGCTAACCACTCCCAACTACCGGGGTTTCCAGGGGTTTCCGTCCCATTGAGTAGGCATTTATGGCCCTATCCTCTTAAGAATTTATCTAATTTCTGTTTGAAGCTATTTATGCTGCTGGCTTTCATAGTTTCCTCTGGCAAGGAGTTCCGCAACTGTATTGTCCGCTGTGTGGAAAAAGTACTTCCTTTTGTTCATTTTAAATCTGCTGCCATTTAACTTCAGAGTGTCCTCTTGTTCTCTTACTGTGAGAAAGGGGAAACACTACAGTTCCCGATTTACTTTCACTAGGTCACTTATGGTTTTATAAACTTCTACCATATCCCCCCTTAATTGCCTCTTCTCCAGGCTAAACAGCCCCAACCTGTTGAGTCTCTCCTCATATGGAATATAATCCATCCCTTTGATCATCCTTGATGCCCTTCTCTGAACCTTCTCCAGTTCTATTGTATCTTTCTTGAAATGAAGCAACCAAAACTGCACACAATATTCAAGGTGGGGTCATAACAAAGATTTGTACAGTGGCATTGAGATACTTTCCCTTTTATTCTCTCTTCCTTTCGCAAGAAAGCCTACACTTCGGTTTGCCTTTTTGACTGCTTCCGCACACTGAGCTGATGTCTTCAAGGAGCTATCCACACGGAGCTGATGTCTTCAAGGAGCTATCCACAATGATTTCAAGAGCCTTCTGCTGAGTGAATGACTTGGCCGTGGGGCTGATTTCCCCCATGATTAACGTAACGCAAAGGGCCAGTCTGTGTCCCAAAGGAGTGCTTTCAGCCTGCAACAATGGTTGGGGTGACTGGGTGCCTCAGGGAGGGGTTCAGGCAGAGTTCCCTGTGCCCTGAATAGAGGAGGGCACTCACTGTGCTTTCTTCCTACAATCAGGTGGCAGGGGGTGCTGCAACAGTGGCTATGTGCAATTAATTACTTGCTGCTTGTTTTTGTTTGGTGGGCCAAAATGAGTAAGCGTGCGGCAGATAAGTCATGAGACTTGTGTCTTCATGTTCAAACGTTAACGACGGGATCCAAGTTTGTGTCCTAAAACATTGCATTTGAGAACGCCCATGATCACCTTTTCAATTCATCTCTATCCTAACATCAGCCAGCAGAAGGCATAGATGTTAAGTTCAGAAAAGAGACCATTGAGAAAATCCAGTTTAATTGCCCATTTAACCCAGGTCTGTAGAATATCTTTTTGTGATTACGATATCAAGCCTGCTAAATGCTAAGGACTGAGAAGTTGAATCCAGTGGCTTATCCTAATGGATCTGTGGAAGCTGAAAAAGGCAAAGTTAAATATAGGACTCAGATCAAAGGGAATTGGCTAAGTGCTATCATTTAAAGGGGAGGAACGAAAAGGGGGGGGGGGAGTAAATCCAATTGTTCTTGTATTTAGAGTTAGGCTAAAAATATCTTTGATGTTGACTTCAAATCCCAAAATATTTGGCTCAGGGAAATTGAGATGTTTGGTGAAGACTCTTGTTTTTTTTTATCTGGGTAATTTACTGTAGCATACTCCTTTGCTGACTGGATAATAGACAGACCTTTGAAATCAATTTTCTCCCCCCGCTCCCCCATACTTTTGTTTAGAGGCATTTTGGATTTTAAACTGGAATGAAGGCCCACCAGTGGGAAACAATAGAAGCAAGGTATTCAGATTCCAGTTTTCTTGATTACTGATCATAAGAACAGAAAGTACCAGCCTTGGAAAAGGAGCGAAGAGCCTCACAAGAACAATGCTGTGCTCCTTTTCTCACCTGGTTCTCTGGCAGTGGCAAACACAGGCTCTTAATTGTATTGGTTTAGGAACAGCCACTGAATACAAGAGGGGGAGTAACTGGAAGTGGTTCCTTGTGGAAGTGACCTTTAAGGCCCTAAACGGCTTGGGCCCACCTATCTGCAGGACCGCCTCCCCCTCCGGGTCCTGGATCGGCCCCTGCGGTCAGCCGCAGGCATCCTCCTCAGGGTCCCCTGGGTTTCCCAGCTGTCTACCATGAGGAGGAGGGCGTTCTCTGCGGCCGCGCCATGGCTGTGGAACTCCCGTTGGAGCTCCGCCTGATTACCAGCCTCTTCTCTTTCCACAGACAATGTAAGACCTGACTGTTCCGCCATGCCTTTATCAAGGGAGATGGGTTGGGTTGGGTTAGGATGGGTGGGTATGGTGTTTTTTTTTAAGGCTGTTTTAATTGTGTATTTTTAATACGTTTTTAAAATGTTGTTAGCCGCCCCGAGATGCCCGAGGCAGGAGGGGGCAGCATACAAGTTTTAATATAAATAAAAAACAATGATGGGTATATCAGGCATGTGGAGAAAGCAATCCTTAAAAGAGGCAAGCAAGCTCTTGGTAAGTGTCTTGACCACAATCCGCTCCCTCTGTGTCATGGCCGAGGTGGTCGCATGACCGCTCAGAAGCTGCATGTAGCTCTTGGGTGCCTGCCCGTACTGTGGCTCTCCCCAGAAGTGGCTGCTGGGAGTGGGGGGGTAAATGCAACTCCTTCGGGCATAAGAGTAGCTGGCCCTCCTCCTAG
>QEPC01006909.1:1691621-1707237 GCA_003113815.1 Sphenodon punctatus | reverse complement strand
CATCTTATCCCCTCTCTTGTTCAATGTGTACATGCAGCCTCTGGGAGAGGTTGTTAGCGAGTATGGAGTGAGATGTCATCAATATGCTGATGAGACTCAGCCACAGCTTTCATTTTCCTCCGACTCAGGCCCGGCAGTCTCAGTGCTTACCCGGTGTTTGTTCGCTGTGGGGGATTGGATGAGGGCGAGCTGCCTGAGACTAAATCCTGACAAGACGGAGGTGATGGTTGTGGGGAGGGCCAAGGGAGTGGTGGCCCCCATCATTGATGGGGTTCATCCTCCCCTGGTTTCTCAGGTCTGGTGTCTGGGGGTGCTCCTGGACCCACAGCTCCGCCTGGATGTCCAGGTGGCAGCTGTGACGAAGGGAGCATTTCGCCAGTTACATCTGGTGCATCGGCTTAGGCCGTATGTCTTGGACTCGGACCTGGCCACAGTCATCCATGCTCTTATTACCTCGAGAGTGGATTACTGCAACGCGCTCTACGTGGGGCGACCCTGGGTGCTGGTTCGGAAGCTGCAGCTGGTGCAGAATGCGGCGGTTCGTCTCTTAACGGGGACGGGCCGATGCAAGCATATTACACCGGTGCTTTGCTCTCTCTGCACTGGCTGCCGATAGGTTTCCGGGCCCAATTCAAGGTGTTGGTGCTGATCTATTAAAGCCCTAAATGGCTTGCGCCCCGCCTATCTGCGGGACCACCTCACCCTCCGGGTCCTGGAGCGGCCCCTGCGGTTGGCTGGGGACGCCCTCCTCGGGGTTCCCCGGGGTTCCTGGGTGTCTACTATTTTTATTTATTTATTTATTTATTTGCGGCCATTGGCCAAATGAACAAAACAAAATAAACAGAAGAAACAAACAATACAATAGTAAGGAAAACAACAACAACCCACAACTCCCTTTCAAGGGAAAAAAGGGCTAAAATACATCACAACAATTTTAGCACATAAAACCATGTGCGTCATGACCCTTGAGACTTTCCATCGGATGTCTAAACTGTAAAAATAATGTACGGAGATTAAATACAGCCACCAGGAGTTGTGCAACCATGATGGTGGTTGAGGTATCTGTATCCGCTAAGGCCAGCATAAGCAAGTTGTTCTCAGACCTGCTCGGAAATTTCTGCAGAAAAGTAACCAGGAAACGATCACGGAGTGTGTCGTATAGACGGCAGCTGAACAAAATGTGAGCTGACATCTCAACATGCTGCCCATCAAATGGGTACACTCTATCGGAGAACTCAATGCCATTAAATCTTCCCTCCAATACCCTGGAGGGGAGTGCATTTAAACGGGCAGATATAAAGAGGTATTTCCCTCTTTCCGATAAACCTAGAGTCAGGTACTTGGCCATACGTAAGGGAGAGTAAATAAGGGACATGTAATCTGAAACATGGGGGGAGGCCTAATACTGACCAACTCCTCCTGCATCTCCCTGTCCGAGAGCCTGTTGGCTAATTCTTTAACCATCATGCCCAAATCCTTCTGGGCCCAATGCTCCGGATGGAAGCCCATCCTAGATATATAGCTCTCCACTGCTTCTAGCCACTCGCTTTTAAACGTATCTGCCTGCCAAAATTGGACCAGCCCCTTAGTTCGGGACTTACGGAGTTTCGCCCAAAATGTCAGGACTAGACCCCATGCTACAGAAGACCATTTCAGTTGCCCCGCTTCTGCCCTCATGACCGCAGAGGGCGTACCCCTGGGGATCCTCAGGAGCCTTTGCAAACACCTGGCCTGGAGACTATCCAACTTCCCCAGTTTAGATTGTATAAGCGGGGCCCAGACTTCTGCACCATTTAGGAGCTGTGCCCGCACCTTGACATTCAGGACCTTAAATGCAGGGGCCACTGCCACCTTCCCTGAGCTAAGAAAGAGTTTAGACACAGCAAGCGCTGTGCCTCTTGCGGTGGATAATGCTCTCTCAAGATGTTTATCCCAGGAGCCTGATGCTTGAAAATTCAACCCCAGTTATTGGAAATTTTTCACCTGGGAAACGCTATGGCCCCCGATTGACCAGGCACCGAGTTTGCGTGACCTGGAAAAAAACATAATTTTGGATTTATCCTGATTGATTACAAGATTATTCCGCTGGCAAAAATCTGCAAAAGAGGCCAACTGTCTATCAGGCCTACTCTAGTCTGTGACATTATTGTAACGTCATCTGCGTACAACAGACAACCCACCGAGCGAGTTGCCGGTTTGGGGGCGGAAAAGGAAGATAAAGCCAAGGAAGGAATTACTTCATTTATAAATAAATTTAAAAGTGTGGGCACTAAAACGCACCCTTGTCTCACTCCAGAGCAGGTATGAGTTGGTTCTGTTAAACGGCCTGAATGTTCGGCTTTAACCGCCAACATGGTATTATAATGTAATCGCTGAAGGAGAAGCAATAACCTTTCGTCAATGCCCAAGTCCCCTAATTTCTCTCATAATATGGTACTGTTGACCCTATCAAAGTCCTGTCTGAGGTCCAAAAATGCTACATCAAATTTTTGGTTGCGGGTCACGTATTTCCCAATTAGATGCTGAAGAATCAGACAATGTTCAGTGGTGGAATGGCCCCTTTGGAAGCCGGCCTGTTCTGCGTGGAGAATTTCGGCCTGGGTCAACCAGGCATTCAATGTAAGCAAGAGCCACTTGCCATAGATTTTACTTGTAGTGGCTAATAAACTGATAGGCCTATAGTTGGCAGGCATGGTCCGATCACCCTTTTTGAATATTGGTACCACGATCGCCTTTTCCCACACGGCCGGGATGTTTCCTGAGTTATTTATTTGTATGAAAAGGGCGGCCAGCATCGGGGCCCACCAATCTATCCTGCTTTTGATCAAATCTATTGAGATCAGGCCTGGGCCTGGTGCCTTACCCTGTTTGAAAGAACCATTAATCTCCTCTATTTCACCTGCTGTCACCGGCGGCCAAGGTGCTAAAAGAGCCAACTGCACCGCGATAGCTTGGACGCCTAACAATGCAGGATTACCAGCATACGGTGTTTGAAAATGGGCAATCCATGCAGAATCTGGGACCAAAACTGACGGTAGATCTGGCCTAGGTTTGCCCCAGCAGTTAACCAATGCCCAGAACTTTTTACTGTCCTGTGCTTCAGCTGCAGCTACCAATGTATCCCAGTAATTTTCCCAAGCCAACCGCTTCTTAGCCTTAATAGTAGCTTTATAAAGGCGCTTGGCAAGGAAATACTGGGTAGGGAGAGCTGGATGACCCCCTTTTCTGTACTCCCAATATATTCATACCATCCGCTCTCTAAGCAGCCTACATTCTGCATCATACCACGGTTTTCGATGGGAATTCTGGGCTCTAGGCTTTGTTGGGCCAGGAGCATGGGTCAACAAGAAGTTGCTCAAGGCAGAGAAATTCCCAACAATATCCAGGTAATCCTCCCCCAAATTCACCTCTGACCCCCAAACAGTGCAAGGGAACGCCACCAAGAGCGAATCCACGCTTTCCAAGATCGCCTCACTGAGCTTGATGTTTATACGCCGGGCCCCAAACTGGGACGGAGAGCCCTCCCCAGGCAGTATTGGTGCCTTAAGGGCTTTAAATTTAAGATTAAGATCCAGGGGGAGATGGTCACTCTCTTGACAGGAGCCCACTGAAAATTTACTAAGAAAAGGTACCACTTCCACGGCAACAGGGTGTCTACTATGAGGAGTGCGTTCTCCGTGGCTGCGCGGCGGCTGTGGAACTCCCTCCCGCTGGAAATCTGCTTGGCTGCCGGCCTCCCCTCTTTCCGCAGACAATGTAAGACCTGGCTGTTCCGCCAGGCCTTTCCTGAGGGAGATGGGGTGAGTGGGTTGGGTTAGGGTAGGGGGGGATGGGGTTTTATATTGTTTAAATTGAAATTATTCTGGTTTATTTTAATGTTTTAACGTTTTGAAATGTTTTAATATATTGTGAGCCGCCCCGAGATGCCTGAGGCAGGAGGGGGCAGCATATAAATTGTACAAATAAATAAACTCCCGCCAAAAGCCCGGTGAAAAAGATAGGTCTTGCATTGATGCCTGAAGGAAGGGAGATCCGGGACAAACAGACCCCTACGGGGAGGGAGTTCCACAGCTGCGCTGCTATGACTAAGAAAGCCCCTTCCAGTGTCGTCTCCACCCCCCCGTCGCACACAAGGAACTTCAAGAAGGGTGTCCCTGACCAGCCGCAGGGGCCGATTCAGAATCCAGTGGGGGGGGGCAGGCGGTCTAGCAGATAGGCAGGGCCCAGACCATTTAGGGCTTTATACGTCAAAACCAGCACCTTGAATTGGGCCCGGAAGACTATTGTCAGCCAGTGCATTGAGCCAAGCACCGATGTTGTATGCTCCCTGCACCCCACCCCCGTGAGGAGGCCGGCCACTGCATTCTGCACCAGCTGCAGTCTCCAGACCGCCACGAACGGTAGCCCCACGTAGAGCGTCTTACAATCGTTCAGTCTTGAGGTGATGAAGGCATGGGCGACGGTGGCCAGGCCAGTGTCTGAAATATACAGCTGAAGCCGCCGTACCAGTTGAAGACAATCGTTTGCGTTCTCATCTGTGCCGCACAACCGTGGTGAACGATTGTGGCATTCCCTTCCCCTGAAAGTTAGTCAAACCCCTAAGTGTCTTCCAAAGGCAACGCAAGATTTTGGGGTTTGGTCAGATGTTTGTCAGGCAGGGAGAAAGGGCTGGTGGTAGAGGTTTTTAAAAAATATTTTTATGTATTATTATTATTATTTTATTTATTTACATTTTATTATGTTGCCCACTCTGAGTCTGCAGGAAAGGGTGGGATATACATTTTAAAATGAATAAATAAATGCACAATGGCCAACAGGGCTTAATGCAAATTCTCTGTGGCCTTCTCGAAGCATTTTTGGGTTGAACTTCAGTATTTGACATTGTTGGGGTAGGGGATTGGGGTGTCAGTCAAGGGCCACAAGCAAAGTAACACGCAGTTGAGGCCTGGATTTGAAAGCCTCATTAGAAACCTCCAGCAAAGTCAAGGGCAGGGGGGGGGATGGGGAGAATTGACATTGCTGAGATTTCGTACTGCTTAAAGCTTGCAGAAAAACAATCGAGTTGAGGGGAAGGGCTGCACTTGAAAAACAATTAAAAATATCTCCTGGGCCTTTATAAAGAAGCAAAAGAGGAAGCAAACAGCAGGCTTTTTAAAAAATGTTTTCTTCGCCAGACACCTGTAAATCGCTTCTTCCAGCAGGTGTGTAAACACCAGTGACAGCATCAGCCCACTCCCACCTGCTGAGAACATGGGGACGATCTGTACTTGAGTCTTGTATTGACAAGTTTAGTTTAAACCAACACAAGGGAACCATGCGTTTTGCTAGGGTGGTGTTCCCTGCAAGGACCAGGGCGTGATTAGCTGTCAGGATCACAGGAAGTGACTCCGGGTTCAGGAAAGGTCCAAGACGGTGTTGGCTGATGCCAGACGTCAGTCAGTGAGAATGAACATATCCGCTAAAGGGCTACCCAGTCCTGAAGCATGGGGTGATGGCTAGGCGGGGTCGTGAGGGTCTCTCGGGGCTGAGAGAGAGGAGCTGACTAGGAGCAGGATTCCAGTAGTGGAAGCGAGACTGGCACTGGGGGCAGGAGCAGATGAGGTGGGGGTTCCAGAGCCAGATTGCAGCAGCAGCAAGGGGGAGAGTGCTGGGGGTGGAAGGAGGCATCTTCTGTGCCTGATCTGGGCCCTGGCCATAAGGATTGCCATGAAGTCACAGCAGCTACGGCATGGATTGGGAATGGGGCTGTGGCATACCATTGCCCCTCCCCTTTGGACATGGCCACGCCTCTGTAAAATGCCATGACATCACAGTGAGGCAGAGAGCCATGTCAGGAAAAGTGCAGGGGTCAAGGCATTCCTTGCCCTTCTCCCCCCACCCCCCAATGGAACATCATGGTGTCTCATTGCTCTGTGGGAGCGTAGTCTTTTAACCACAGGGGAGCCCAGCATTTGCTCAAAGGACTTGGGCTGGCAGGACTCCCCAAACCAAACTGATCCTCTTTAGGACCATTTCGGTCCTGTCAGGTTTGGCCTGGTATGTGAGGGCTCTATTTCGACTTTGAAGCCCCTTGCTGCAAAAGCCTCCACAGAAACAGAAGCATGGACCATCTGTCTCTAGAGTCCTGGCTTTGCCAAGCTCTCACTGCCTTAGCCTGGAAAAACTTCTCATGGCTGTTTCCCCCACCCCAAGGGGAAGCTCCTTCTGTTTGGACTCTTCTGAGAAACAAATTGTTGCTTTGTTGCAAAGCAGAGTTGGGGGCGGAAGCACTAGCAAAAAAGAAACTGTTCTTTGAAACCCAGAAGATGCTTTCGTTTACTAGAAAGAGGAAGCCTAGTGCAATGTCCCTACGTCGCTGCCAGAGCGAAACCATGCTGCTGTAATTTATAGCCAGCTCCTCTAATTCAGTTCGCACAAGTCTCCTCTTGCAGCTTCAAAGAGGGTGTAGAAAGCCGGCAGCTCAGTCGTGTCCTCTTCTCCCTTCAGCAGCAAAAAGATGGATTTTAATGTAGTTGCTGCTTGTGACCCAATAATGAAAGCGGTTTTCACTGAGGGCTTGTATCTAGGAATACTTCACTTCGTGCACTCCTGTGAAAAGGGCCATGTTGGTTGCCTTACGTTTGTTCCCTGCTGCACATTCAGTAAACGCTGACAGCTTATTTCAAAACTTGTAAAAAAAATTTTTTTAAAGTAACACAAAAAGGTTCAACCAACATTAACTGTGTTTGAAATCATTTTGTTTGCAAACTGGAAGACATTTTGAAAAATGCACCCCAGGAATGTAGTCATTTGCCATTTAAATTGATTGGACTGGAGAAGACTTTTGTGTGTGTGTGTGTGTGTGTGTGTGTGTGTGTGTCTGCTGGAGGGATGAGTTTGTGTGTGCACTGTGACACACGCCGGCTTCTGTTGTCACATAAAATGAAAATTGATTGGGGTCCATTTAACCCCATAGTAATATTAGCCGGGAGACAAATGTCCCTTGTACGGCAATTTCTATTGTGTTTGGGGTACACACATACCCTGGAGCCTCTTTTCATTCATGGGAAAGAAACAATGAATGGCATCTCACCGTCCTTTGGGTACGTTGTGCCCCTGGGAGCAGGTGACTGTCCTAAAAGGGCCAAGCCAGAGAGCCACTAATTTGTGAGTTATTAAGTGGCTATTATGTGTCTGGGGTACAATCTACCCCAAAGGCCTGCATGTGCAGGGTTCGTTCCAATGTTGTTTGTTTGTTCTGCTCCACGGACGCTTTCAGGGCATCCTGCAGTGATTCACACCTCTTTATCACACCAGTTATAACTCTGCTGCCAATTAACTACTGAGTTGTTAGTGTATTAGAGGTGAAATGAGCAGCAGAATAACTATTTGTGGTTTGTTTCCCCCCCCCCAGTTTTGAGCGGGTTGTTGTCAACCCGAATGACATTCATCAAAATGTTTGAGCAAGCGATTTTTTGGGTAGTTTCATTTTGTCACATTGTTTGTTTTGTCCGTTCCCAGTTTTCTGTTTGTTTTTGCCGGGAGCAGTGACCCCGAGTGATTTGAAAATGAACGGTAAAAAACGGGAAATGGCCGAGACAAACAACTAAAAGTGTGAAAATGGGCAATTGCAGATGGGACGGGTGGAGTTGGTTCCGCGCTTTGTTCATTTTGGGTCAGATGGTTTGGATTCGACAGGTTTGCTCACCGCGGCGGGTCCTTGTTTCAGCCGTAGTCTCTGTGTTTGCCCTGGAGAATCGTCTTCGTTCGCTCCAGGTTCCAAGCGAAGCCGTCTGTGAAAGGGAGGGATATCCAACGAGGCCCCACCGGCAGATGAGAGCAATCCAGATCCCTGCCAGGGAAATGGAATGGCTACTGTTCATGCAGATGCTCTGCTGAGCAGTAAATACTAGGGATGGGACTATTGGCGAATTATCGGTTACCGGTTTTATCGTTATTGGATTAATCTGGTATCAGATTTATCGGTATCTGTATATCGTTTTTTTAACATTGCTGATTTTTTGGATCTTTAACATTGCGGCCATTGTTAAAATGGCCGTAATGTCAAAGATCCGAAAAATCGGCAATGTTAAAAAAAACGATATACCAAGTATTATTGGATTAATCCAATATCGCCAATTATCGGCATTATTGGATGAATCCAATACCAATAGTCCCATCCCTAGTAAATACAACTGCAGTAAATTACTCTGCAGTGAAGCATTCATCTATTAAACGCCTTATGCGCAGTGACGCCTCTTGTACATTTGGGCGGGTAAGTCCTTTCCGAATAGTTGGCAGTATTCTACTTTTTGTTTACAGCCATACAACTCCGTTGCCATTGGTGGTGGCGTAGGGCAGGGATGGGGAGCCCTTTGCTTCCCACTCCCAGGAGCCACTTTTTGAAAATTAGTACAGGCTCTGACAGCAGCATAGAAGTTGGGTGTGGGGGTGTTTGAGGGGTGTGCTCCGAAACAGGAGGGTTCAGATCATGGGTCTGTGCTGGCCCTCCTCTCTGCTTCCTTGACTTGAGCTCAATCTTTCAGTGCTTGGGGTTAGGAACTGGATCCCGGGGCCAGATCCAGAACTGGAAAGGGGCCAAATTAAAACTAGGCATGGGGCCACATTTAGCCCCTTATTTTGATTTATTTTATTTATTTTTAAAATGTACACGCTGCCCTTCTCATAAGGGCTCACAGTCCGAAAACAGCAATAAAACACACTTGTCTCCCTCCCCTCAACCCCATCCCTGGTGCAGAGGTATAAATGAATGTATGCCTGCAGTACAAGACTAATGCAGATGAAAGGGAAAGTGGTTGTGGGAATTAGAACCCGGCACAGGCTTAAAAAATCAGGCCCGAGCCCGACTGCAATAGGACCAACTGGGGCCAGATCTGTAACGGGGTGGCCTCGCCCACATGAAACACCGTGATATCATGGCACTTTGCAGGGACAGGACCCCTTGCACCCAGGGGAGCTCAACTCATCTGGAGTCCAAGGGACTTGGGCCACAGGGTCAGCTAAATTGAGCCCAGTGGGACCTGGTATGCTGTGTTCTAGCGTGAACGGGTTCATAGCCAAGATAATTTGAAAATGCAGCCAGTAACCTGGGATCAATTTCCAGTCCTCCAGTGACCACGGAGAGGAAGAAGAAATGTGAGAGGAAAGGCCCCAGTCGGGTGTTCTGCACTACACCCCAGTCAGGAGCAATGCATTCAGGGATATTGTCTCCGGATAGATGTTTTGGGGCAGGGCTAGAAGGGTACAGTCGCCATCCAGTGAAATGTGTGCGCGCGTTGCTCCGGAAACTGACTCGCTTGCTAGTTGATGTGTCGCCACTTCAACAATCTGACCCCTTGGGTGGTCTCCCCTTTCACACTCTGCTGTGTATTTTCTCTGCTAGGTTATGGAGGATCTTTTCAAGACTGCCACAGACACTGTGCTTTCCAGTTGTCCTCACGATGTTGAACTTTTCCACAAACACATAGCCCCGGCCCAAAAGGTAAAAACGCGGCACTTGTCTGAAGCCTTTTAGAACGTGTTTGCGTGCGGGGAGAACGCTGGCAATGGGAGTGATTTCAACAGGTTTGCTTACTTAAATATTTATTGTAAAGCCAAAGGCCAACACGATATTACAAACATAAAACATATGAGAGACACAAAACATCAGCACCAGCTCAAGAGTAAGCAATTCACAACAACTAGGGAAATTAAGTACCCATGACCGCAGTCTTTCTAAGCTTAAAAGCAGCCGCACAGAACTTTGCCACAGTCAAAGTTATCTCCAGATCTGCATGAGATGAAAAAAATTCACCAGGACCTACCTTTGTGAGCAAGGGCCTAAATTAACAATAAAAGGTTCCAACAAGTTGGGGGGGGGGGGGTCATAGCTCAAGTGGTAAGAGCACATGCTTTGCATGTATAAGGTCCCAGGTTCAATCCCTGGCATCTCCACTTCAGGACATCTGGGCGAGGCCTCTGCTGGGAACTTGGAGGGGTCCCAGGTAGCACGCCAGGATGGCCTCTGCTAGAAACCCTGGAAGAGCCGGATTTGGACCCGAATTTGAAACCCGTGCTGCCGTGTCAAGTTGTGACAATACTGGGCTAAGATGGACCATTGGTCTGACTCAGTTAGGCAGTTTAGTTTAAGTTCAGCCGAAGATTGAAATAGAGTTGGCAGTCAAAAATCATGTGCATCAAGGATTCCACAACTTTGTGGGGACAGAAGGGGCAAAACCCTAGGTTATGCGGGATCTTAGTATATCTCCCATCTAGTACCGCCAAAGGCAACACCTCCATCCTAGCTAAAGTAAAGGCCTTCCTATTACTTGATACCGTTAATGAAGAAAAGTAGGAGGCCCCATTTACAGTCAAAGGAAAAGAATCCTACAGCAAAGCAACCTTTGGGAGGAAACCGCTTCCCATAAGGATTGGCCTTCCTGATCTTTGATACAACTTATAATAAGACCCCATGCTCTTGGAAAATCCATGGATAAAATGAATATTTTTGAAAAAACAAAAGAATATAATACCTGCTGTCTCTTTCCCAATAATCATCTGCCAATAGGGGAAGCATAGATTGTGGCAAACAGGTGTTAGCTGAGGTAAAGGGCCAGCTAACAGATGTAACAACTTTGTTTGTGTATTTGGATTTTTTAGCCCACCCTTCCCGAAGGTTCGGGGGGGGGGGGGGTTTAACCTATAAAACACACACAAAAATAAATTCCTTTAAAACATATACTGTATAAAAATAGGAAATTCCTTTAAAATAGCTCCCCATATCCTATCCCTGCCTGCTAAATGGTTGGCCAAATTAAAAGGTCTTTCTTTGCCTCCAAAAAATGCCCTGGTAAAACCCCAGGGGAGTGGGGTTCCAGACCTGTGGAGCAGCCACTGAGAACATCTTTCTTTGCACCCTGCTGTACGAGCTTATTGTGTGGATGAGCAACTTGCAAGAGGGCCACTCCTCGCAGACTTTTGGGAGCACAACGGAACGTAGGGGAGAAGGCGGTCTTTTAGAAATGCAGGGACCAGGTCATTTAGGCTAGAACTGCCATGGGTACCTAATTTGGTATGTGCAGGAAACACCCACGTTTTGGGGTACTGTTTGGGGTATCTGAATTGGCACCTGAATACCCAAGTACCAGAAAAACTAGGAAAAAAACTTTTTTTAGGTACTAGAAATTAGCTGAAAACCAATTGCCCCCTGCGAAAATAAAAAAATTGGGACAAAAATGGTATTTTGGTATTTCAGGTACCCTATTGGACACCATTTTGTGCTCTGAAATGTTCGGGTCCGACCGGGTCGTGTGGATTTGATGGGTGTACCTGTTTTTAGCTCTAATTTAGGTGTCTGCACAAGCATTAAAGTGTTAGCCAAAACAGTTTAGCTAACCTCTTAAAACTGCACCTTTAACCATGTTTAACCCATTTTGTGGCCGTGCCTTTGAAGTGCTCTTAGCTGCATGCAAAGCCTGGTGTCGACTGAGCTTTTCATGAGAACAATTCAGGGTGGTTTGTGAGGTTTTGGTTTTGTTTTTTTCTTGGGATTTTACATTCTTCTTTTGTTTTGTTTTTAAGGGCAGGTTAGAACAAATACTGAAGAATAAATTTATAATGTAAGTACTGCTGTGTTTGGATGCTATTTATGATTGACAGTATTTGCTGACGATTAATATTTGCTGGCGATGGTTTAGATCAGGGATTCCCAAGCATTTTGACTAACCCCATTTTGAGCCCTGATTGAAACATATTCGCCCTTTCTCCTGTGCTGCCCATTATGTCTGGAACTCACTTCCTGAATGCATTCACTCTGTTCCCTCCTTCCCAACCTTCATGTCCCTCCTGAAAACCTACCTCTTCCATTGGTTTTTCCCTAGTTCCTCATCCCCATACACTCCTCACTCTTCTCCCCTGTAGCTAAACTAAGCACGTGCACCTGCGACTAATTAACTTTGTGACTGTATCCCTGTCTGTCCCATTGTTCCCCCTTCCTCCTCTCCCATCCCTTGGCATGGAAGGGCTCCCGTATGAGGAGAGACTTGATAGGTTGGGGCTCTTCAGTTTGGAGAAGAGACGACTGAGAGGAGATAGGATAGAGGTCTATAAAATCATGAGTGGGGTGGAACTAATAAACAAGGAGCAGTTATTTACCCTCTCAGCTAGTACTAGAACTAGGGGACACTCCATGAAACTCATGGGTGGCAAGTTTAAAACAAATAAAAGAAAATATTTTTTCACTCAGCGTATAATTGGGTTGTGGAATCTACTGCCAGAGGCTGTGGTAAGGGCCAGTACTATAGCTGAGTTTAAAAGAGGTTTGGACAAGTTTCTGGAAGATAGGTCCATTAGCAGCTATTAGCTAGACAGGATCAGGGAACATGATGGGAACTGAGGGAAAACAACAGGGAATGGATCCCCCATTGTGACCTGTTGGGGGCTTCTCCCAAGCCACCGTGATTGGCAACTGTCGGAGACAGGATGCTGGGCTAGATGGACCATTGGTCTGACCCAATATGGCAGTTCTTATGTCTCTTAGATTGTAAACCCCTCCGGGCAGAGACCTGTCGAATTTTAATTATTGTAAAGCACCAGGTACCTTACTGGTGCTATATAGATACTTATAATAATAATCTATAACAACGACATGCTGGTTATAGAAAAAAGAAATTGAGACCATGAACCCTCTGCAGATGGAATGACCCTATTAGATCTAATTAATCCTGCCTTAGTGCAGGGTGTCAGACTTGATGATAGTGGAGGTCCCTTGCAATCCTACAATTCTGTGATTTTAATGATGATAGGCAGTAAGCTACAGATAATGAGGTTCCTTATTAGTTGCCTTCCCCCTTTCATGCCACCACAATTGGTGGCATTTATTTATAAGAACGTAAGTGGCATGCAGGGTCAGCTTGGCATCCTGTCTCCGGCAGTGGTCAGCAGTGGTTGCTATAGAGAAGTACCCATAGTGGAGTGATCCGTTTCCTGCTACTCATTCTCAGTCCTCAAGAGTCAGAGAGGTCTGACATTTACAGACCTATACGCTAAGAATTTATCCAACCTATTTTTCTAAAATCGGTTAGGCTGTTGGCCTTCACAGTGTCTTCCGATAAGAAATTCCACCGGTACTTTGACCTATAAAATGCTTCTTTTTATTTGGCTTCAGTCTGCTGCCGGTCAGTTTTTAGGATGTCGCCTGCTTCTCGTATTATGAGAACAGGGAAATAACAGCTCCTTAATTATATGCTACGCACCGCTCATGATGTTCGGTAAAACCACATGTGACTGGACCCGACCTGGTGCGGAAAATCAGGTCGAGACACCAGGATGCACGTGACTGCGGCCAGGGAGCTGTCCTGCCGACCGCGGAGCCCGAGTACGGCTGGGAGCGCAACAAACGTGCTGGCAGCTGGGCCCACCCATCGCCCTGCCTCCCGCCATGACAGGCAGCCGTGATAGCCAGTGAGGCACAGACGCGACTGACAGACACGGCAGCCCCAGCTTGGCCCGGCCAAGAAACATCGCGGCCGCACAGACGTGCTCTGGCCTGCTCTGGTGGGCCTTAGCCTGGGCTGGGACCTTGGAGATTGTCTGGAGGGCACAGCCCGGGCTAGCCCCAACACTGCCTGGGGCAATCCTCGGCCAGCATCTGGTGGCGCACGGTTACACGTGCCTCTCGGTCCCGGGCCAAAGCAGATTTATAAAGTGTCATTACGATATCCTCCATTTTGTTTTATCTTTCTTCTATGGATGAAACAAGGTGCATCTCTGAGTGCTGAGATTGTGTGATACATGTTTTCTCCTACGCGGTGGGTGGAATTGTTCAATCCCCAATAATAGACACTTGAAGGAAGACTGTACTCTGCCAATGGTGAATCTCTCTACAGGCTCTAGCTTGTTTGTATCATTATTCAGATTTTGTTTCCACATATTTCCTTTGCTGCTATGCAAGCAGGTGCAATAGATTTGGGCCATAAAAGATGCACATAAAACTCAAACCAGCTTTCTGGCTGCCAAAAGAGCATTCTGTAGTTGAATGGAAAAATAAATAGCTTGGCCGTCCTTCCTCTCGCCCCACTGCTGCCATGCCTCCGAGCCAGTGTAGCCTACTGGATAAGGTGTTGAATTTGGTCATGGGAGACCAGGATTCAAATCCCATCTTTCCCAAGGCCACCCAGTGAGTTGATGGCTAAGTCACACTCTCTCAGCCTCTGGTTTTACCGTGTGTAAAATGGGAATAATGACCTACCTTACGGACTTATAGTGAGGGTGAATTATAATAATATTAATCTTGATTTCTATATAGCCCCCACCCCCCCTGCCATGGCACTCGGAGCTTTACATATAACACACAACTTTTAAACTAGATAAAGATTGTCAAGTTATTGCCAGAGGTCCTAAACAAGGGGAATATTCCCCTCAGCATTGCATACAAGCATGATGCGCGCGGTAGGAGCTCCTCCCCGGTTTTAACACTGCTTGTTTGCAGAGGTTACCCCCACCCCACTTTGTCCTCCTCACTTCAACTCCGGTGCTTGTATGAACACAGGGCACGGTAAAGTGAGGATGGAGTTAAGCTACTTCTAAACGAACACTTGTGCGAACGAGCCCTTAGGTGTTGACATAGGCCAGTTCTACAACCCTGGAGTGCAAGTCCCTAGTCAGGGCAAACTCTGCATGCGTTAATGAGGAATGATTTGGGCTGGAATCCTCAAACCACTTACTCCAGAGAAGTCCCATTGAGGGCTATTGGCTAATGAATGCTTTGTTTTAAATCTGCTACCACTTTAGCTTCATGGTGTGGCTGTCCCCTACTTCTAGTTCTGTTTGAGAGGGTAAATAACTCCCTATTGAGTCACTCCATGATTTTATAAACTTCTATCCCATCCCCTCTCTGTCGTCTCTTCTCCAGGCTGAAGAGCCCCATCTAGCTGGCCTCTCCTCATACAGAACTGTTTCCATATCCTTAGTCTTTTCTCTTGCTCTTCTCTGCACCTTTTCTATTTCTACTATTCCTTTTCTGAGATGGGGCGACCAGCCCACCCACTCCCACACCCCTGCCTCTCACGTGGAGGAGCCCTTCCCTCTTTTAATCCTCCTATTATCCCATGCCACCCTCCATCACAGAAGAGTCATGCACCCACCACCACCCCAGTCCCTCCTTTCCAACCAATTCCCCAAACACACCTTACAATTTAAAAATTACATTTTGAAATCAGTTTCCAATCTCTTCCTCTCCCTATGTGAGATCCCTTCCCAATCTGTACCCTCCCCTCACAGAGGGGCCATGCTTGTCCCAGCATCCTTCTCTCCTCTCCCCCTTTCTCCATTTATTTCTGAATCCCTATCGATAAAAGAGAACACATTCTTTAGGGAATTCAGTCTTTAACTAATCTGGCTTCCGCCCCCTTCATTCTACTGAAACGGCTCTCGCTAAGATCACCAATGATCTTCTGGTGGCGAAATCTAAACGTCTCTATTCCATTCTTGTCCTCCTTGATCTCTCTGCTGCCTTCGATACTGTTGACCACTCACTCCTGCTGGATTCCCTTCACTCCCTTGGCTTTTGTGGCTCTGTCCATAACTGGTTCTCCTCCTACCTCTCTGACCGCTCCTTTAATGTGTCTCTCTCCAACTC
>QEPC01006909.1:1675472-1688203 GCA_003113815.1 Sphenodon punctatus | reverse complement strand
AAAAAACCGGCACACTGAAATCCGGTACCGGGGGCCGGATTACCGGGCCGAATCCGATAATGCCGGTACGCCCGATACCGGCATTATCGGATACCGGTAGATCCGGAATTCCCATCCCTGGTCAGTACTATAGCTGAGCTTAAAAGAGGTTTGGACAAGTTTCTGGAAGACAGATCCATTAGCAGCTATTAGCCAGACAGAATCAGGGAACATGACGGGAGCTGGGGGAAAACAACAGGGAATGGATCCCCCATTGTGACCTGTTGGGTGCTTCTCCCAAGCCACCGTGGTTGGCCACTGTTGAAGGACAGGATGCTGGGCTAGATGGACCATTGGTCTGACCCAGTAGGGCACTTCTTATGTTCATAAGAAGAAGGATTTTGGACCTTTTCCTGGAGAGAGAGGTTTTGCGGCCTCCTTGAGGCCACAACCACTGCTGCTCCTGCCCATCTTATAAGTCATGCAGCCCACAGTGAATCCTTGGACGTTCACAAACAAGACGTTTGCCCACATTAACCCACACCAGGTGGGTTTCCACCTGCCGGTCTGTTCGGTGTTTCCCCCACCAGACACATGGCCACCACTAACTGCGGGGTCTCTGAGAATGTGGAGCCTGCCGTGCGGGCAAATGCAGGCTTATGTGCGCCCACGTGTCCTCATCCCTTCAATTAGATTGCGTCACGTGCAGCGCCTTCGTGCGTACAGGTCCACCAGCACCATAGAGTCACGGGTGAAAATCCTAGAGCGTCCAAGGTGTGACTGCTTCCTGCTCCTCTTCTGCTCCTGTTCGCATTCGCGCTGCCAGACGTGAAATACACACCGGGGGCTGCCTGTTTCTTAGGCTGGACTTGCTAACCCTGTTAGTTGGGGGGCTGCACAGTCTGAATCCAGACTCCAGCGGGCTGTTGTCTCGTTTGTTAAAACCACTCGTCTCTTTCCTTGACAGGAAAGAGACGTGCGGAAAGGAAACTTCTTACCACAGAGAGAGAGAGAGAGTGTCTGAAAAAGACAGAACTGCTTTAGCAAAATCTTTGCTGCTTCCCCCAACCCCCTTTGCAGTTGTATTCAGTGTGTACGTCTGAGCAGGAGCAATCATTTGTTTTTGGTTTTTAAAAAAGCTGAGGGAAAGTTAAAGGGGGGATGGGAGTTAAGTACATTGTTGCTAACCCAATTGCACATCATTCTATGGGATCCCAAAGCTCTGTTCAAATAATATTACAGGGCTAATTTCACTTGCAGCTGAAGGGTCACCCCCTCTAGATTAGAACATGAACTCTCTTCAACAATGCATTGTGCTACTATAGGTGTTTCAGTGGCCAAGTGGATAGGATACTAGACTAGGACACGAGTTCTGGGTTCTATTCCTGCCCTTTCCACTCACCTGCTTTCAAACCATGATCTGTGCCTCAAGTGTCCCCATCTGTAAAATGGAGGATAACGGTACTCCATCCTTCTTTGAAACTAGCGTGTCTTGCCAGATGGATCACATGACTTAGGATGGGGTTTTTTGTGTCATTCTCATCCATGGATGTCAAAGCAGTCTTACAAAAGGGAGATCAATCTCCCTTTTGTAAGATTGCTTTGACATTTGTGGATGAGAATGACACGTAAGTGCTTGGTGTTAGTTAGGATGCTGATGCTTGACAATGGACGTTTCTTTGAACAGAGGAGGTCAGAGCGTAATCACCCTAAGCTGATTGATTGTATAGAGCACTGAGCGCTTGCTCTAGTGGAAAGGACAGAATAATCTCCAGTTTCTCCATGTGTTCTACTCGGCCGTTTGCGGCCTCATCTTAATGGTGGCACACTGCCCTAAGCGGCGCTATGCTGAGATGCTGGTTCTGTCACTGGGTGTGTTCGCACAAAATTACCCCTCGTTTGCTTAACCCTTATACATTGTCTTGAAAAAACTGACCTTAATTGTGTCTTGGGGTGGGGATTTTTTACCCCTGTCCTTGGCATTGACATTTCTGGAATGTGTGAACTAACATGAAATGTGATGGGGTAGTTTTTTAACCTCAGGTGAAAAATCTGGGGTTCAAAAAATACCCCATGGCAAAACGTATTGGGGTAGCTTTTTGATGCAGGGCTTTTTGTTCACAAAAAACAAAATGGTTAATGGTAACCAGATTTCCTTTGGGTATATTGTGTACCTGGGTCCAGGTGACAATGTCCTAAAATGGCAAAGTTGGAGAGCCACTAACTTGCAAGGTTTTTTGACAAATGTGCACCCGGGGTTGGAAAATACCCCCAGAAAATGTATAAGGGTTAACCCTGAATGAATTACCCAGGGGTGAAGTCATTTCATCTGAATGCTCCTACCTAAGGGTAAACTTACTCCCAGCTCCACGTCATCAAATTAGGACTAAGTAACACAAAATATCAGTGCATATTAACTTTTACCTGGGGGGGAGGTGGGGGGTCATTTACCTGGGTTACCCCAGGTTTGCTACCTTCTCCCCTTCCTCCTGCATGGGGTAGCGTGGGGCAATCTTACCCCTAGTTAGCGCAACCAAATGAAATGACTTTACCCCTGGGTAAGGCTGTCTCGAAACAACTGTTCTGTTTTCACAGAATAGTTCAGTGAAAACAGAATGACTGTTGATCTTTTGACTGGAATTCCAATCAAGCAATTTGTGTGTGTCGAAAACGGTGACTGGCCATTTTGTTGTATGGCGGCGGCCATTTTGTTGTATGGCGGCGGCCATTTTGTGTTGGTGCAAAACAGTCAAAAAATGTTTTTGATCGTTCTAGTGGGAAATCCGATGGAATTGTTCTTTCTGAATTTCCATTTGGAAAGATTGAAATGCCCAGTTCCATCAGCTGGAAATGGGGCAAAAAATTTGAATTCAGTATCCAGGGGTGACTCTCACAGGAACATTCCCTGCCAAGGTGGTGCCCGTAGTGAGAAATCCACTGCTAGCACTAAGCCTGGCTAGAGATGAAAAAATTCTGGAAATTGTGAAGCCATGGGGAAAAAAATGTTTTTTTCCCTGATTTTTTTTTTTTTAAAACCAACAGAAATTTGGGGGGAAATTGAAATATATGCAAAACTTATTTTCTTAGCACCCTTTACAGATCTAAATTCACTTTGCTACTTTAAGAACATAAAAGACATTTTGGGGGAGTAAAGGGTAGCAATACAAGAACATCTTGTCTTAAACATTTTATTCATCATTCAAAAAACATATTTCATGAGGTTTGTTTTTATTTTTTCCAAATATTTTCAATTTTTCCAATTTTTCAGAAAAAAACAAACCAAAAAAGGCCTCAGGGGGGTGGGGGGGAATGGAAAAAAAACATTTTTCCCCTGAATTTTTCCGGGTTTTTTTCCCAGGCCTTCACATCTGTAAGCCTGGCAGTGTCTAGGGGTTTCTCTCCCTTGTACTAGTTCTGATGCAGAAGCCAGCATCTTGGCAGCCCTGATCCTGTTTTGCCTGGAAAACCGGCTTGTTGCAGGGGGGCGGCGTCCCAGTCTCAAGAGCCGTGCATCTTCGTAGCTTCCTGTCTTCATCTGACCAAGAGCTGCAAGGCGTGTGTATGCCCCGCTGAAGCATTGCCCAAGCTGAGCCTCTCCTGCTTTGTGATTGGCTGGTGGAGCTGGAGCATTGCAGTCGAGGAGCTGGAGCATTACTGAGATTCTGAGGGGCAGCTGGGGTGGAGCACTGACCGAAAGCGCAGCACCAATAAGACAGCACAAGGTTGGGGACTGGTCCTGGCTGAGAGCCACCGCACTTGAACTGCCCAAGAGCTGCCTGTGGCGCCCGAGCGACAGGTTTCCCACCTCTGGATTTATTGCAAACCATGATGTCTTGGCTGTAGAGAGTGTCCCCCTTTCATGTTATGATGCAATGCTGCGTTGAGGCCCCCCTTGCTAACCTGAGCACTTTGTTCTTCCTGTTTCAGGATTTCATACGCCGAAGCGGTAGACATTTTAAAGCGCGCTCCCCAGACATTCAATTTCAAGCCAGAGGTGGGTCTAATTTCTGAGAGGGAGCCGGGTTGCTGATTCCTACACCTGCAGGCTTTGCGCACATGGGGCAGACACTTCTCTCGGAGAGAGCACAGCTCCTCTTCCCACAGGGTGGCTGACTCACACAGCACGTGCTCAGTCCATCGCATGACCATGGGTTGTCATCAACTAACCACTGGCCAGTGCAAATGAACCGTAGAGCGACTCCTGAGGAAAGTTAGTTTGAAAGGTGAAATACGTGAGGAGAGGATGCTATGCTTGTAGCAGTGTCAGCTGGCCCTGAAGGGGTTAATGGGCTCAGCTCCCCTGCTCCTGTCTAGCTCACTTCCAGCTAACCTGATTACAGGGGAAGCTGGGAGTGGAGAACTGGAGCTGCAGGAAGTCAGCTAATCCAAGTCGGCAGAAATAGCCCAGCTTTGCTGGAGTGAGGAGAGCCCATGTGGCATGACTGGGTGTATTCACACAACACTGTTTTTAAGGTGGGTAGTAGCGCAAACCTACCTTCCAAGTTTCTAGTGAAATCGCTACCGCTTCTTGGCATTTCTTTGTGATCTGGGTTCTCTGCCCCCTGGTGGAATGGGTGGGCCGTTGGGAGGTAAGGGAAATCTGCAGGTGTGTGAAAGCATTGCTGCTGGATAAAACAAACACAGATTATGGAACAAGGAGTAATGTTGCAAGTGGGAAGGTGGTTGTATGAACAAGGCCTGCGTTGGTGCTCAGGGTCAAGAACAGGGCCTCAGCGGTAGCCTGGTGCAGGGCCCTAATGTGTCGAGGGAACCGTCAATGTTGTGGAAGAGCCTGTAGCTCTATGAGAAACCAGCCTGGCAGGCAGACGAGCTTTTCTGATGACCTTTGTCAGGCTGCCATGGCCTCTCCTAACAGAAAGGTGGCAGAGGAAGCGTGATTCTGGACTGAGGTACATCAGAGATGGGAAAGGATGTCACCAAGAATAGGATGGGCCTAGATGATGACCAGATAAACCTGCCTCCTGTGAGGCTTTATGAAATGAGATTTCAAGGTCATAGCTTTCAAGGTCAGAAGTGACCATTGTGGTCCTTTACCATGACCTCCTGTATAACCCAGGTCAAAGAGACTGCTGCACCAGTGGCTTGTGATGGTGCTGGTTGCCTTCCACCTCCCTTCAAGGTGGTTCTGGGAGGTGGAAGGCAACCAGCACCATCACAAGCCACCGGTGCAGCAGTTCCTTTGGCCTCAGTTATACAGGACCACAATGGCCACTTCTGACCTTGAAAGCTATGACTTTGAAATCTTAAGTGCAGCTTTCCCAGTGGATCGTTCCACATGCCGATGCCCCTACTCGCTAGCCCGGGATGACCAGATTTACGGTGCACATAATCTACTGGACCCCCGGCATCAACCAACTATGATCTACCGTGCTCCAGGCCAGGACCCCTCCCTCCGGCTCCCAGTTCTAGGGCACCTTAGCTGCTGATCTAGGAGCGGAGAGGAGCGCCCTCCCTCCTCCTTTAGAGAGAGACTTCCCTCCCACTGGAGGAGTTTCCCAATCCCACCTTGTCCCCAGAGATGCTACTTGGGGTGCTAGTCCTGCTTTTGTCCCCAGAGGAAATCTCTTAGATGCTGGCTCCGCTTTCCTCACTCTGATCTACTGAAGACTAGTTTGTGATCCATCAATAGGTTGCGATCCACCTCTTGGCCGCCCCTGCTCTAGCCTTTCAAACCAGCCCGCCTGCAGCTTGCGAGCCACTTGCTGTGTCTCCTCCACGGTGGCACTAGGACAAGGTCTCACTTTATTTCCTGTCACCATGTTGCCTTGATAGTGGGGTCACGATCTCCAAACCGAACACGAGAAGTATTTGGTGAAGCACTGTGGGGAGATCCCCGTGTTTGTGATGAACTACCCCTACGACCTCAAGCCTTTCTACATGCGGGACAATGAGGACGGGCCTCAGCACACGGTAGGCTTTACTTTATACGTGCGTCTCTCCAGCTCCCCGTGACGGACGTACCCTCTTCTCTCCTGCCCAGCGTAGTCTTCATGGGCAGCCCGTCCTGTTGGATCCAGGGTACAACCCTCGCTCCACCTCCTTGGCCTCAGTCAGAGGGAATTCCAAAGCAGGGAAGGGTAGGCAGAGGAAGCCGTAGGCAGCAGCCATTATTTTTCTGGTTCCTTGTGGAGGATGGTTTAAGACCAGTTGGCTATTGTCAGATATTGGAAAAAGCCAAAGTCCATAGTAATCCCTGACACTCGATGGCTTGGCTTGTTCTTCTGCCTTCCTGCTATGAAGGCCTACCAGAAAATGGGGGTAATACCTGTCAGTACTAAACACATTCCCTGTTTCCACTGAACTTAATTATGTGAAGAGGCTTTGGCATCATAGCTTCCAAGCCCCCCCATGTATGAATGCATCCTAGAGGCCTGCGCCCCAGCTCCAGCCTGACTGGTTCTGTTGGGCTCAGGGTGGGTCGGACACACCCTCTGGCCAAGCCCCTCGGGCTCACATTGGGCTGGACTTCCCGTTAGCAGGAAGCCCCGCCCAGTGGAGTATCATGATGTCACAGTGTTCTATAAGGAGAGGGCTAAATTGGAAAGGAGCATGGGGAACACCTTAACTCTGCCCCTTTTCTGGCCTAGCGCTGTGATGTCACACAGCACTTTGTGTGGGCGGGGCCCACTGCAGACACATCGGGCCTGGGTTTAGAAGAACCGGGCTCCTCCAAGCCTGGGTTAGGATCCTACCCAGTGTAGTCTGAATTTTCAGCTTTATCCACCCCTCCAGCCCCCCTGTGTTGATGGTTCTGTTGCTCAGCTAAACAGTCTGGCTTGGTTCCTGTTTCCCCTTCCTTCAAGGTTGCAGCTGTCGATCTGTTGGTGCCCGGAGTAGGAGAACTGTGCGGAGGCAGCTTAAGAGAGGAGCGGCTGCACTTCCTCCAGCCCCGCTTGGAGAGGTACGAGGCTTCCAGCGTGCTGGGGGCAAAGAGGGTGTCTGAGGCGACGGGTGTTTGAAGGGGATAAGCGTGCAGACAGAGCAGATGCTCCTTTAAAGGCCGTGTTGATTGGCTTTCAGGCATTTGCTAATCAGCTGTTTATCTCTTCAGCAAAACAGCACCATATCCTGTATGCAAAGCGCCTCTCTTTCGTCTCAGCTCATCACAAAAATGTGACGCAGAGGGATTTTTTATAGAAACCTGCTCGAGCAGCATATTGGGGTCTAGAGAAACAAAAAAGTGTTGAACTGTCTGTCTGGCTGCCCTCCCTTCTAATGTACCAGTGCCCTTGACTCACCATAAAATGCCCACACCAGAGTTTCTTCCTCCCTAAACCACCCACCTTTCGATAGGCTCCCCAGAGGCCACTGTCGAGTGGGCTTTTCCAGTTCTGTGCATTTCCACGCTTTGCCGGACCCAAGGGAAGTGTACCGTGATGAATGGCAGCATCCTAGAATAACAGAGACCGAGGCCACTTGCGCACGTTCCCTCTGTGAATGCAACCGCGGCTCTGTCCTTACAGGAATTAGTGCACGTGGGAATGCGCTAGTCCACTTTTATCCCACGAGAACGCTTGTGGCATGACCGGGTCCCCCAGCGTAGCTTTTACAAGGATGGGTGTTCTCGTGGGATAAAAGCGGAATAATGCATTCTCGCATACGCTAATTCCTGTGCTAATGCCCATTTCCTTAAAGGGGCAGTCGGGGAATTTCCTTCAGCCCCGGGCTCTTTTAATGGGGTGGGAAGTTAACGTGATTCTGCAGGCTCTCCTGGGGTACCCTTTCAAACCGATGGCCTCCATACCACTGGACCTGCTCGCCTTTAAGATGGCTTTTCTGACGTCGCATTAAGATGGCTTTTCTGATGTTATATTATGTTGAAGTTATACTGTTGTTATGTATTTCATTTTTGTTCGCCGCCTTGAGTCGCTTTGCAAGAGAGTGTGGGGTAGAAATTAAAAGTGAAATGAAATGAAATCACCCAGGAAAGTCAGTGAGTTTCAGGGTTTGTTCTGCGAACCACCATCTCCAACGTTCCATAACGACGGGTTGGTCCTCAGGCCGCATCTGGCCTTTCTCCCCAGGGTCATCTTGGAATTTCGCTGGGACAGGTAATTTTCCAACTGGCTCTGTTTCCTCCACCCACGCTCCTCAAGGGGAGCAGAGGCAATCCACAAACTGGATCTCAAAAGGGCCCTGCTACGCTGCTTGCTTGCATAGAACACGAGCTGTTCCAGAGGACAGAAGCTTTGTTTGGCCCAGAGTGACCAGGGCTTCCAAACAGTCTACCTCCTGGTGGATCCAGGTGTGTAGGTTGAAGAGTTAGGAGGTGGCTGGGCTCCAGACAGCCATAGGAGTCAGGGCCCACTCCACCCAGGGCTATGGCCAGATCTGTTGTGGCCTTTGAACAGGACATCTGCAGGGCAGTCTCATGTAGTCCTCTATCAGCTTTTGTTAAGCATTATGCTATTAAACTGGCTGCTCAAAAAGAGGTCCGGTTTGGTCAGGCAGTATTATTATCCCTGATAATATCTGTTTGCCTAATAAATGAGCCATATGAAATGCAACCTGCCTCCAGGGTCTTGCTTTCTAGTCTACCTGGGTGAAAGGATAACACAGAAGAAGGGTAGCTTCTTGCCTGTAACAAGTTGTCTCTGAGTTGTATCCTCTCACCAAGTACCAACTCCCTCCCTCCATGAACCGAAAAGGAGGGCTAAGGCAGGGCTATAGATGCACATCCAGGGGACGGAACGTCAGAGCGTGAGGAAATTAAAGGGAAATCACTTGCTATGATCCGAGTTGGGCGCTAGATGGCGCCAAATACCCTATAATGGAACTTGGTGAGAGGATGCAACTAAGAAGGCTCGTTACAAGTAAGAAGCTTATCGTTATTCCCCAGGTGCTTTTAGGATCTATTGCTGGTTCCCCTTAATGTGTATTTTTCCTCCCCCATTACCTTCCCCTTTTTAAATGTTTTTTTTAACACAGATTTATATTTTAAATGCTTATTCTGCTGCAGGGGCGAGGGTCAAAGTTCCTGAGCCCAAGAGCCGCATAACCAATGTTCCTATCACCAACAGCCACAACCTCCATCGCAGCTTCCCCTGATCCCTGGATGGGACAGTGCGGCTTCCCCCCCCAATTCCCCACCCTCCTATCAAAGCTCTGGCTCCCAGGTGATCTGGAGGGTTCGGGCAGCAGCAAAAGGAGCATAGGGCCTGCTCCCACGGACTCCTAGGAGGCCTCAGTGGCGGAAATGGCAGCTTGGCTTCTCTTCTCTTGGGCGAGAACCGCCGTTTACCCATCTCTGTTGTCTTGTATTTTTATGCTGCGACGCGCTCAGAGTGCCGTTGGGCAGCGGGGCGCTATAACAAATACAATTATTATTGCTGTTATTAACTGTTTATTAAACTGCCATTAGGTCTCTGCAGTTTTGCTACCATCTTGCTGACATATTGAGTGGGGTTTGTTTATGCTTTGCTCTCCAGGTTGGGACTGGCAGATGCCTACCAATGGTAAGTCCCCAGCTCGGCTAGTACGTACGCAGTATCTGTCCTCTTGCTGCTGGTAACGGGTAGCTCCCCACCCCTACTGATCCTTATACTGTCTTATCCTTCTGGATCCCCTTTATAACCAAACAAAGTGCATGCACTGGCAGCTTCTCAACTGTTTTCCTGACTTTCCAGATGTTCCCCTTGCCCGTCCTGAATCGTAAGCCCCTCAGGGCAGAAACCTGTCTCTAACCACGACTGTTTAGCGCCAGGCACATTGTTGGTTCTAAATAAGTTACAGGAGAAGCATCTTGATCAGGATGGATCAGTGAGCTGCATTTAGGAGCCGCCCCAAGCTGTTTTAGGAGGGGCGGGTTAGAAATCTGATAAATAAATAAATAAATAAAATAAAATTTAAGGAAAATTTAGCAAAAAAGGTTTAGCCAAAAGGGTTTTCAACCTTGGGTCGGTTGAAAACGCAGCTCGCCTCTTTCAAAATAAGTAAAATATTATTCACGTGTGCAGAATTAAAACACCTTTCTAATTGTTCCCTTTGTGAGCATCGAGATGACTTGTGGCTATCAGCAGTTGAGTATTCATTCTGTTAATTGTTCTCTCTCCCATCAAATCATTGACTTGGTCATAAAATCCCGTATGTTAATAGATCCCAGCTGCTTTCTAAATGAGGCAAGGTGCAAAAACTATGAGCGATTCGTGACCTTTAACAGCCACTTAAACAAATCTGCTCTCAACTGACAGGGCAATTAGGCTGGAAAAAACCTTCCCAGCCCAACAGCTGAGGGAATTACAATCGCCCATCTTGCTCTGCTCCCTCCCTCTCAACCTTCAAATCCGTCCTGAAAACCTACCTCTTCCATCAGGCTTTCCCTAGCTCCTCATCCCTCGTTAATAGCTTGTTTATACTTCTTGTATTATCTCACACTTTCAGGATCCCTCTCCTCCTTTGTTAACTAAGTTATGTACATGCACCTGCAACTTCTAAAAGTCTTGAATGTGTCCCTTCCTCTTTCTGTGTTTCCTTCCCTTGGTCTCCCCTCATCCATTTAGATTGTATGCCCCTGAGGGCAAGGGACCTGGCTGCCGTCACTACTCTCCAGTCCCAGGCACATTGCTGGCACGACGTAAATAAAGAACAATAATAATCGAATAAACATTCAGTTCATTATTGAAGAACCACATTCCCCTGAGGTTTGGGCTATGAAAAGATACTGTCCCTCCAGGTTGCCTGTGTATTATTTATTTTTTCTACCCAGAAGAACGCAAAAGCTTGGGTGTATCTCGACTCATCCTTTCCGTGGAATGATGTAGCAATGTTGTTTGAACTTGTGCTTATCAGATCACGTTTTGGGTGGATGGAAGCCTTGAGTCATCTTGAGACCAGACAAAGAGAGATGGTGAGGCGTAAGAATGTCTCTAGGATAGAGCAGAAGAAGCACTCCAAAAGAGGGTGCTTGGGATAGCCTGTTTCCTCTGGGGAGATTTGCACTGAATCATTTTCAGAGAAGGCAGGATACCTTCCTTACCGCATACCCCCAAACGGCTCTGTCAGCAGTGAGCAAGTGGAGCCATCGAAAATGCAAGGAAGATCCAGCCTTCAAGCTTCTCTCCTGCCTCACCATTTCTACTTGCTCTTGGAAGCTGCGAATGATTGGAGGAAACCCTATAGGAGGAGCCGCCGCAGCAAATGAGATCATTGGTCCAAAAAGCCTGTGGGCCTTCCTCCAAAGGCAGCCAGTGTCCGATACCTGTTCCGTTAGGCCTTCCCTGTCTCCTTACTGCTATAGACAGCTTCTTTAGGCTTCTCCTCCTTCAGGAATGCCCCCTCCTAACTAGTGCTGAAATGACGATTTGACACAAATACTGTTTCCATCAGAAACGGACTATTCGCCCGAGAAAACTTAGCGATTTTTTTCCCCTGCTCCTTTCATTCGTTACCCTTCAGGAATTGCCGTGGCTCGTTGTTTCCGTACCATTGACGAAAGTAGACGTGACACAAAATGACGAACGTAAATGGATGAAAGTGACGTAGAATTGATGAAGGGTGATGTATTGAGATGGACGCTGTGGAAATCGCAGGCACCGATCTCGACAATAACAGAAGCACGGAACCAACGGAGAATGCGGAAATGCTGGCGGCGAAAGCTTGCAAACGCTCCCAAAATGTTGGGATTTCCCCGACGGTTTGGGAACAGCCGTTCTCGCCTCAGCATTTCTTCTAATTAAGCAAAGCACGTCTCAGCACCATGAACGTATTCCCCATCCCTTCCTTACGTGCCTCTTCCCTAGTCCTCCTTTTCCTTGTCCGTTATGGTTGGTAAAGTCCCTTGGGGCAGGGATCGGACTAGAATCACGACAGCTCAGTGCCAGATATATTGCTGGTACTAAATAATTAATAATATACCAATGTTTAACAGATTGGCCTGCCCTGACCAGAAGTTGCTGCAGCATCAGGACCAACACACACACGTTGCTTTGGTCTTTCAGACCCAGTCCTCTTCCTCTGCATGTTGGGGCACAGCAAGCTCCTCCTCGCCCCAGTATTCTCTACTTGATCCCTGTCTCCACTGGAGCCACAGTTTCTCTTTATTTATTTAAAACTAATATCTTTCACTTATAGCTCCCCTCTCAGGCAGCAGCTGAATTGCATCTGCTTACTACACAGGGCGTTACGGGCAAGCAAATACTTGTCCTAGTCTATCATGCATTGGGAGTGCCATACTATATTGGAAAGGGATTTAGCTGTCTGTGGGCTGACTCCTGATTGAGGATTGGTTGCCATCTACTTTCCCCTCCGGTACAGCCCTCATAAGAGGACCAAGCTACCCATCCTGCACCCATCAACCTTGTTCCTACCCACCCACCCACAGAGTCCATAAGAAGTGCCATACTGAGTCAGACCAATGGCCCATCAAGCCCAGCATCCTGTCTCCGACAGTGGCCAATCTCGATCGCATGGGAGAAGAACCAACAGTCACAATGGGCAATGTATTCCCCGTTGTTCTCTCCCAGCTCCCAACAGTAAGATGCTCATCCCGTAAGCTACTTGGCTAATAGCCATTCATGGACCTACTCTCCAGGAACTTATCCAGTCCTTTTTAAACCCAGCTATACTACTGGCCTTGACAACGTCCTCTGGCAACAAATTCCATAAGTTAATTATGCGTTGAGTGAAAAAGTACTTCCTTTTATTTGTTTTAAATCTGCTGGCAGCTACTTTCATGGAGTGTCCCCTAGTTCTAGTGCTATTTGAGAGGGTAAATAACCATTCCCTATCTACTC
>QEPC01006909.1:1638011-1670337 GCA_003113815.1 Sphenodon punctatus | reverse complement strand
TCCTTGAGGCTGGGCGACAACCTCCCCTGCCGAAGGGACGCGTTAACCACCCTCGCCAGAACCGACCCCAATGTCTCCCTAGAGGCTTTCACCAACCAGGACGGGCACGGATCCAATTCACAACTGGTGGCTCTAACAGACCCCAAGACATCCACCACATCGGCCAGCGTCACTTCCTGAAACTCCTCCCAGAAAGGTTGACCAGATGGTGCCTCCATAACCTTGTGCTCCTCTCCTACTGCATCCAACCCGGTGTCGAAATTACTCTGAATCTGAGCGATCTCGTCTGCGAAGATGGCAAACTCCTCACAGCGGGCCTGGGACAAGTCCCCGTCCAGGCGGAGGGAGGCCAGACTGACCAGCTCCCGCACCACCCGGAACAGCTCCGCTGGATGCGACTTTGCAGACGCTATGAGGGCAGCAAAGAACTTCTTCCTTGCTGTCCTCACAGCCTCAACATAGGACCGCAAATGAGTCTTATGGAGAAGCACTAAGCAATAATTGCTTATTAATTGTGTTCCATCCTTCCTCTCCTCCCTCTCCACTGGCTCCCTCTTTCCTTTCACATTCAGCACCAGCTCCTTGACTTTACCTGCAAGACTCTTCATGGCCTTGCTCCCACCCCCCACCCCTTCTTTCTACATTGGTTTTTCCACTCCATTGCCACCTGGAAATTTCACTTCTCTGTTCCACGTTTCCTGCTCCTCAAAACCTCTTTGTCCCTTCTCCTTATGTCTGGAACGCCCTCCCTGAACGCATCCTTTCCGTTCCCTCCCTCCCAACCTTCAAATCTCTCCTGAAAACCTACCTCTTCCATCAGGTCTTGCCTAGCTCCTCATCCCCCCAGGTTGGCTTCCTCGACTTGGCCTTTCATTCTGGGTAACCCTTCTCTCCTGTTAAGCAAAGCATGTATGCCGGCGACTTCTCAATTTCATTGAAGTATCCTTCTCTCTCCCGCCATGGTCTCACCTAGATTGTAAACCTCTTGAGGCAAGACCGTGTCTCTAATGAATGATTGTTCAGGGACAGGTATTGCTAGCAGTAGATAATATAGAGCTATAATACTTTCATCTCACACTCAAATCTTTCTGCGCTCAATGTTCCATTTTAATTTTTTTCTTTTTGGAAACTTTTTATTAAGGCCCATAAGAGCAGTATGTCAGCCACAAGACACAGTGCATGATTTGCATGTTACTGGGTCAGAATACGAAGCTTCACGTTTCCTTCTGTAAACCAGCATACGAATAGCTCAAATGCGAATACAGTCTTGCTTATTTCCAGTATTCAAATTCCCTAGCCAGATTCTGGTTCATTTACCTTCCTTTTAAGGAAGGTCATTTCTGTGTCCTGGGAAGACAATTTGAGGTAGCGTGGAATCCGTGTTACAAGTTAAGAAGTAAGCAAAAATCACCAAGTCTGGGGGTGGGGGGGTTGCCTTGTTTGGTCCCAAATATGTGGGAGAGAAGTAACATGGTTCAGATGATTTCTTGTATTGACCCAGCTTCTGATGGTGAAAGGGTGCAGGCTTTTAGGCCACACAGGGCCCTTCCTTGGGCAAGTAAAAAATTGTCTAAAGTGAACCCCAGGTTAAGGCAGTGGGACATGACCATCCTAGAGAATTAAAGAATACATGGCAGAACAGGTATATGTCTGTATAGAAGCAATAACCTGAGAGTGAGCTGTAAGGAGAAAAAGCAAGGGAGATTTCACATCCGAGACTTTTAACAGTGAGATCGAATAAGCAGTAGAAGGAAGGATTTATTTATTTATTTATAGCACAAGCAATGTACCTGGAACTTTACAATCAACAATTGTAGACAGGTTCCCTGCCTCAGTGGGCTTACGATCGAGGGAGAGCAGCTACAGGAGAGAGGAACAGAGGGGGTGAGAGGGATACAGCCAAGGAGTTGCAATTGCACGTGCTTAGTTTAGTTTCAGGGGTGAGCCTAAGAAAATCAGGGTGGAAACTAAGGGGATGAGGAGCTAGAAAAAGCCTGGCAGAAGAGGTAGGTTTTCAGGAGGGATTTGAATATAAGGAGGGAGGGAGGGAGCAGAATGAATGTATTTGGGGGGGAGAGTTCCAGGATTGGGGGGCAGCACAGGGAAAGAGGTCGGTTATGTTTCAAGGAACAAGGGAGTCATGAGCAGGCGAGGTTGGTAGCAGAGAAAGATCGGAGCTTTTGGACAGGAGAGTGACGGGAAACATGAGGGGCCAAGACCATGAAGGGCCTTGAAAGTGAGGCCCAGGAGTTTGTGTTCAGTGCGTTCAGGTAGAGGAGGGGCTGAACATGATTAAAGTGGCGGGCGAAGTGGATGACCTTGGCCGCGGGGTTCTGAACAGAAGTGAGGGGGGCAAGATGAGATGGAGGAAGGCCAGTAAAAGGGAGATTGCGGTAGTCCAGACGAGAGACGACTAGAGCATGAGCTAGAGTTTTGGCAGTGGAAACGGCAAGGAAGGAACCGTAGGGCCAGATCTTCGCCATGCTGTGCAGAGAGCACATCCAAACCTGGCAACAGATTGGATTTGGGAGGAGTCAAAGATGAACCCCAGGTTAAGGAAGCACCATCCATTGGGACAGTTCATTGTGATCTCGACAGAGATCTGGTTGAGAGAACCTACTTTCTTATGTTGAAGACTCTGAGTCAAGACCAGTCATCAAGGCAAAGGAAAAATTCTAAAAGGCAAAGCATCTCTTTAATTATCAGAACCTGTACTGAGCATAATGATTTTTTCCCCCCCATTTTTGTTTTGTTCCAGGTACCTAGATCTTCGTGAATTTGGATCGACCCCCCACGGAGGCTTCGGAATGGGGTTTGAGCGCTATCTTCAGTGCATCCTGGGCGTGGACAACATCAAAGATGTTATTCCTNAAAAGGGCCATGGTGAAGGAATGTAGCATAAACAAGGAATGTGGGATGGGGAGCAGATTTTGCAAGCCTTCTGTATACAATGCATGCTCCTCTGTGGTTAAATCCGGGGTTCTTCAGACTTTTCCCTGAGTGACTCAAGATTTAAATATAGTCTCCTAACCCCAGACAGCAGCAAAGCCACACAAAGCATATCCATATCCAGTATCAATGGGATTGTCACACACACACACACACACACAAACACAGATGGTGTGATTGCATTTGGGGCTCAACTCCTCATGCGAGAACGTCTAGGTTGGCTCATGCATTGCCATCTTGCCCCCATAGTCTTGAGAAAGACCTTTAAGAGCCCTGTTGTTGGGATTTCCGGCTGTTACGACATTGGGATGCCATCCCTCTGCATGCCGGCTTCTTCAGCATGATGCACTGCCCTGTGCTGGCTATTGTGTTGTGTTAATATGGAACTTTAATATGAAGTCCCAGAACCTTCATGTCTGGCTGCACCATAATGCACCAGTGGCATCACACAGACTGGAACGCATCGGAGTTCTTTCCATGTCCCCTGAGCCATTTGGCAAAGCAAGGTTTGACTTGTACCTTGGTTGAGTCTGTTGAATTCAGGTTCTTCCATAGCCTCCGTTATCATAATTTTTCATCCTTTTATACAGCACTTCCATGTTCAAAGTGCTGTACAAGCCTTATCTTGTTTGCCCTCACAATAACAGTGTGAGAGAGGCCATTTTTTATTAACATTTTTCAGATGCACAAAGGAGTCTGAAAGAGAGTGGCTTGCCCAAAGTCACCCAGTGAGTAGATGACTATGGGTAATAACAAAAGAAACAATAGCCACTCACAAATAGGTGGCTCTTGGTCCATTGATTAGATGGATACGGAGCAGGAGCACGTGTTCCAAGTCTGTGTCTCTCGCATGACATTCCCCTCAGAATTGAGGACACCGCCATGCAGGCTAAGGCAGGAACAAATGTTGCCCCCGTCCCCCGGTGTATCCCTGTCGTTGAGTAGGAGATCACAAAGATGCACTCTTCTCCCTGCCCCGTCTATGTCAAGCCAGGAAGCACGTCTTGACTTGAAATAAACTAGTGCCACGTGATCTTTGCTTGAGAGAGCAGCTGCTGGTTCCATGCCCTCGGTCTGTTTGAAGCCGGGTCTAGGATTCAAATAGCCCGGCACAGGGAGGATGTAGCCAGCAATCATCCTCTATCCAACTGGGCTCCTTCCGGGAGGAGCCAAGTGGGGCCCTGCATGCAGGCTGTGAGCGTTGTGTCCCACTCACCCACATCCCGTAGGTGTCAGCACCGAATCGTTTCCTTTATCACCCAAAGAGGGATTGGAACCCTGGTCTTCCAGCTCAGAATCCCAACACCTTATCCACTAGGGCTACGCTGGCTCATCACCATAGCAACTGAGACCCTTCCCTTAATTCATGAAGTGTCGTGACTCGCCTCTTTCTGGGGTGATGCTATGATCTTATCTCCTCATCTTCACCCCCCCTCCCCCCAAAAAACCCAGTGGAAGGTTACGTTTTCAATGGGAGAAGAGGGGAGATGCAAGTCCCAGTGTCTTCCGTAGAGGGCTGGAGTGCACAGCATGTCTCCAGGGGCCTGATCCAGAGTCTTCTACTGACTTCCAAGGTCTGCATCCTCACTGTGGGTTTGGTAATTGTGCTTAAGCTGTAGCTGCAAGATGTTGTGAGGAGCAGCGGTTTCCAAACGGAGGGGGCGGCGGGGAGGAGAGAAGGAAAGACCACCGTCGGCAAAGCCTCTACCTCCACGCTCTGAATGAGCTAGGGGGACACTCCTCAAAATAACGGGGTGGGAGGGACAAAAGAGAGGAAGCTATGTGAACTAGGGGAGGAAGAGAGGGAGCAAGGTATATTATGAGTGTGTGGTGCAGGGACACAGATGAGACGAAAGGGGGCGCTGCCCAAAAAAGTTTGAGAACTCCACCGGTGAGGAGGAGGGAAGCCGACCGTGCCATAGCCAGATGGCATTTCCAAAGCACAACCTGTTCTTGCTGATAAGGTCATTGATATCTGCTGACAGAGCGGCTTCCGTTCCCACCAACAGGTATGTTTGAACTAGTCCACCTGTAATATAAATAAAAAGGTGGGGATCAAAGGTGGTTTTCTATCGACATTCGGCTCCGTTTCCCCAGTACCGGATTTAAACCAAGTCTTGTTGGCTGATGTTGCGCGCACACAGTAAAACACGCATACTTGCAAGCTTGTCAAAGATGGTTGCGACGCTGGGTGGAGGCTGAGGTTTGTGTGGCGGCGGCATTGTGTGCTGCTAGTATCACAAGGTGTTAACAGTCGTAATGATAAAGGCACTTCAAAGCTTTTGTATGTTGAATTTCCTGACGTCATGATTATCTAGCCGGGTCTGCGATCGTTACTACAGCTGCATTTTGGACGAGCTACCCAATAGCCTTCTCCCATCACCTGTTGATAGTTTTAACCTGCATGCTATCCCCCTGATGCAACGCACCCAGTTGGCACAAGAACAGCATTGTGTTACTAATGCCCGCAGCTTCTCCTTCAGTGCCGGCAATGGCAAACTGAACCGTAGCATTTCGATCTGCAGAGAAGAGAAAGTAAGGTTGCCATGTTGGTCCCAGATATAGGTAATTGAGACAAAGTAGTAAAGTGATATCTTTTATTGGACCAACTGCAGTTGGTGGGGGGGTGTAAGCTTTCGGACCTCGCAGGGTTGTCCTGGCCTGCCTGACAGGACACTGAGGTCCAAAAGCTTCCATACCTCCAACTGGATTTGGTCCAATAAAAGATATCTCTATACTACTTTGTCTCTGTTGCCGATCTGCAGATAAGTATAACGGTATTATGGATCCTGCTTCCACTAGATCTTGGCCGTTTAAAGACTTGTAGAGGTCTGGGGCAACTGAAATACNGTCAGCGTTGTAGCAAGAGGGCTGGATTCAGGTCCAGTCAGCGTTGTAGCAAGAGGGCTGGATTCAGGTCCAGTCAGCGTTGTAGCAAGAGGGCTGGATTCAGGTCCAGTCAGCGTTGTAGCAAGAGGGCTGGATTCAGGTCCAGTCAGCGTTGTAGCAAGAGGGCTGGATTCAGGTCCAGTCAGCGTTGTAGCAAGAGGGCTGGATTCAGGTCCAGTCAGCGTTGTAGCAAGAGGGCTGGATTCAGGTCCAGTCAGCGTTGTAGCAAGAGGGCTGGATTCAGGTCCAGTCAGCGTTGTAGCAAGAGGGCTGGATTCAGGTCCAGTCAGCGTTGTAGCAAGAGGGCTGGATTCAGGTCCAGTCAGCGTTGTAGCAAGAGGGCTGGATTCAGGTCCAGTCAGCGTTGTAGCAAGAGGGCTGGATTCAGGTCCAGTCAGCGTTGTAGCAAGAGGGCTGGATTCAGGTCCAGTCAGCGTTGTAGCAAGAGGGCTGGATTCAGGTCCAGTCAGCGTTGTAGCAAGAGGGCTGGATTCAGGTCCAGTCAGCGTTGTAGCAAGAGGGCTGGATTCAGGTCCAGTCAGCGTTGTAGCAAGAGGGCTGGATTCAGGTCCAGTCAGCGTTGTAGCAAGAGGGCTGGATTCAGGTCCAGTCAGCGTTGTAGCAAGAGGGCTGGATTCAGGTCCAGTCAGCGTTGTAGCAAGAGGGCTGGATTCAGGTCCAGTCAGCGTTGTAGCAAGAGGGCTGGATTCAGGTCCAGTCAGCGTTGTAGCAAGAGGGCTGGATTCAGGTCCAGTCAGCGTTGTAGCAAGAGGGCTGGATTCAGGTCCAGTCAGCGTTGTAGCAAGAGGGCTGGATTCAGGTCCAGTCAGCGTTGTAGCAAGAGGGCTGGATTCAGGTCCAGTCAGCGTTGTAGCAAGAGGGCTGGATTCAGGTCCAGTCAGCGTTGTAGCAAGAGGGCTGGATTCAGGTCCAGTCAGCGTTGTAGCAAGAGGGCTGGATTCAGGTCCAGTCAGCGTTGTAGCAAGAGGGCTGGATTCAGGTCCAGTCAGCGTTGTAGCAAGAGGGCTGGATTCAGGTCCAGTCAGCGTTGTAGCAAGAGGGCTGGATTCAGGTCCAGTCAGCGTTGTAGCAAGAGGGCTGGATTCAGGTCCAGTCAGCGTTGTAGCAAGAGGGCTGGATTCAGGTCCAGTCAGCGTTGTAGCAAGAGGGCTGGATTCAGGTCCAGTCAGCGTTGTAGCAAGAGGGCTGGATTCAGGTCCAGTCAGCGTTGTAGCAAGAGGGCTGGATTCAGGTCCAGTCAGCGTTGTAGCAAGAGGGCTGGATTCAGGTCCAGTCAGCGTTGTAGCAAGAGGGCTGGATTCAGGTCCAGTCAGCGTTGTAGCAAGAGGGCTGGATTCAGGTCCAGTCAGCGTTGTAGCAAGAGGGCTGGATTCAGGTCCAGTCAGCGTTGTAGCAAGAGGGCTGGATTCAGGTCCAGTCAGCGTTGTAGCAAGAGGGCTGGATTCAGGTCCAGTCAGCGTTGTAGCAAGAGGGCTGGATTCAGGTCCAGTCAGCGTTGTAGCAAGAGGGCTGGATTCAGGTCCAGTCAGCGTTGTAGCAAGAGGGCTGGATTCAGGTCCAGTCAGCGTTGTAGCAAGAGGGCTGGATTCAGGTCCAGTCAGCGTTGTAGCAAGAGGGCTGGATTCAGGTCCAGTCAGCGTTGTAGCAAGAGGGCTGGATTCAGGTCCAGTCAGCGTTGTAGCAAGAGGGCTGGATTCAGGTCCAGTCAGCGTTGTAGCAAGAGGGCTGGATTCAGGTCCAGTCAGCGTTGTAGCAAGAGGGCTGGATTCAGGTCCAGTCAGCGTTGTAGCAAGAGGGCTGGATTCAGGTCCAGTCAGCGTTGTAGCAAGAGGGCTGGATTCAGGTCCAGTCAGCGTTGTAGCAAGAGGGCTGGATTCAGGTCCAGTCAGCGTTGTAGCAAGAGGGCTGGATTCAGGTCCAGTCAGCGTTGTAGCAAGAGGGCTGGATTCAGGTCCAGTCAGCGTTGTAGCAAGAGGGCTGGATTCAGGTCCAGTCAGCGTTGTAGCAAGAGGGCTGGATTCAGGTCCAGTCAGCGTTGTAGCAAGAGGGCTGGATTCAGGTCCAGTCAGCGTTGTAGCAAGAGGGCTGGATTCAGGTCCAGTCAGCGTTGTAGCAAGAGGGCTGGATTTAGGTCCAGTCAGCGTTGTAGCAAGAGGGCTGGATTTAGGTCCAGTCAGTGTTGTAGCAAGAGGGCTGGATTCAGGTCCTGTCAGTGTTGACGTCAGCAACACGGCTGGATTCAGGATGCCATGTCAGTGCTTGTGACCACAGTCCTCGGATGTGCTTTCGTGGCCAACTGAGTCGATTCAGAACAGCTGAGTACCAAAACCCTCTTGCAGGTATATTTAGTAAAAACAACGGTTTCCTCCATTAGGGTACTGGAAATCATACAGAGCTTCATTTGGTGGGATATCCTCAGCACTGATCAGAGCTCTTTTATAATAATAATAATAATAATTAATAATAATTTTCTTATATAGCAGCCCCCTGCCATGGCACTCAGAGCACTTCACACAGAACTAATTAACACAACTAATCCTTGCAACAACCCTGTGAGGGGGGTTAGGCTGAGAGAATATTATGACTGGCCCAAGTTCACCCAGTGAGTCCCAAATGTGAGAGATGGAAACAAAGTTGTTCAAATTATCTTTTATTGGATTCACTTCTGTTGCTGAGAATGTGCAAGCTTTCGGGCCACACAGGGCGTGTAGAATAGCCAGTCAGAAATATATAAATGGAGCAAATGCAGGACAGGTCTATCTGCGGAGACACAGAGAGACATCGGTGTCTGTCCAGATTGGGCTCCACATTTCAAGAAGGATGTTGGCAAACTAGAAAGGATTCGAAGAAGAGCAACCGAGATTAGTACAGTGCTAGAAAACATGAGGATAGGCTGATGGAACTGGACACGTTTAGCCTAGAGAAATTCAGATTAATGGGGGGGGCACATGTCAGTAGGTTTTTAAATACCTAAAAGGATGCCATGAAAAGGCTGGAGAAGGTTTGTCCCACTGCCACCAAGTATGGGGCAAGAAGCAATGAGTTTATATTACGAGAAGGTCGGTTCGAGTTGAATATTTTTTTAAAATCCCCATTAGAACAGTTCGACCGTGGAACATGCTGTCTAGGAAGGCTGTGGAATCCCCTTTCTTAGCGGTTTCCAGGAAGAGTCTGGGCAGGTGTCTGTAAGGGATGCTTTAAGTGCAGGGTATCCTGCCTGCTTCGGGGCAAGGGGGTTGTACTGAATGACCCTCTCCAGCTCCATGATTCTCAGTGGGTTGATTTGTTTTTCCCAAGCAGAAGAACGACGTTGGTTTCATTTTGAAAACTTTGTTCCCGCTTTCACTTTTCAGAGTATAAATGTGCAAACAAAATGACTGAAAGATGTTATAAGCCCGTTGCAGATTTAGCTGTGAATAGTTGATGTCCTATGCGACTTGCAAGCGCCATCCGCAGAAGGGGCTTGAACCCACGGCTAAGAGAGACATAGCAGCTGGTTGTACTCCCTAGCCATTGACTAAACCTTTGTGAAAACATCTGTTAATTGCTAGTGAACCATTTATTATAAAGGTACTTGTCACCGGGATCGGGGTCCCCCCTCTTTCTCTAGGCTGTCCTCCGAATTCCCACTAGGCCAGCTGCAACCCAGTTCCCTGTGCCCAAGGAATCAGAAACCCTCACTGCAATCAGGGAGCTTTCGGAGGTCTGCACCCCCAGAAAAGCCTCCCCTTATTCTCCCAGCAAAGTCGTAATGCAGAGAACCTTCTCTGGCCACCCGTAGCTTGAAAGACTTCACGGTGGGGTTGTCTTATATAAAAAGGGTCCGTCTAGGCTCTCACCTAGATAGGGCACCCCCTTAATGAACCCCCTCCCCAAGGCCGAATAATCACACAAGCACACTAGACTTGGTTACAAAACATACATTTAGTACATACAAGTATAAGGCTGTTGATCAGATGGTGCAAGTCCACTGAAGTCCCCTAACTGTCCTCTTACCCTAAGGCTCAGTCCAGGTCGATCAGTCTCTCTCACAGCCTTGGTGTTGAGGCCGGGCTTAGTTCTTTTAGTGAATTGGAAAGTCTCTAGTTGCGGCCTCTCCTGCAAGCTGCTTGCTCCTTGCTGGTCAAGATAGAAGAGCTAGTCTTGAGATCCTGTCTTCACTCCTTTGCAGGTTGGGTCACTTCCCCCCCCTTCTGCTCCTTTTGTTATTCTGAGCTCGTTGCAGATCCCATTCAGGCATTACCTTGGCAACAAAATGCTCGTTCTGCCTGATGATGGTTTTTCTGTCCCCCCACCCTGCCAAACCAGTTCAGCAGGGTGGTAAGGCTCACAATCTTCTAATCGTTGCCTTTAGCTGTCCTTCTTAGTAGTTAAATTTACCCCCAGTACCCCAAATTCTGTGTCCCATTACCCCAGATGTCTGTGTTGCCCCCTTTTCCCCATGACAGTACTGGTGAGAAGCCCCTGGTCCTTACTTTCAAGACCCTTTATGGCCTTGCCCTCTCCTACGTCTCTGTGCTTATTTCCCACTGCACACCTGCCCAGGAGCTCTGGTCCTCCGTTAGCTCCTCTTCCCTATACTCTCCTTCTCCCCTGTAACTGAGCTAAACAAAGTGCACCTGTAACTTCTTAGATGTATTCCTCTCTCTCCTTCTGTTCTCTTCTCCTTTGTCTCCCCTTCCTTGTGTCTCTTGGATTGTAAGCCCACTGGGGCAGGGACCATTATTATTGTAAAGCACCAGGTACATTGCTGGTGCTATATACATACCAAATAATAGGACTCAAGACTGGATTTGTGAGCTTTATTTAGAGATGGAAAATTTCCAGAAATTTTGACAGCATGGAAAAAAACAAACATTTCCCCCGGAAATTTGGGGGGAAACTGAAATATTTGTAGCTTTTAATAGAGTATTAAAACCACACTTTGTTATATTCTTTAGACTCAGAAATAAAATATAAAATAAACCAGTGTTATCATTTTACTTGATTCCCTAAGTATCAAGCAGAGATGCTGCTCATACTCAGTGCGCTCATCAATGGCTCCTCATCAGTCTGGAGGGACGTGTCGAGTGGGGTGCAGCAGGGCTCTCTCCTGGGCCCGGTAATGTTCAAGATCTTTATTAATGACTTGGGTGAGGGAGTAGAGGGGATGCTTATTCAATCTGCAGATGACACAAAACTGGGAGGGAAGCAAACACCTTTTGAAGACAAATAAAATTCAAAATGATCTTGATAAGTTGGAAAACTGGGCTGAGACTAACAAAATGAAGTTCAGCAGAGATAAATGTGACGTTCTGCATTAAGGTAAGAAAAATCAAATGTACAAATGCTGCATGGGGGATACCTGGCTTGGCAGCAATCCATGTGAAAGGGATCTGGGGATTGTAGTTGATCACAGGCTGAACATGAGTCAGCAGTGGGATGCAGCTGCAAGAAGGCTAATGCAGGCTAAAGCAGCTGCAAAAAGGCTGATGAGTGGGGAGGGCAGGGTACCATACTGTTTTGAGGCTGTGGTGCTGCCCCTGCTCCAGAAGGCATCATTGGACGTTGGCGTCCTGGCCAGCTACTGGTCAGTCCCTAACCTTCCCTTTTTAGGGAAGGTTATTGAATGGGTGATGGCCCAGCAGCTGCAGAAGCATCTGGACCGGATTAACTTTCTCGATCCCTCAGTCTGGCTTTTGTCCGGGTTATGGCACGGAGACTGCGCTTGTGACCTTGGTCGATGACCTCTCCCGTGAGTTGGACCAGGGTCGTTCGACCCTGTTAGATCTCTTGGCGGCATTTGACACCGTTGATCATGAGTTGTTGGTGACTTGGCTACGGGACCGGGCAGGGATTGTTGGGACCGTTCTTGAATGGTTCTGCTCTTTCCTGGCTGGGAGAACCCAACGTGTGGTCCTGGGTGATTTTTCATCTTCTCACGTGAGGAGTCCCACAGCGTTCTATCCTGTCCCCTCTCTTGTTCAATGTGCATATGCAGCCTTTGGGAGAGGTTGTTAGGGAGTTTGGCATACGGTGTCATCAATATGCTGATGACATCCAGCTATATCTCTCTTTTTCATCCGACTCCGGCCCGGCAGTCTCGGTGCTTACGTGGTGTTTGACGGTTGTGGGGGATTGGATGAGGGTGAGCCACCTGAAGTTAAATCCCGACAAAACGGGGTGATGGTTGTGGGGCAGGCCGGGGGAGTGGTGGCCCCCATCATTGATGGAGTCCGTCCTGCCCTGGTATCTCAGATCCATAGTCTGGGGGTGCTCCCCGCAGCTCCGCCTGGATGTCCAGGCGGCGGCTGTGGCGAAGGGGGCATTTCGCCAATTACATCTGGTGCATCAGCTTCCGCCGTATGTCTCGGACTCGGATCTGGCCACGACTGTCCATGCTTTTATTACTTTGAGACTGGACTATCGTAACGCACTCTACGTGGGGCTGCCCTTGGTGCTGGTTCGGAGACTGCAGCTGGTGCAGAACGCAGCGGCTCGTCTCCTAACGGGGACAGGCCGATGCGAGCACATTACACTGGTGCTTCACTCTCTGCACTGGCTGCCGATTGTCTTCTGGGCCTAATTCAAGGTGTTGGTGTTGACTTTGAAAACCCTAAATGGCCTGGGCCCAGCCTATCTGCAGGACCGCCTCAGCCGCCGGAGCCTGACGCGGCCCCTTTGGTCGGCCCGGAGGGGCCCTCCTCAAGTTCCCCCGGGTTTCTCGTGTGTCGACCTTGCAGAGGGTGTTCTCTGTGGCCATGCTGCAGCTGTGGAACTCCCTCCCACCGGAGGTCCACCTGACCACTGACCTCCCCTCTTTCCATAGACAACGTAAGACCTGGCTGTCCGCCGTGCCTTTCCCGAGGGAGGTGGGTTGGGTTAGGGTGTAATTTGTTTTACTGTGGGGTTTTTTCATTGTATTATTGATTTTTTAATCTGTTTTAATATGTTGTTAGCTGCCCCAAGATGCTTTTAGCAGGAGGGGGCGGCATACAAATTTTATAATAAATAAATGCACGCATGCGCACTTGTTCTGATGAACAGATACTTCGATCTAGTTAAGCCTTCAACCACACCTATAGAGCTCTAAACCAAAGTGATTCAGGTGTAAGAAAAGTATGAACTCTTGGGAAAATAAGTCAGTACTCCCTTTTGCTCCTTACTTCAATGTAGCTGTACTCTAAACCCTTTGAGTGTTTGGGGAACTGTCAGATCTGCAGCCGAGCCCCACTGTAAGTCCTTTCAGGATCACCCCGCTCATTTTTTCTCCCTGCCACACTGAATTCTATTCCTGGGGAAGGTGTTCTCTGTAGCACTTACTAGGATGTTCCCGGCGCCCCCATCTTTGGTGCTGCTGGTCTTGTTTGGGGAATTAGCTCTGCCTCCTCAGTGATAGGTTATCCAAGCCTGTCAAATGCAGGTTTTTCTCTCTCATGCACACACACACCCTGTTACGGAGAGAAGATCTTGTCCGCAATCTCCACGTAGTTCTTTGACCATCTCTGATTCAGGTCCACGGGATCTCTTTATAGTCCTGAACAGCAGGGGCATCACCCTAACAAGTTCCCCCTGGTCCTCGTGCTTTTTGCATGCAACCCTCTGGCCCACTAGCTGCCTCTCTCCCTCTCTCTCCAGCAGCCCTAGCTTCTGGACTTGCTATCATGCCTGCAGGTGCCCTGGTACCCCTCACCCCAGCCTCTCATCAGGCCTGCCTCTTGCTCTTCCTCAAGCTCCTTCCTACGCAGGAAGGTGTCTCACCCCAAGAGCTGTTTTGGTGTCTCGTACTGCTGGGCTTGGCCCCCTGGCTTCTGGCAGACTACCAGTTCTTTCTTGTACCTCACTTTGGTCACTCTCGCACAAGACAGTGGCAGTGGGGTTGGAAGGGAACTTCTGCAAGCCCCATCCGTGACTTAAATCACAGCAGAACCCCACCCACAGTGGCAGAACTTCCGTCATCCCTCTCCTCCCTGCCGGAAGTCTTCCCCCTCCCTGTGCCGTCATCTGGTGTGAAAGCGGTTAGCTATGGCCTTCCTGAACCCCCTTTTCCTCTTCCTTGGGCAAGGGGGTTGGGCCAAGCCTCCTGCCTACTTCTTCACCGTGCTGTCTCCCAGCTCTGAGTGGCTTGGTGTGGATTCCTTCTTTTAAGCCCCAGCCAGGGTCATGTGATCTGTCCACTTCTTGTCACCTGATCTTCCTTCCGGAACCCCAGTGTAACCCTTCCACTGCTGGCTCTGTTTGTAGCAGAATGCTAACACTCCCCCACAGCACTCTCTCCTACAGTAACACTGTCATGACCATTACGGGGAGATGGCAAAGTAACAGCCCCTGTTGACAGCTGCAGTGAGGAGGACACTACTGAAGTGGATTAGTTACTTCAATTTAATTAAAACTGACGGTTTTAAAGCTGGAACAGTTATTTTGGTTAAACACTGCTCATTGCAATATGCTGGGGGGGGGGGATACCTACACTGATGGGATTGTGATGCCGCCTGGCTGAGGCTTCAATGCGCTACCACCACATGAAAACCAGTCAAGAATGTGGGTTTCTGATAAATCCACAGAGAGACATTGTACAATGGAGAGGAGACCGACATGGGCTCATTCCAAAGTTCTGCAATTCCATGTCCCTCCGCTGGGCCATGGCTTTTGCTGGTGCTGCTGCACCCAGGAAGGAGGCTGGCCTTGCAGTCACATCAACCCGGGTCTTGGCTGGAGACAGACTGCAGTTCTGGAAGCTGCTACAGCCCCTCCCCTGCCCCCATTCTCACCCCTTTTGCCTGCAGTGATGGAAAAGGAGGAGCTCTAGCAGCTTCTTGTACTGTAATCATCTGTCCTACTGGGGCTGCAGCTGCTGCTCCTAAGGCGTCCATCTCTTTATTTGATTATTATTATTAACAAACATTTATATAGCGCCAGCAGTGTACCTGGCACTTTACAAAGTAATAAAATAGACACGGTCCCTGCCCCTAGGGCTTACAATCTGAGAGACAGGAGCTGGGGGAGAGACTTAGGAAGGGGAACAGAGGGAGAGACAAGGGGTCTAACATTCATGAAGATGCGAGGTCTCAAGTGCACGTACTTGGCTTGGTTACGATGAGAATGACAGCAGGCAGGTCCATGTTGCAAGGATAAGGGTAAACCGATCGTAGGTATAGGAATAGTGGCTCAGCAGGATAAAGAGTCAGACAGAGCAGAGCGAAAGAGGTGAGTTTTAAGGAGAGATTTGAAGGTATGAAGGGAGGGGGCAAGGCGGATGTGGACAGGGAGGGAGTTCCAGGCATGGGGGGCAGCAAGTGAGAAGGGACGAAGGCGCTTAGGGGAGCAGGGAAGGCGTGGAAGGGTGAGAGAAGGGACAGAGGAGGAGCGAAGTGCACGGGCTGGAGTATGGAGGGCGATAAGTGCAGAGAGGTAGGGGGGAGCAAGGTTGTGAAGAGCTTTATAGGTGAAGACTAGGAGCTTGTGCAGGATTCGTTCAGGAAGGGGAAGCCAGTGAAGCGAAGAGAGGAGGGGCTGCACATGGTCGAAGCGACTGGCGAGGTAGATGACCCTGGCAGCAGAGTTTTGGACAGAGATGAGGGGAGAAAGGTGAGACCGGGGAAGGCCAGTGAGAAGGAGGTTACAGTAATCAAGACGAGAGATGACCAGAGCATGAACGGGTCTTCTGTCTGACCCGTCAGCTGTGGGTTGACCCCCTGCTCCAATTTCTGCAGGTTATGCAGGGGGCTTTAACCCAGAAAAATAAGGACTTTGGGAAGTGGCAGGCTCAGAGGGTGGGGCAAAGTTGGAAAACAGGGTGGGGCAAAGAGGCTCCCCCACCCCTTTCTGATGTGGCTCCGCCCTCTGCAGAGTGTTGACATGCAAAACTGACAAAGTTCAAAATTCTGAATCTTTCCTTGGGTGAAAATGACAATTTTCCACAAAAACTTGGTTTTCAAAGTGGTGTTATTCCCAATCAGGGGGGGGGAGGAATCCAAATTTGAGAGAGAGAGCACAGCTTTTCCTTGGTAAATTATGCTTTCTAGAGTAGACCATCTCTAACCTGACAGCAAATATTTCTGTTTCTGTTATAATTTTGAGATGATTATGTCCAGTCTACAGCACAACACCGTATCTTGGAGGCATGTCATTTTTAAAGGGGGAGAAAAGAAACATCTGTTTTCATTCTGGCTTCTGTTATGACAGCTAAGTGTAATGGGCCCTGATTGTTGAGCTGGCATTAATCCAATTATAAAAGTCTTCTGAGTTACCGCATTGACAAAATTAAGCTTGATTAAATCGGATTATGCTGAAAAGCCAGACAGCCGCTCTTTGCTTGGGGTGAAGCAATTTATCGCTCACGGAGACCCATCTGGGTGTCAGAAAGATTCACGCTTTTTGGCTCTTTGGCAAAAGACCCTCTGCTCCTCAAGTCACGTTTAGGGATGCCAGCAGGTTGCTGGGATGAGTTATAAAAGCTGAGCTGAACTGAAAGAGTCCGTGCGAATAAAACACTGGATCACTTCGCCCCTTTGCACTTTTGAACTCCAAAGCTCCATCTTGTTTGCAACTCTGGCAAGGAAAATTTCCTAAGCTTTCACTTTGATCCATCACACACTGTTAGTTTCACAATTCCCTGAGAGAAGATTAAGAGGCTGAGGACACGTTGACAGTTTTCAAATATTTAAAAGCATGCAATAAAAAAAAAAGATGGGGATTGGGGAACATTTGTTCTCCATTACTACAAAAAGACAGGACAAGACGTGATGGGGTTTAAACTGCAAGAAAGTAGCTTTAAGTTGAAATATTAAGCGGGGGGAGGGGAGGGATTTCCTAACCGTGAAAGCAGTTCAGCTATCAAAGAAGAACAAAATGGAGAGAGGCCGGACAGCCATCGGTTGGGAATGTTGTAGCTACAGGCATCCTGCATCCACGCTGGGGGTTAGACTCAGTGTGTCACAAGGTCCCATCCAACTCTATGGTTCTAAGCTCCCTAGAGAGGGGGTGAGGTTGGAGGTTTTCAAGGGAAGACTGGGCAGGTGTTAGTTAGGAATGCTTCAGATATAGGGCATTCAGCCTCTGGGCAAGGAGTTGGGCCAGATGCCCCTTAAGGTTCCTTTCAGCTCTGCAGTTCTGTGATTCAATGGGTAAAAACAAGACGTGACAGTGGCCCACGTGGCCCTCACCTGTGCGTGGGGGCTGGCGCTGCCGGATGTTGGCCGAGGATTGCCCCGGGACGTGTCAGGCATTAGCCCGGGCTCCGTTCTGGGAAAATTTTGGAGGTCGGCTGCCATAGCTGCCTGTCATGGTGGGGCACTGGGCTCAGGGTGGGGCATTTATGGTTCTCTCTGCCCTCTCCAGCCCGTTTGTTCTGCCCCCCGCCCTGGAGTGCGTCCCCCATGAAACTCTTCTATTGTGTAGGCTGTTCATCCAGTAGACTGAAACCCTGAAACTTTTATGCTCCTGTGCCTCCGTTCCTGCTCCGTACAATGTCAAGAAGACCACTCCTGTAGCTCCATAGCAAACGTTGGGAGTTGCCAGGCTGTGCTTGGGAACGGGAGCGACAATGCATGCTGGGACTTGGTCCGAGAGCCTGCAATCTTACACATGCAGCTGGCCTAGGAACCAAACCTGTTTCAGGTTAGCACAATGATTTCGGCACAGGGCGTTTCCTGCAGACTAAGAACCCATTGGGGTTGATGATGGCACCAAAACAATCCACCCATCTCGTCTAGGGTTGCCTCCTTTAAGCTGTATGAAAAAAACTTGTTGCAGGGCCTGCCTTGGCACCTAAGGCAGGCCCTGAAACATGTATTTTTCATATATGTTCCTTAAAAATGGGCATAGGTGGCAACCCTAGGCTGCTCTCTACTCCCCAGGAAGTGCCCAGGCCCTCTACTTAAGCAACCCTCCTTGCCTCCATCAGGCCTTCCCTAACTCCTCACCCCCGTGGATCACTCCTTTAGGCTTTTCCTTCGGCTGTCTCATCCTTCAGGCTCCCCCTCCGCTTGAAAGTAGTTTCATAGATGTATCCCTAGGTGACCGTTGTCTCCCCTCAGCCAACTTTAGATTGCAAACCTCCCCAGGGCCGGGACCTGCCTCTAGCCACTGTTTAGCACCAGGCTCATTGGTGGCACTGCAGATAATAAAATAATGATTATAATTAATAATAGCATAACTCTGTGCAGAGCAAGTGAGGAAAGTTACTTTGGTTGTAGTGCCCACTTTCCTCCAGCAGGTGGCAGAGCGCTTCATTTAAGGAGGAAAGCAGATGTTTCAGCCCAGCTGTTAAGGAGCTCTCGGGGTCAGAAATTAATTTGGTTTGCGGTCCCTCCCTGCTTCTCTCAGTCTGGCTACGCAGGATGGGACCTTGGGAGAAGCTCATTAAAATGTGGATACCTGGCGAAGAGGAGGCAAGTGACCTGTGAGGATGGTGGCGTTTCATCCCCATCGGGCCTGGCTTTGCACAATGTTTGTGAGCCATCTCCTCAGCCTTTATTGCTATTATTATTATTATTATTATTATTATTATAAGCATTTATATAGCGCCAGCGATGTACCTGCAGACAGATTTTCCTGGAATTCAGCCACAAAGGGGAAGACATGCCCCTCTATTTCCTGACTGTGCTGAGGGGGTTGTCATTCCCCTCCCTCCAATTCAGAGTGTGGGGAGCTGGGATAGAAACTCTGTTCCCAGACACAGGAGGTTCCCGCTAACCCCTGGCCAGGGCAGCAGCAGCGATTCATTACCTCCCAACATCTCAAGCTGCTAAAGAGGGGGTAAGCTCCACCCCTTCTGCCAGTAAGCTCCGCCCCCTTGCATGCTTACATATGTGTGTACCCCTCCCGTGCAGACAGAGGCTCTGCTGCTTCCCATTCCTCTCCCTTTCTTGCCATTCCATCATCTCCCCACAGTCCTCTCGAGGGCTTTTCCTGGGAGGCAATCAGGAAAGAGTTGCTGGAGGATTTAAATTCTGGTCTTCTTGTTTCTCTCTCTCCTGAAAGAGGGATTTTGACTCCCTGCAGGAAGGACAGGAGGATTCAACACCCAAAGAGAGAGAGTCCCTCCTAAATAGGGACTGTTGTGAGACATAAGTGGATTCCCCTGGGATGGGTGGGGGAGAGACAGTGGTGGATACAGCTATGGGCAAAATTATAATGAGAGAGACATCCCCCCACACAATCTCCCTCCGCCAGAGCTCCAAGGCCATGGGGGGGTGTTATGTCAAGGGGATCCAGCACCCCTCCTCTCAAATTTTAGCCAAGAGCTACATCACTTCATGCAGCCTAGAGGTGGGAGTAGGTCAGGACAGAGAAAATCATAGTCTCCTTCTTATGGTTCTGTCCCCAAATCACTCAGGAATCCTGACTCTATTGCCACCAATGGCAGAACTCCCCCTTGACTTCAACCAAGCGAGGATCACGTTAGACGTATCACGTTATTTCTCCCTCACTTAGGTCTCCTAGCTTCTTTCTTCCTCTTTGGTTAGTGTGACTAGCGAATACTGGATTCCCCAACTCCGCTGTCTGATCAGTGCTGCTCACCCTTTGCACCAGGCCAGATGCCAATGCAAAGTCTAAGAAAACAAGCTTGATGTCTCCATCTGCGCTGCCTGTGCCACATGCAGTCCTTGCTTGGGTAACTCCAGGACGTGTCTTTAGAGAAGAGTTCACGCACGTGGCTCTATTCAGATTTAAGAAACATGTTGATATGATGTTGCATCACAGTGAAGACTGAAAATTGCACGCTGCCTCTGAAGCCCTTGCAGTACAGAGTTGCAACGAACAGGGACGTAGAAGGAAGCACCACTCGCGGCCTCTCTTTATGTTGCAAAACAGAGCTATTTCTCCATCCGTTTACATTTACCTTGGGAAGGCTCAGGTATTCAAAATGGCGTCTAGTCTCGTCCTTTTGGTTTCCCCCTGGCCTTCAGCTACCTGAGTTTCCATCTGTGTCCTGGTCCTCAGTTGGGGGGAAACTTCTAAAGGGGCTGTGAGAGAAAGGGATGTGAGCAAGTCCAGCCTTCCCACAGGGCAATCTGGAGCAACTGCCCCGGGCCCCTCTATTTTCTCCATTTCTGGGGGTCCCCCCACAGTGGCCCCTATTTTACCAGGGCAGGGTCCCCACTCCCAACAGCGCGCCAACTACAACCACCTCTAGGGTCCTGCAGAGGGTGTTCCCTGAGGAGGTGGAGCCACCAAGGGTCCTGCATTTTATCTTTGCCCTGGAGCCCAGCAAATGCTAACCGTGGCTCTGGATGCACAATTGGCCCAGCCGGTGAAACGGACCAAAGCAAATGTCTTTTAAGCTAGCTGCTTGAGAACCAGCTCAAAGCAGGCTGAGCCCATCGTTTATGTGCTGACACTCTGCCCCCCCCTCCCCAGAAGTGACAACTCCATGTGTGGCAATAGGCTTGTCACCTCTGCCAATGTTTAAGGAACTCTTATGAAAAGTGCCAATACGTGCCCTTAGGTGCCAATGCAGGGCCTGCAACATTTTTTCAGAAGTGTTCCTTAAAAATTGGCGTAGGTGGCAATGAAGAGTAGACTTTCCTCCAGAGAGGTAGCCTGTGAGTTTGCAGTTAGCAGAGGCACGTGTCCCATGGAAGGGAATGTAATTCATGCCCATGCTAACTGCAGGGGTACAGGTTCTATCCCAGCATCACACTGGCCGTAAGCCGTATAGTTTAGCCCAGCTCCATAGAGCTGGCGTTCGAGGAAGCAAACGGAAGGAAATCATCACTTGGCCAAGGTTGCCCTCCAAAGGTTTTCCTACATGAGCTTTCGTGTAGCTACCTCCTAATTCACTCATACATTCACACAAACACAAGGGTTAAACTGAGGAGGGGGTACTTATGTCTGCAAACAACTAGGGTTAAACTGGAGAGGGAGGCTTAAGGTGGCCAAATATGCAAATTTTAGAGGACACGAGAAATACAGGTTGCAGGGTTACACTGGAGCCAATGCAGCCCTGCAAACTATTTCTCATAAGTGTCATCTAAAATGTGCATATCTGGTCACCCTAGGGAGGCTGCTACTGGGTGGGGGAGTGTCATGCTCATGTGCACTGTTCAGGGAAAATTTCCTTTGTTTATATTTCTCCCTGCAGTCCATTGTTGTCCCAGCAACCCTCTGTGCTTCCTCCTTTGTGCACTTCTCGCCTCACAGATTGTTATTCCCAGCCCTCCCTCCACCCCAACTACAAGCTCCAAAGGAGGTTGGATCCCAGGAGAAAAGCTATTTAACCCCCAGTTCTTCCTGCTTGTGAGAACAGAAGTGTGTGTTGCGGGGTGCTTACAGTGGAGTAAAAACCCTGGATGTGGCTTGCTCACGCAGTCCCAATTAGTGATCGCAGCAGGACTAGGTCCCTCCATCTCCTGAGTCCTAGCCTAGTGCCTTATCCACTAGGCCACGTTAGAATGGCTGACAAAGCAAGTGCATATGACCAAGAAACCCCAGTAGTAATAAGCTGTCAGGCTAAGAAGCATTTCTTGCTTTCAGTGGCAGCTGGTGCTTAAAACAATTGGGTGGGCTGGGAGAGTAGGAGTCCAGTGTGTCATGGGAGGGCGATAGACCCCAAATCAGTTCCCAGAGGTACATCTACCATCCCCCCTCATAGTCATACTTCCATTTTGCCTCTCCAGCATTCTCCTTTCGGACAAACCCATTCCCTCTGCCCTGGGAGCAGTAGGCACACTGCTACTGCCCGAGCCCTCTAAAGGGTCTGGAATGGATCTAAGTTCGCTCCAAGCAGTTGTGAGCAAAGGTCATACTGTGCCTACTCCAGAGCTATGAGCAGGTGGATTCCAGCATGGGGCTTGCTTGCAAAGTTGCTCGGGGCTAGCTCAGATCCAACCCTGTGGAAGTTCTCAAGCAGCACACCTGCTCCCTGCGATGATGCTAGGGAGCAGGGGAAAGTCTACGTCTGTGGGGGGAGGATTTATTGGTGGGGCAGTGCCCCATTAGTCCCTATGGCTGAGCCACCATTGTTTGCTTTGTCTGAGTTTCCTTCCACTGAAAGAACTTCAGGAAAATTTCACCTGGTAAATTCTCATGTGACAGTGAGGATCCACCCCCCAAGATTAAGGACCCAGCCCTGTTCCCATTATTTTAAACAGCTGGTTTAACACTGCTGTTTGGGATAAAGACTAGCACATATTAAATAGCTGGTTCCTGCTAGGCCGCCGCCGCCGCCGCCTGTAAAATGGAAGCCAGGCAACACGTGGGAGACTGGAGCAGCCATCAACAGCTCTCCCAGCAGGCGCAGTCTCATTACTTACCAATCAATAAGAAAATACAACACTCTATCGATCCTCCTCCGATCCTAATTTCAGCAGGATTTTATTTTGCAGCTTTTCCCAGGGTCTGGCTGTTAGTTCAGTCTCCTGTTAGCCTTGCATGAATCCCTTTCTTCTCTCTTGCCACCTTCCAATTCCTGGGGGCCCAGAAGAAACTTTCCTCAGTTGGCAGGATATCCTGTAACGGCTGCATGTCGAAGACCAACGTCAGAAGCATCGGGGAGCCGAGAGAGACGCCACTCTGCTGTAAACCCTCTGGAGCTGGCCCAGCTGGGCTACTGCCCAAGAATTAACATTACTGATTGTAAAGTGGGCCTCTCGCAGACAGAACAGCCCATACAGAGGCATTTGTTTGGCCATTTCCCTGCTACACACAGCTCTTGTCCCAGTTCCTCTTTAACCGATTCCAAGCTACAAATGGACACACGCGATTTGAGGTTTATCCCAGCAAAGCTCCTGGGGGTGCTAGGCCGATTTTACCCCTTCAGAAAAGGGCACCTACCCAGCTCAGTGGGGGCGAAATCCACATTCTCTATGCTTACTCCAGTGCTATGGGCAGCAGGGTGGATGCAGTAAGGGCAGAGCTAAGGCATGTATCTGAAAGACCCACTGTCCTACCACTCTTCACAACCTCGCTCCCCCCTACCTCTCTGCACTTATCACCCTCCATACTCCAGCCCGTGCACTTCGCTCCTCCTCTGTCCCTTCTCTCACCCTTCCACGCCTTCCCTGCTCCCCTAAGCGCCTTCGTCCCTTCTCACTTGCTGCCCCCCATGCCTGGAACTCCCTCCCTGTCCACATCCGCCTTGCCCCCTCCCTTCATACCTTCAAATCTCTCCTTAAAACTCACCTCTTTCGCTCTGCTCTGTCTGACTCTTTATCCTGCTGAGCCACTATTCCTATACCTACGATCGGTTTACCCTTATCCTTGCAACATGGACCTGCCTGCTGTCATTCTCATCGTAACCAAGCCAAGTACGTGCACTTGAGACCTCGCATCTTCATGAATGTTAGACCCCTTGTCTCTCCCTCTGTTCCCCTTCCTAAGTCTCTCCCCCAGCTCCTGTCTCTCAGATTGTAAGCCCTAGGGGCAGGGACCGTGTCTATTTTATTACTTTGTAAAGTGCCAGGTACACTGCTGGCGCTATATAAATGTTTGTTAATAATAATAATAATAATAATAATGTCCCCTTGCGGCCCCTACGGTCGGCTGGGTTCCCTCTGTTACCCTTGTCTGTGGGGCAGGGGTTATGCAGGGGGGGCATTCTCAGTTGCTGCCCTAGTTTTGTGGAACTCCCTTTCCCAGGAAGTTCACTTGAGCCCAAGTCTAAGCATCTTCCGAAGACGATGTAAAACTTTTTTATTTGAAAAAGCATTTGGTGGGCGGGGATAGGGGTCGGGTGGGGTTTGGGGCAGGGGTGGGAGTTTTTACAGGGTGAATTTCATTATTGTTCTTGTGTTATGGATTGTGAGCCACTCTGAGCCTCTGTGGGAAGGGTGGCATATACATTTGAATAATATAAGTGAATATATAAATAAATAGCTAGAATAGGGACAGGTGGTTCCGCTGCACAAGCTTGGTGCTCCACGTTCTCTGCTGTAGCTGTGTGCTCTGCTTTTCCGAGAGGGGCCTTTCCATCTTCTGCCCCAGGGCCCATTCTAACCTAACTACATCCCTGGGATGCAGAATTATTTTCAAGGATTAGCACAAGCGGGGGTAACTACAGTTCAAACAGAGAGGGGGGGGACCCTAAAGCCCCAACTCTGATCCATTTCTCCCCCCCCCCAAATAAATAAATAAATAAATGCCGTTGGCTTTTCCCACAGCTTCTGGGATAGTCAAATGCCGGTGGGGACAAAAACCCTTCTGTTAATTTTGCCTGCTCCCGGCGTGATGCCAAATTAAGAAGGGAACAGACCCCTGCAAGGGGGATAGGGGCAAGGGTTGCCTGCTTTGCCCACCCCTGTTTTGAATCCATGCCCCACTTCAATGCTGTCCCACCAGGCCCAAAGTAAGGGCATTGGAACGGGGAGGGGAGCAGACTGTATGGCAAGGGGGCAATTGTGCTTGCCTTCAAAAGTTCATAGACTTCATTCAAAATGCATTCTTAGTCAGAAGTCTTATTTAAAAAAAAACATCCCCACTAATTTTTATAAGAAAAAAAAAAGATATTGCTACATACGTATATGACTGAATGGTTAAATATTTGTTATATTGGATAAGATAGCGAGGGTGAGTGGGGGAGAATTTAAAAGGGGAGCAGGTTCCTCCTGTATTTCCATCCCCCCCTCCCCCCTTAGCTACGGGCCTGTCTTTCACACACAGAGTTTGCCCCCCAACACATAAATCCTCTTCCACCCACCCCTGCTTTACCCCAGGCCCCATATAATTGCTCTCTCTGTAGGAGCCAAGCTGCTCCCCTAACCCTAGCTTTGATTTGTACCATGGGAGTAACTCGGGGGTAAAATCTGTGTGTGAGAGAATTGGAAGGGGGATGCTGACCCACCTAAGTCCCACTCCCACCCCCCTGGAATTTCAGGGGGAGGGGATTTGTGGGCAGGGGGACCCATCCTCCCCAAGCTCCCCCTCCTATAATTACTCCAGGCACTTGGCAGGCAGGAATAGGGTTTGGGGACATTTGGGACAGGGGATTTTAATCATTTATTTGTAAATATGTTTTATGTATAGGAACCCAACCTGAGCCTCTGGGATAGGGCAAGATTTATTCATAAAAATGTGAATAAATAATAATAATAAATCAAGATTATTATCCCCACACACCCATGTGTATGTAGACCAGTCAGTGTCTACCTAGCCCCATGGTTGTGATCCCACACAACCCAGGATGCCCCCACATTCTGACTTGAGTCTTTGGGATAAAAATGTGAGTAAATAACAAAAAATCGTCTCCCTGATTTGTTTAGGGTTCCCCTTCTCCATTGTAAGCGTGTGCACCTGCAACTTCCTGGCTGTATTTCCGTCTGTCTCTCCCTCTGTTCCCCTTCCTCTCCCCTCCCTTGTCTTTCTTGGGTGGGTGGGGGCTTAGACAAGCGCCTCCTCACTCATCATGCATGTTGCAGGGTCTCATTGGCGTTGTATGAAGCCCTGCAACATGCATAATGGGTGGCGAAGCTCTTGTCTAAAAACACCCTATGATTGCAAGCCGACCGGGGCAGGGACCTGTGTCTAACTGATTACTGTCAAGATCCCCGGTACCTTGCTGGCACTGTATAAATATTAAATAATAATATTAATTAATAGAGGAGGAGGATTAGCACCCCCACCCACCCCCCATGTGCGCATAGTCCTGCCCACGGTTCCCTAGCCCCTTGGCGGTGACCCCAAACCCTCAGAACACAATGGGTGTTTTCAGACACGCTCCCCATCCTGCTTGTGTACAAATGAACCCCGCACTGGTCCCCAGCGGTTAAGCAGGGAAGGCAGGACGAGGCGAGGCGCTTGTTTGGAAACACAGACACACACCCCTCCACTGACCTTGCCTTTGCCCCAGACTAGCCGGTTTCCATCGCCGCCGCCGCAGCCGGCTCGCCCGGTGCCTGGCAGCGCGCAGGGAAGGGGAGGCGTGGTGAGCTCGGGGGGCGGCCGTTTCCTGCTTCCTGGCTCGGAACAGCTGGGGTTTGAAAGTGTTTGTGTGCCGGGGAGAGACAGAGCCAGGCAGGCGGAGCCGGAGGGCGCAAGGGGGCAACCGTGCGGCGGCGGCTTGCGGGGGGCCGGCCGCTGGGATCGGGGCGTCCGCTCTGGATGGGGGTCGCCGAGCTGCCGAGGGGAGGCACCTCCAGCGGGTGAATGCCCCTGGCGAGCGCAGCCGCCGCCGCTGCCGCCGGGATGAGCGGCGGGGAAGTGGTGTGTGCCGGCTGGCTCCGCAAATCGCCCCCGGAGAAGAAGTTGAGGCGCTATGTGAGTACGCACGACGCGGATCGCCACGGGGCAAGGGGTAGGAACGCGGGGCGGGGGCGAGGCAGGGATGCCGCTCGCTCTCTGTCCTGATCTGAAGGTGACTCGCCGCCGCCGGGAGGAGAGCAAGCGGCATGACTTGGGATAAAGAGACCGGACTTGGGTGGCTTTGAAGCACAAAGGAGCCGGTCGATGTGATGCCTTGGTTGGTTTATATGATTAGCACCGGTGGCCGTTTATTGAGTTCCCACCAGTCGGGGCAAACCCCAGCGTCTGCCCCTTTCGCAAGCCGAGGGGCCCGGATCCTGCACCCCCCTTTCAGGAATAGCTGCCTGATCCTACAAAGGATCGGTGGGAATCAGAGCCAGCCTCACTGGGGATCAGTGGGGAACTAGCCCCTTGCAGGATTGGACCCTAAAGTAGCCATGAAGAGAACAGGGAGTGTCTGCCCCGAGGCTGAGCGGCGCCCCCCGCCCCGGGGTCTGTACATGAAGTCCCGGCTCCCCCCAGGCTCAGGACGCTTTCCCGTGGGCAGGGTCTGGGCAGGAGCGCAGCTCGGGGTGGGACTGTGAGTGCAGTGAGGAGTTACCAGCTCTTGGAGGAGGGTCTGTGTCCCGCTGCCATCACGGGGATGGAAGGGATCTCCAAAGAGCATCTGGTCCAGCCCCCCCCCCCCCCCCCCCCCTTTTTTTCCTGTTCCAAGGCAGAATCGATGCTCCAGGTACCGACAGCATCAGAGATGCTTGTTCCGCCAGGAAACGTCTCCTTCAGCTTTCTCGGCCGCCCCTTTGTGCCCTTCTCGAAATGGATCACTGGTCTGATTCGGTGGCATCACCAAAGTTTCTTCCAGGGGGGTGGGCACAACTAGCAGAGAAATGAATGGGGGCACCGGCTTTGAACGGAAAGGTCTGATTTGTAACAAAAATCCCCCCATCACTTCGGGTGCCCTCACCACGGCGAGATTGCTCCACGTATGCCAGAGCAGGGGGTGAGGAACCGGTATCCCATGGGCTTTGCTCAGACAGACTCACTGTGTCGGTTCCTCCCTGCCTCGCCACTAAACGCACATTGAACAATCTGGGCTTGGCTGAAGGCAGCGCAGGGCGACTTGCTGCTGATGGATGCCCCAGAGACAGCGCAGATGCATTCAAGGCGCAGGGAGGGCGTGGTGTGTGTGCAGGGGAGGGGACAGTAGCAGAATTGGCGTGTGAGCCCAGAGCAGGTGCCTAAGCAAAGGGCCCAGGTAAAGTGGGTGATTTGCATGTTTCAGGTTGTGTTTTGCATGTGCATGTTGGCATGGGGTTAGCCACCTGGAGCAGCAGCAGGTGCCAAGCGGCTTTGGCAAGGTGTTCTGCAGAGCTGCTTTTCTCCTTGGCTCCAGGGTGTTCTGCGGAATCCACCTGCTCTGCTGGTCTCAAGCCTGTGCCTGCTTGCCAGGCCAAGGACCCTCCCTCCTATGTATCACCGGCTGCCTGCCTCCCTGGCAGCCCAAAGTGAGGCGGATGAGCATGGTCGCACCGTGCCAGTTGAAATGAAGTCGTATGCTCAGCTGGTGTAAATCAGGGGAGCCCTGCTCAGGTCAGTCGTCTTAGGATGCTTGAAGCCGGTTGCGGTCTCTGCTACGGAATGATGCAGGAGACAACAAGGTTAAGATGACGTCATTCGTATGTCCAGCTTCTGTTGGTGCGTGTGTGTGAGTAGGGTAGAAACTGATACGCGATCCCGTATCAGGAACGAATGTGCAAAGAGATCTTGTTAGTAATGTCATAGTCAATCATTTTGTTTCACTAGCTAGTAATTTCAGTTACTTCATTTATTTGGTGACTTGGTTTGGTGTTTTGGTTTTTCCCGTTTATTGGGTGCTTTGCCCACTTTTGGTGGTGCCGTTGTATGCCACTAGAGCTGAGTAGGAGATTTTCGCATTTATGGGTATTCATTACTTTTTTCAGATAGCTATCTGAATATCCAAATGATAGCCACAACTGAAACCAATATTTGCATATCTGTCTGTTTAGTTATTTTGGTTTGGATACTTGGTTTATTCTGGTTTAGTTATTTTGGTCATTTTGGCATTTTGGTTTCTTTGTTTTGGCTACTGTACCATGTGCAATAATGCCAAAATGAATGAACTGAAATACCAAAATGCTTGGACCAAAATAGCCAATGCAGATATTTAGTGAAGTGGGACCAAATATCCACTTCGTTGGATGCAAGGCAAAGAGGGCAAATTCATTGACTAGATTGCTCATGCACTCTGCGCAGCGCCTGGTCGCCAATGCCATGTAGCGCCATTGCGCAGTGTCCGGTGGGCATTCACATCATTGCTAGAGATGAAATGACAATTTGCATCAAATGCCATTTCCCTTGAAAACCACCCATTCAGCTACTTTCCCGATGATTTGGGATCACTTACCCATTCACTCGGGTTTCTGTTCAGCATTTTTTGAAGTGTCAAGGCAAAACTGACAAACGTTTCATAAAAGTGCAAAAAAAAACAACCAAAAAAGACAGAAGTTCACTGATGGGAATTCTGAAAGGGCAATCCCTAACACAAAAAATAGCACAAACAAGGTTCTCAAAAGGATAGAAATTCATGTGGATTTAGGAATGGCCATTTTTCTGCCTGCTCGCTGGAACAGTTGCACACTGCCCTATGCCTAACGCCGTCTGTTGACAGGAGGGGGTGGGATATAAATTCTAATATAAAATAAAATGCGGCACCACTGCTCACTGCCCGGTTGCTAATAGCAGTAGCGCAATAGCATTAGCACCGTGTGGAGCACGTTAACGCTATATGGTATTGTTGAACTTCCCTCTTCTGTGGGCTGCTAGCTGTGCATCTTTGTCGCTTGCAGCTTGTTCAGAATGTGGGAGGGCAGCTGCTGACTGGTTTGGGCAGGCCTGATCACATTACGCCCGCCCTGTGTTCTCTAGATTGGCTGCCTGTGGAATGGCGGATTGAGTTTAAGACTGCGCTGCTGGTTTGTAAGGCCCTGACCGGTATAGGCCCCGGCTATATTGGGGACCTCATCCTGGAGCGTCGCCCGGATGGGTATTGTGCTCAGGAATCACGTGTTGTTTGGGCATCCTGCCGTCGTGCTTTAAGTTGGTGGGCGATCAGATCTTTACTTTGGCGGGTCCCTCCGTGTGAAACTCCCTCCCTCCCGCCAGATGTCCATCTTAGGGTGTTTTAGGACAAATGTCTCCAGACCCATCATGCATGTTGCAAGGCCACATTGGTGCCCTATGCAGCCCTGAAACATGCATGATGGCTGGGAAGGTACTTGTCTAAAACACCATTAGTTCCTCCCTCCTCACCTTTAAAAAGTAGCTGAAGATTGATTTATTTTTCCAGGTGCTTTTAGGATACACTGTGGGTTTCCTTTTATGAGTCCTCCCCCACCTTTCCCCTTTAAATTGTTTTAAAATGGATTTTTATTCTCAATGTCATTTATACTGTTAGCATATTTGTATGTTGTAAAGCATTCTAAGTGCCATTTTGGCAGGGGGTGGACACTATAAAAATAAAATTATTATTATTACCACCAAAGTGCTGACTTGCCTCCAAAATAAAGTAACCGAGAGACTGACGTGAAGTGACTGAATTAACAAAGTCACCAAAGTACCCAAGATGAAATAACCAAGATGAATATTTGGTACCTCGGACTAAGCGGGGAAGCAAATAACACTTTGCTTTGTTAAAACTGGTCTGAACTAGTTACAGATGTTCTGATAATTTTTTGTATGGTAATATTTCATGTGAACACTTACCTGTAATTCAAGAAACAATCACAAAGTTATGGTTAAAAAAACAAAACAAAACAAAACAACCAGTCAGACCTTACAGGATTTGGTGTTCAAGCTGAATATTCCTCTCCACACAGAGCTTTTCCTCCGGTAGGCGTGAAAGGTGTCCTGCCCCTCTGTGTGGAATGTAGGTGATGTCCTAGGAGAGGAATGTTCATTCTTACGGAGTATGTAGCTGGAGCCACGGGGGCTGTGCATTGAGGGAGATTACGGGAAAGCAGGGAGAAAGAACTGGTTTACCACCCTTTGGAGCAGGCACTCTTTCCCTTCATTGGTCTAGGGGGGGAAAGCAGTGACAGCGTTCATACAGATCCCCCCGGTTCTTTTCAACCTCCAGTGAGGACCAAAGCACAGTTGCCTGGCTACAAGGAGGTGCCAACACCCAAGTGGAAAGTTCTGAATCGGCAGGGTACGCAGCCAACTTTCTGGCTGGCGTAACTCCATCAGAGTGGGTGGACTGGATGAACGATGGTGCTGTAGATATTAGGATCATCAGAATGTCTCAGCCCAGCCCTGCCTGCATTGTAACGCAGGTATTTGATGGGTCTGTGCTTTAAGGAGAAGATGAAGACAAAGTATTCAAGTGATTTGGGATGATGATGATGATTTTTATTATTTTTATAATACATTATATCTGTTATTGGACCAGCTTCTCTTGGTGAGGATGGTGTCTTTGGACCCCACCAAGTTAGGACATTATGATGGTTATTTATATAGCGTCAGAATGCACCTGGCACTGAGCAGTCATGATTAGAGAAAGGCCACTGTCCCAAGGGGCTTACAATTTAGGATGGGCAAGGGAGGGGGGAAACATGGGGAACAACGGGGCCATGTTCCAATTAACAGTTAGTTCAATGTCATTTTGTTTTACTCCCAAGTGTTCACACAAACAGAGTGCTAAACCAACATTATTCAGGGGTAGGAAGAGGAGTACACACTCCTGTAACTGTTTGTGTGAACACTTATCATTCTGGGAGTGGTGACCATAGATTACATCGCAGTGAGGGGAGAAACTGACGCGGTGCAATTTCAGTCTACAGTGTTTGTCTATATGTTTCCAAAGAGGAGTACTTACTTGGATTGAATTCAATCAGAGTAGTTATTTGAGTTGACTCTGTTCATCAGAACATAGTTAAGACGTAAGGACGTCTACATGCAAGTCAGATTGGTGATCTCGACTACCCCGAGGTGGCGACTAGCTGCATGTTTGTTCTTCATCTTGGCCTGACAAGGAGGCTTTGGGACATAAGAACATAAGTCGTGCCGTACTGAGTCAGACCAATGGTCCATGGAGCCCAGCATCCTGTCTCTGACCATGACCAATCTCAGCCGCTCCAGAGACATCTCCAGCAGGTCATCATGGGAGTGAACTCTGCTGTTCGCTCCCAGTTCCCACAGTCCTAGATCCCATTCCCCAACCTACTTGGCTAATAGCTGCCAGCGTTGCCAATTCTTGCACATTTCATTGTGAGTCTTGATAGATTTGCTGCTTTGCCAGAAACCCCCATTCCTGGGCTCAGTGATAATCTCAGCTTTTCCTTGGCGGGGAAGAGGGAAGATGTAGTCCTCTAGCACTTGTGGTTATGTGGGTTTTTGTTTATTTAAAAAAAAAGATAAAAATGGTTCTTCAGGGCACATTAGAGGTTCAAAACCCAAGAGGCAAATGAAAATATTTATTATTTATTTTATTTATTTCATTGTATTTATATGCCACCCCCCATGCCTACAGCATCTCGGGGCGGTTTCCAGCACAATATAAAACAATTTTTAAACATAAAAAATCTACAATATCATAATTAAAAACAAATTTAAAACACTCCCCACAAAAATTAACCCACCCACCCACCCCCCTCTCCTCCGAAGGCCTGGGCGAGCAGCCAAGTCTTACAGATACGTCAAAAGGCCAACAGGCCTGGGGTCAGGCGAGCCTCCTCCGGGAGGGAGTTCCACAAACACGGTCCGGCCACTGAGAACGCCCTCTCCATTGTGGGCCCCCTGTCTTACACGGGGGACCTCCAGAAAGGCGCCCCCAGTGGACCGAAGGGATCACTCTGAGACACGGAGGGTGAGACGATCCCTGAGATATGAGGGGCCCAGACCGTGGGGGCAGGGCTTTGTAAATCAATATTAACACCTTGAATCTGGCTCGGTGCGCTATAGGCAGCCAGTGCAGAGCGCGGAGCACCAGTGTTACGTGCTCCCGTCGCCCCATCCCCGTCAGGAGACGGGCCGCTGCATTCTGCACTAGCTGCAGCCTCCGAACCAGAAACAAGGGAAGCCCCATGTAGAGCGCGTTGCAGTAGTCTAGCCTCGAGGTGATGAAGGCATGGACGAGAGTGGCCAGATCGGGCCCGGAGAGGTAAGGTCAAAGCCTCCGTACCAGATACAGCTGGCGAAAGGCAGCTTTAGCCACCGCCTCCACCTGCCGATCCAGACGGAGACCCGAATCCAAAACCACCCCCAGACTCCGAACCTGAAGAGCAACAGG
>QEPC01006909.1:1591930-1637443 GCA_003113815.1 Sphenodon punctatus | reverse complement strand
GGAACCCAGATTGAAAAGGGTCAAGGAAACCGATGCTGTCCAAATGCGCCTGGAGCTGCAGTGCCACTGCCCGTTCAATAACCTTCCCTAAAAAGGGAAGATTAGAGACGGGTCGGTAGCTGGCGAGTGCATCCACATCCAAAGATGGCTTCTTCAGCAGGGGGCGCACCACAGCCTCCTTGCAGTGCAGCTTCAGTATAAAGAATCCCCATGAAACCAGAGGAAAATATTGTTATTCTTTGGGGTTTGTTATAGTGAAGCCATGCTGTATGGATAGGGTACAGCCCCCCCCCCTTTGAACAAGACAGCCCCTTCCCCTGCTTGCCCCCCCCCCCACACACACACACACATGGCACATTCCCAGCCCAGAGTTTACAATGGGGGCAGGCATAGCACTTCTGATCTAGGGAGAACTGAAAGCTTCCCCCCCGCCCCCCCACTCCCTAATGAGAGGCAGTGTAGCCTAGTGGATAAGGTGTTGCACTTGAATCCTGGCAGACCAGGCTTCAAATCCCGTCTCCACCATGAGTTCACTGGGGAGGCCTTTGGCAAATCATTCTCTCTCAGCCTCTGTTCCATGTCTGCAAAATAGAACAACCTCACAGGGTTGTGGCGGCGAAGGGGTTCTAGCTAAGGATTCCAAAACGCCTTGAACATGGATTGATGGTAATGTTTATGCCCACTGGTCTGGGGCTTGCGGTGCGGAGATGGAGGAGGCTAAACACTTGGCATGCCCTGCCTTTGGGCTCATTCACACTAGCTGATCCCTTGTTCTCTACCACCTGATGCAGGGGAGAGACAGTGACATGCCAGGGAATCAGCAGCGGTGTGTGAATTCATTGCTACCGGACAAGACAAACCCAGGTTGAGGAAACAGGTGGCAAGCTTGCATGGGGGAAGGGTGTTCTCTTTTGTGTGAATGATCCCTGTGATCGTTTGATCTGATTCAGTCCTGCCAGATGGTGGTTCTAGTGGGGCTGTTTTCCATGTAAGAAAATGGTTCCTAAAGTTGAGGATTGTTACTCACTTGGGTTTGTTATATGCAGGGTTGACAGTTGTCTCTTTTCCCCCTTTGTAATCTGGATTTATTGTTTGATAATCTCATGGTCTTTAGGGGCGGAGAAGCTGACTCATTTTTTATTGTATTTTTTTTATTTGTTTATGTCAGCAGTGTTCTAGAAGAAGCCTCAGCAATTTGCCCGTGCTGCCTCCTATCCTTAAAACAAAGGGCTGGAAGGAGCACTACTGAAATGAAGGGGGCCTGTTCCTCTGCAGCAGTTTGTGGATCAGGGCCATTGAGTCCACATTTGGAACAAAGCAAGACGAAGGGTCAGCATTCCATCCCCTGAGCTCCAAGTGAACGTAGCTACTTGGGCTGTCTGGAGGGAGAGCTGGGATTTATCTCTTGGCAAGGAATCTGCCGCAGAAACTGGAGGCATTAGCCAAATGAGCAAGGATTACTTTAGAGGGTGGTCAGTTGCGAATGGCTGAGATTCATTTTCATCTCCCAGCGTTGCGCGAGTGTGCACGTGCGTGTGTCCCTTACCTGGCTACCTCAGTCAATGAATGACCTCTTCTTTACAATTCGCACCCGTGTGATGAGATGCTTTGTTCTTACCCGCCTTGTCCTTTGAACTCTCTCTCTTTATCACTTCTTTCCTACACCACCTTTGCCCTGAAGATCAACAATATTCAACCCGGTTTCATTTCCTAAGCGCTTTGCCATTAGCATGAATAATTTAACATCAGCCCCGAACGCTTTGAAGGTGGAAGGGGCTACCAAGAGGCGCTATCACTAGAGGCGCAGAGATCAAACAGAGCCGGTATGCTGGAGGCAGAAGCCTGACCAGCGCTTGCAACATGTGTTTTGAGCTAGAAAGTAAATAACGTTGCTTTCCGCTCACCTGCTGAAGCTCCCCGGGACTTTCGCATACGTAAAGTGGGCGCCCATCTGCTCCAAAAAGCGACGTGGTAAACCTTGCCAACTTCTTCTTCAGCAGACTTTCTTCCTGGGATGAAATTCAGAATCCGAGTTAACCAACCATATTAGGTTGCTTATAAAGTAACTCCTAAACTGAGGGGGAATCATCAAATAGATAGGGCTGGTAATGGCGACAAACTGCCCAACTACAAAACATCATTGAAATTCAAAGTATTACATTTACAATCTACAAACACAGATAACTGCCGTATCCTCGGTTCCTATTGTTAATCTAAACCAGGAAAAGAAACCGTAAGGGTTATCAGAGCTACGAGTAAGGAACCCAAGGCCCTCCCTTCACGGAAAAGATTGGATATGGTTAAACATACTGGAGCATCAAAAGGAAAAACCCTTGTCAAACCATTGGAACTACAAAGTAACTTGTTCCACCCTACCAGTTCGTATTGCTGTGCTACACATAATGTCCAATTGTCCACTGCTGTAAGCTCGTCTAATAGAGAGGCCCCTCTAGGTGAAAAGACAGAGGCTGTGACAGAAGAAAGATTGGTGACCCGGGGACTTAAAACAATAGGGCATTGGGACTGATGCTAAGTTAATAGGGGAGAAACTCCAGGATTGGAGCTATTTGCTATATAATTATTCTGCTTCGTCTGAGATGGAGCTACATTAAAACTAGATGATTGAGCTGCAAACGACAGCGTAGGAATACTCACTCATCGTGTCAGGGACGTTGTAGACTTGGCTGAGGGCGTGGCCTTTACGGCTTTAACTGTAGGCAAAACTTTAGATGAATACGTATCTACAATTTTGGATGGAGACTTCGCGGTTGAATCTGGGAGGTGAGGAGCTAATTGGGCCCCCTCCCCAGGCCTGTTATCAATTGCGGTTGGGGCATCCGCCCTCTTCCCGAGCTGAGTAGTGTTGGGGTTATCCATTACTAAACTGGGCTAAAACAGAAACTAAATCCCCCGGGTTGGGCCTGCCCTCAATAGTGGGGCCACACCAGGTCTCAAAAATAAACTAGATAAATGAACCCCCCATGTAGCAAGGAGAACAGAACAATCAAACAGTCTATTAACTAAATAAGGGGAAGAAAAATAAACTATTATACGCTGAATAAAGCCCTCTGGGGGAAGAATGAAAGAACGGGTGATCTGTCTAAAGAGAACTGGCCAACCCAATATGTCTGACAGATGTCTAGCAATTCTAAATTTGGAATCCCAAGCTGGGATAAATCCTGAGACTAAAGGGGCAACTTTGAGCACTAAAGCATCTGGGACCAAAATAGACCTTACACCCTTCCCCCGATTTGAATCATTCCTCCCCACCAACTCTGAGTGCATACCCGAGGGAGAGACAGACTGGCAGGGGGGATCATTTTCCCCCAAAAGCTGCCTGCCTCTATCATTGTTGGGATAAGCACTTGAAGGGTGCATTCTGTCAATAGCCCCCCTCGAAAGGGAGGAAATCAAATCTACATCAGCTGGGGGCAGGGTCTGACAAGCCACGGAAATTGTTCCTACAGGCTTAGTAACCGTGTCTTTTATTGCTCTGTCCCTAAAGGGCACCGGTGCCTCCAGGATCTCCCTGTCTGCACTTGCATCGCCTGCAGCTGAACGTCTAACTTTTCCAAGCATAATCGGGATGGAGACATTGGGTCCTTATGCTGAATAGGCAAAAGCCCCGGGGGATGATGGGTAACTTGGCGAGCCCTTGCAGCCATTGGGTGAAACGTTTCCCAAAAGCCTGGGCATAAGTAAGTAACGTGCAGAGGGGGTTTGCAGAGCCCAGAGGGGAGAGGTCTCACTGGAGGGTTCCCACGCCACTCAAGCCATCATCCCTCCCTTCTCCAGGTAACTCAAGCGGGGCGGGGCCCGGAGGACGCCACCCAAAGGGTGTCGGCCGTTGTGGCTGTGGCCAGGAACCCTGCCGGTAGAAGAGTGGGTGGCCGTGAGTGGGCAAGGGGACCCCTTCCTCCTTCCAGCTGCAGAGACCTTGGATCTAACCTCGAGCAGCCAAATCCTATTTGCTTGCTGCTGCTATGGCTAAGAGGAAGGGGAAACAGACACTGATCACCCGGGCTCGGGGGAAGCAGCTTAAGCTGTGGGTCTGCATTGCTAATGGACACACAATCCAGCATCAGGATCCAGATCTTGGGGAGTTTGAGAACTTTGAGACTTTTGTGGCATCTACTGTTGATTCCTCTGTTTGCCTTTAGCAGCTCAGCCACAGAGATTGCCACTCAGTTCCCTGTAAATAATTCCCCTTTACAGGGTTTAGATCTCAGACCTTTGCCTGCTGATGCCTCTAATAGTCTTTTAATACCCTCCCCTGTTGAGGCCCATGGGGATTTGGAGAGGGCTTTCCCTCTAGAGACCCCTGCCTCTACTCCTGTGGCGTCCTTGCCGCCTAGTAGTCCTACGTTACTAAAAGAAAGAAAAAAAGGGGGGGGGGAAAGAAAAAAATTCAGAATCGGATCTTGCAGACTCCAGGGACTGAGGGTTCAGGGGAGTTTAGCCAGGGGCGTAGCTGTAGTAGGTGCCACATCTGCCCCCCACCCAAGTAGAGGGCATATGCACACTGGAATGGATTGGCCCAGCAGCCGGCACATTCCCACCTACTTACATCCCTGTGTTGAGCCTCCAGTCATGGGATTCGAGTCCCTTTTGTGCCACATCAGCAGAATAGTTTGCTACGAGCCCAATCCTGTAAAACATGCACCTGCGCAGGGCACGAAGAGCTCTCAGCAACCCTAAAAGGTCTCAGCTTTAAAAGGCCCGAAAGAACCGAGATTAAGTGTGAAAACCGACACAACGCTCGCTCCACTTTAACACAGCTTTAATATTTCTTATGCATGTTGCAGGGCTGTATACAACCCTGCAACATGCATAAGAAATGTTAAAGTGGAGTTAGGATTATGTCTCTTTTCGCCCTACCTGAAATGAAGACCTTACAAATCTTCAGGCTGTTCCCTGCTTTGGGTCTCTCTGTGTGCCCTGTCCTTTCTGGATTTATCTAAGGCCTTCCCTCGCAGAGGTGGTCCGTGGTCGCACTGCTGCAGGGGAGGGGGCGGGTGCAGACCCATGCCCCCACATGGAGCAACTTGCATTTTCTCTGGTTGCACCGTGTGGGGGCGATGGGTAGAGGTGCGTATTTCGCAGGAGTGCGTCTGCATGCCCACCCACCCACCTACCACCGCATTCAGATGGGACGCACCCCCTCAGGTCCACTGTGTGGGTGCATCTCATTTAAAAAAGGCCTACCTTAATATGCACACGCACCCCTCTGCCCCACAACCCTGGGCTTGGAATTGGCAGGGCCCCTCCCCCATGGCTGTGCCCCCTGGGGGGCACCCAACATGGAGTCCTAGAAGTAGTAGTATTTGGGGTCCTGCTGGGAGAGAGTTGGGGGCCCTGCATCCTGCCCTGATGAAATTGAGGGCCATTATGGGGGCCTGGAAATGGAGAAAAAAATTCTGGGCCCGAGGAGTCACCCTGTGGTAAGGCGGCCCTGCCCAATCCCATCCGTGAGGGTAGCTAGCACTGTCACGGGTTGGAGGTCCGCACCCCCACTTTACCGGGTTTGAGTGACTCAGTTTCCCTCGCGTACAGCCCGCTTGGATCAGTTTTCTCTCTCTGGCTGAATTCAAGCCTGCCGCAGGGACAACCCCTTTGTCACTCAAGGGCCCGATCCTTCCCATTTACAGACTCTTTACTCTCTGGGTTCGCAAGAGTTTGAGAACTCTTGTTGCTCACTGGTGTTCCAATGTTAGACACAGACACTTCTTCATAAAGATAAGAAGTAAGTTTACTGATTACATAAGCAAGATTGTTGATACAGAGTGGTTACTACTAGAAATCAAAGGTAATATAACGCATTCCTGATCTATACTGGTTGAGTTCCTAAATAAGCATCTTAACTTACAAAGGTCCATAAGTTCCTCTCAGTCCTTGATGTAAGTGACTGGGCCTTCTGCCTTAGAGTTGCTAGAGAGCAAAGTCCTGTCTCTCAGTTCATGGTTTCCAGCCGTGCTGACTGCAAGATGGTGAGTGAGTTCCTGATAGTCACTGCCCCCTCTGGGGTACAACTCCTTATATCCCCAGGAGGAAACTCCTCGTATCTTCTCGAGGCTTCTAGAATTCCTTTGGTTCCCTTTATCAGCTTTTCTGTGTCTCTTGCACATAGGCAATGACTGCATTAGCATATAAATGTCTCTGGCCATCCATCTGTCCGGGGCAAATTAACAAACTGTCTTTCCATTTCCTGGAACTTGATCACGTGTCACAGTCCTGATTTGGGTTTTACAGTTCTCAATTGTAACATTACGTACATGTGGAACCTTTTGCTTTACATATTTACCAGACGTGTAGTCTACATGTAGGCCTGTGTCACGTGTGTGACCCTATGTTCCTCCGTGACAAGCATTCCCGGCCAAACATCGCCTCAGCCCATTGTATGCTACTAGTCCTTAATATGAAGCAGAATTGCTTATTATGAAACTTGAATAATGATGCAAATGAAAGAACTAATACGGAGGTTTCTTTGCTTATGGTGAACGTGCAGAGTTTTGCTTTCTTGGTTGTAGAATTTGGGGGCGGAGGGACGGTAATTGCCCCTCTCTGGTGATGCTAGTCCTGAGGGAATGGGTCAGACTCAACTCTGAGGTAAACTTATGCAGCATTGTGGACTTTGCTGGCCTTGCCTTTGCTTACACTGGAGTGGAAGCACTGTCTCTTTAGGTTCTGGAACAGTCCCTGTGACCAGGCCTATGTACTTTAGGTTAGCAGTGCAAAGTACCCTCCTCCCACAGAAGAAAACAAACGAATGGGTCACCTGTGACCGTAACTGCTCAAACAGTTTGGCTCGTCAGTGGCTTTTCCAGTGAATGAGTACGCCTAGCCCCAGGAATGTCCAGCTTGGGGCCGGCTTGGCATTCCAGCGGGAGCAGTTAAATGCTACGCATGAGGATGTGACGTGCTGGAGGCTAATGATAAGGGGTTTCTGCTTAGATAGAAAAGCATCTTTCATCCAGCTAGAGCCCCAAAGCTCTTGGCAAACCACCAATAAAAATGCTTTGCCTTTCAGGGAAATGCAACCCCTTCTGGGGTGAAGCGTGGAAGCCTTTAACAGCACACAGTATCCTGCAGGGGAAGGGAGCCATAAGCAGGCGCTGAGAACCCCTCTTTGCTCCCTGCAGGTGTGGACGCAATACAGTGATGGAACTTGCAAGAGGTTGCCTCTGACTGACCTTAGAAGACCACAAAGGGACATAAGAGACAGCTTGCCAGAGAGCAGCTGGATCTTGTGCTGAGAGCATGAGTTACTGTAGACCTAAGTTATAGCATCAGGGTTGGAAGGGACAGTGAGTAGATTGTTCCTCTCCTGTGCAACATTGTTCTCCGCAGTCTATGCGCTGACCCAAGCCAATGGGGCAATGCTTGACGAAGGTGCAAAAACCTCCTCTTCTCCAAACCTGCCTGACTAGGTAGGGCACGCCATAGAACCTGAACTGCTGCCTGCTTCTAATTGATCATAAAATAAAATGCCAGCCCTTATTTACAGCCAGCCTCTATGGGCTTCTAGTCTTTTCTCCTTGCACTGAGGCTTACAGGCAAAGGGGGGAAGTGACCTTTGTGTACCTCCTCCCCATTTAACTCAGGCACTCGAGAGCAGTGGTTGCTTTGGAAATTCACTCCTCTGTCCACAGTCCCCTGCCCTTTGAGACAAGAAGTTGTGTGTGTTTATTGTTGTTTGTGTTCCAGAAGTGCCTAGAGAGGAGGAGCCCATTGTGCTAGACCAGGGGGGTAGGAAAACTCCAACCTACCTGGCCCATGTTTATTTGTTCTTTTTATTTGCTCCCTTTCCAATGCCTGGATCAGGCTCATGGATCCAGTCTCTGCCCTCAAGAATTGAAAGAGTGAGCTCAGGAGAAGGTAGCAGAGGCGTGGACATGAACTCAACGAGAGGGGTGGATCCACGGCATAGATCAAGAACTAGACCCTCTTCCTTTCCCTGTCTGGGCACGCTCCTTAAACACCCACACCCTCAACTTCTGCAGAGTTTGTGTTGATTTTCAGAATGGCCCCGGGGTAGGGAAAAGGTTCTCCTCACCTGTGCTTGGTGCCATACAGGTAAAGAGGGATGGTGTCGACCTCAAAGAGCTCATGATAAATATGCATGACAGAGACTGGGGAAAAAATGTAGAGGTGGTTTAAAGCAGTGGTTCTTGACGTGTGGGATGGATGCTTGAGGAGGACGTGAGAAGGGTGTCCAGCTGCCAATCCTGTGGCTTTGTTCTAGCTGAGCTGGGGAAATTTCAAAATGTCAGCACCCGCCCAATGGCAATTTATTTGGCAAATCTCTTACATTCACCATGACTTTGCCACGGCATTTGATACAGTTGGGGAACCAGAGGTTATGAATGTCCCAGCTTGTTCTGTTTTATGGGATCAATTTCAGTCGGTGACCCCTGCTGATGCGGGGGACGTGCTGTGGGCTGTTAGGGCCACAACTTCTGAATTAGACCCTTGCCCGTCCTGGTTGGTTAAGGCCACGAGGGAGACACTAGGGCTGGTTGCTGGCACGGTTGGCCAACACCTCCCTTCAGGAGGGCAGGGCCCCAGGGTCTCTTAAGGAGGCTGTGGTGCGACCCCTTCTCAAAAAGCCAACATTTGACGTTGATGCCCTTGCCAGACTGTACTTCGTCTCCCCAGGACCTCATGTGTGGGGTCCCGCAGGGTTCTATTCTGTCCCCGTTCCTGTTCAACGTGTATATGCAGCCTTTGGGCGAGGTCGTGAGAGGATTTGGAGCGCGATGTCATCAATATGCTGATGACACCCAGCTCTACCTTTCATTTGCAGCAGACTCCGGCCCGGCCGTCTCGTTGCTTACTCTGTGTCTGGCAGCTGTGGGGACAGGATGAGGGCGAGCCACCTGAAGTTGAATCCTGACAAGATGGAGATGATGCTGGTGGGGAGGCCCCTGCCTAGGCAGGAGGGGGTGGGATATTACATTTTTAAATAAATAAAAATAAATTTCAAGAAGTAGGTAAGAAGGCACCATTTTGGAAATCTCCTCATCTTGGCTGCTCTGAGGGAGAGAAGTTGCAGTAGCAGCTACAAAGAGAATACAGAGTGAGGGAGTGGATGAGGGGACATAGTGGAGAGATGGGTTAAGTTATAGGTATGTATTGGGGGTGTCCGATACCTCAGACAGGCAGAAGGAGGCCTGGTCTAAAAATTCTAAGAAGGTTATTGACATTGGAATGGGTTCACAAAGATGATAAAGGGTCTGAGGAGCAAGTTCTATGAAGGAAGGTTGGGTGTTTTTAAATAAAACGTGTCCACACATGGCCCCCCCACCGCCCACACATCCAACCGCTTGTTTGAATTGGTGTGTGGGGAGACATTCTCCCATGATCCACGCACCGGCCACCCATGGCCACTCACGGAGCACTCCTGAAAAGTCTGGAGTGCCCCGTGCGGGCCAGGGTGGTCGCCTCGTGGACCTGTAGGATACCGTTGACCATGAGATGTTGGTGACTCCTTTTTTGCCGGGAGCCACCCGTGTGAAACCCTCCCCATGCGCTTCCCGTGCCTGGGTGCCCCTCTGGCGCCCCACGCACCGACCACGGACACCCTCCCTCCCGCCGCTCTCATTTAAAAACCTCCGTTGAAGGATCTGGATGTGGTTAGGGTGAAGAAAAGATTAAGGGGACAAAGAAGATGGCGGGGACCTGTTCTCCACTCCCACAGACAGAACTAGAAACAATGGGCTCAAGCTACAAGGAGCTAGATTTCAGTTAAATGTATCAGGAAAAACTTCCTAACCATAAGAGTCGTGCCGCAACGGAACAAATTACTTAGGGAAGTTGTAGGCTTCCTGTTGCTGGAGGTTTTCGGACAGCCCTGTGTCGGGGATGTTGTAGGTATAGACAGGCATCCTACGTCAAAGCAGGGGGTTGGACTAGGCGACCCCAGAGGTCCCTTCCAAATCTATAATTCTGCTTGCTGGCGTAGTGTGCGGTCGCCATTTTGTCCCAACTATGAAAAAAGACAAGATTCAGAGTGGTTGGGATGAGACCTTTTATCGGACTCAGTGAGTGTGTGTGTGTGAGCTTTCCCGCCGCAAAGAGGAGCCCTTCTTCAGGGAGGAATGAGGAAGTCAAGATCTCGCCAAAATAGAACAAGAAAAGGACTTGGTCACAATTACGCAGCAAGACCGTAGCAAAGAGCGGACTAGAACCTAGATCTTTCAGGTGCCCAAGCCATTACTCTAACCACTGGACAACTCTGCCTCTCTTGTTACATTTCCTCCATCGTATTTGTTGTTTGCGTCAGACATTTGGCCTTCGGTTGGTTTATTTGTTTGTTTGTTAGTTTTTTGTTTTTTTTAAAGGCCTGGATGGCTTTATCCAGCCCAGCACCTGAATGCATCATGACATCAGAACTGGCCCAATTCCCTGGCAACGTCCTTTGCGAGAATAAAAGATGGATGGCGGCAGAGCATAACTTGAACTTGAGAAAGACAAACAGCACTTAAGGAAAGTATAACAGGAGGCCAAATGAATTGCTTTGGAGGAGGCTCAAAGTGATATCGAAACGGGGGCCCTTTCTCAGGCCGTGGCATGTGATACGGTCGTGTTGAATGGGCAGATCACGGTCTGGGGGCATTTCAGTCATTGCCGCTGTTGCTGTTGTTTGTGCTATAGCAGTGACTAAGGAGCTGTGAGGATTGGGGTGCTAGGTGCTTTGTGGACACAATCCTGGCCTTGAAGAGCTTACAGTGGTGGGCAGCCAGTGCTAATCAGAGGGCCACAGGTCCAAACACCCCTGTGGGGTGCGAGGCCCCCTTGTCATGGCCCAAAATGCCCATAGAAAAGCTCCCCCCTCCCCATTTGCTGGTCAGAGAGTCCAGAGGGGTGGGGGTAACCCAAAGTCATCCACCTTGACTGCCACTTTGATCGTGTTCAACCTCTTCTCTGCTCCCTCCACTGGCTCCTTCTCCTTCACTACAGCACAAACTCCTTGTCTTTACAGTCCAGCTTCTTCATGGCCTGGTTCCCCCCACCTGGTACATTCCCACCCAGGAGCTTTGTCTACCACCATCTTCACGTGCCCTCAAGTCTCCTGCTCCCTGACCCAACTTCACTCCTTCTCCCATGCTGCCCCCTGCGACTGGAACTCTCTCCCGGAACGCGTTCGCTTCATTTTCACGGAGCACCTATGGAGGAAAGGGGAGTGAGTAAAGGACATTTGACTACCTTTTCACCCCCCTCCTTCCCCCCGCACCGGCCACCGGAAGTGCCGAGGAGCGTTAGAAGGAACGGACCGGCGGCTGCAATTGAACTTACCATCTGAGGCTTCTGTCCTCGCCGCTGCTGCTCCCGCTGCCACCGGAAGTGCCAAGGAGCGTTAAAAGGAACGGACTAGCGGCTGTGCCGGTGGCCGCGAGCCGAAGGGCCGCGAGCCGAAGGGCCGCGAGCCGAAGGGTGCGGCCCTTTGGGGCCCTTCGGGGTCAGTCGGGGGTAGAGGGGTCGGATCATTTTGACCAGGCGGGAGGGAGTGGCTAGGGTAGGGGGAATTGTTAATATTGTTTGGAGGTCTGCCCTGGCCACTGTGGGGCCAAGGTGGGCTTCCTTGTTGGGGTCGTATTATGGAGGGGGTGGGTATTGTATTAGAGAGGAGATGGAGATGGTTGACTCCTCCCGGTGAGAGAGGAATGGAGCCAGCTGTATACCCTGGTGGCAGCAGGGTATTGGTAGATGGAGTGATGGGACCAGTGGCCTGATGTGTAGGCATGGTCGGAGGTGGTATTAGTTAGGGGGGGATGGCTTGTGACATGTATATGTGATATTGGTATGCTGGGTCCCCTGTGTGGGAGAGACCCCCAGCAACTGTATTGATGATTGTTGTACGCCGCCTCGAGTCTTCGGAGAGAGGCGGGATAGAAATTGAATGTGATGATGATGATGATGGTTCCCTCCCAACCATCAAATTCCTCTTGGAAACCTACCCCATCCCTCATGCTTTCCCTAGCTCCTCATCACCACTCTGATGCCTTTTATTCAGAGGGTCCCCTTCCCCTCTGTGACTATGCTAAGCATGTGCACCTGTGACTTCTCAACTTCATGACTGTATCTCTGTCTCTCCCGATGTTCCCCTCTCCCTCGTCTCCTAGATTGTAAGATCTTTGGGGCAGAGACCTGTCTCTAATCAATGTTTCATTAATTTGCTCAGTTCCAGGTACATTGCTAGTGCTATATAAATATGTAATAATAATAATTAATAATAATTAATAATAACCCTAGTGGTTCTGCCCCAAGACTGCACAGCTTTACAAGGGAAAATGGAACTCAACAAGGGCCGATCATGGCAACCCCCCGAACAGGCAATATTATCAACAAGTAGATGAATCATAAAACCATAGAACCTTCAAGTCGGAAGGCACCTCGAGGTCACCTAGTCCAACCCCCTGCTCAGTGCAGGAAATTCACAGCTGCAGCATCCCTGATAGATGGGCATCCAGCCTCTCTTTGAAAACCTCTAGTGAAGGAGAGCCCGCCGCCGCCCTAGGCAGCCTGTTCCACTGTCGAACAGCTCTTACCATTAGGATGTTCTCCCTAATATTTAGCTTAAATCTGTTTTCTTGTAACTTGAGTCCATTGGTTCTAGTCCTGCCCTCAGGAGCAAGTCTTTGCTATCCTCTCTGTGACAGCCCTTCAGATATTCGAAGACAGCAATCATGTCTTCCCTCAGTCTTCTCTTCTCCAGGCTAAACATACCCAGCTCCTTCAACCTTTCCTCCTAGGACTTGGTTTCCAGACCCCTCACCATCTAGGTAGACTGTCTATTGTCTGCTGCACACTCCGTTCCATTGCATAGACGTACAATGACTTTTCTGTGAAGCGACACATACAGCCCCAAAGAATGAGAAGAGCTGGGAACGCAGGGAGGTGGGGGTAAAAAAAAAAAAAAAAATTGCTTTCAAAGCCTTCCATCCTGATTCGTTACCTGTCCGCGTTAGCAATCAAATTGTTTACAAACTGCCTTTCTGGTCCTGCCTCTCCAGGGTCTGCTGAGTTTATGCAAAAGCGAGTCTGGGCGCTGTATTGAGAAGGTTGATGGGAAATGTTCCCATTTCTCCTTGATGTGGCATGAAACGGGCTCACCCAGGTGCTTTTGCTTTTAGCTTTTTTAATCGGAACAGGACTCCTGTCTGGAGCGTGGTGCGAAATATATTTGATCCGTCTTGCTGCAAAATAATGGCAGAGCCTGCTGGCGTTGTGTCTTTGAACAGCGGCTCGGCTGTAAATGAGCAGAGACATGGAAGGCGATGGCCATGATCACAGCAAACCACTTTGGAGCAAACGGCTTGCGACTCACCGCCTGTCTCTCCATGGTGCCGCAGATGGCCAACGGCACATGGCAGGGCGGCGTGTTTGAAACTGGAAGACGTAACAGCTGATACACGTTCGCTTCCAGAGCATGCGGATGTATCCAGCTCTGCACACGGGCGTTCTGTGGGTGCGGCATGATGCGGGTTTGCATAAGGAGACAGAATGTAGAAATGTTTGTCAGGCAGCCGAAATGGGTGGGTAGCCTTATATGGAGAGACACCTGCTGGGAGGCTCTATATCAGGGGGTACAGAACCTTGGTCCTGCAGACCAAACGCGGCCTGTGACTAGTTTTTATTCGGCCCCTTTCCAGTTTCTGGATCTGGTCCCTGGATCCAGTTCCTACTAGTGAAATTGACACGGCAAAGTCCCCACTGCTGAAACTGGCCCCTGCTGCTGAAACTGACAAGCCTTGCTGCTGAATGGAGGTTGATTCCATGGCACATTTTCAGCTGCTAGATAGATGGTTGGATTGCTGGCAAGCCTTGTGTAGAGATACCCCCCTGATAAGATGCCCCCTTTCCCACGTGGCCCCATCCCACATGATGCACCTGAGGGGCAGAGTTAAGGGGAGTGACATCCCCCTTAGTCCTGCCCCCTCCAGGTAAAAGCCTGGACAGAAGTGGGTAACCCCATTAGCGACACCAGTTACCAATCTACAGCCATCGCACATGCTGTATTTACTGTCGGGCAGTCGACACAATTGCTTCCATGAGCTTTCCCCCAGCAGCCTAGCGAGCTCCAGGCTGACGGCTGCTCCTGGTCCATACGCCCTGTGTGAAGCAGCCCTGGAGGTGGAGGCTGACTCCAGCTGCCAGCCCCCGTTTCCCCACGCCCCTGACATCATGGCTGTGATCCTTGACCCGGCGAACAAAGGCCCGTTCTATTTGGTATCGTCTTGCGCTCTTCCTGCTGGAAACGCAGATCTGACGTTCTGTGTGGCAAGCAGTGTGTGAGGATTGGGGGCGGGGGAGAGACCTCAAGACGTTGATTCATCTTCAATCAAAGCCAGTGACATTTTCCAACTGGCTTCCTATGGGGAGGGAGCAATTTAGGAACACGGCGTCCGAGGGCTGGACAACGTCCTTGGAATAAGAGAAATGGCACATGACACGGGTACATCGAGAGCAGCCTGTACTAGATAGTGCTACCTACCTCTCACCATATGCTGGTTCCCAGACAGACAGTGTATAAGGAAGGGAAATAATATTTACTAGTGCCAAGTGCCAAGCCATTGCTGCCCTGCCCCCTCCCCAATTCCCAGACGGATACCCCCTCATTGTCATACTATTTCTGTTCCCCCACCCACCCCCTCACATCCTACCTTCCCCTAGAAGCCCCGATTTCTCCAGGTCACATGGAGTGCCCTTGGCTGATTAGGAGACACCTAACCCGGGTGAAATTTCACAAGGAAAGTTTGAAGGAGGACTCTGAGGAGGCTTTGTGGCTGTTCGGAGGGAGCTTCTCCAGTGTGTAAGGAGAAGGCACGAGGGCATTTGTCTGCCATTTTAACAGCTGGTGACTGAGGGGAGAGCAGAAGCAAGGGAGGGAGCCAGTGTCGCTGAGCGGACAAACTGGTGGGCTGGACCCTGAGGCCAGAGTTCAAATGCTTTCTTAGCCATGCACCTACTGGGTGGCCTTGGGCAAGTCACTATCTCATCCTCAGTTTCCCATCTGTAAAACCAGAATGACAGTGACCAGCCTCCCTGGGTTGTTGTGAGGGAGAACTAGGTAAGGATCATAAAGCACTTTGAACATTGAAAGTGCTACAGAAATGATGATGCCCATTGGTCTGGGGCTTGCAGTGTGGGAATGGAGGAGGTTGTAAACTTGGCAGGCTCTGTCTTAGAGTTCATCCATGTGACACATTTGGGGTGGGGGGTGTGTGTGTTTGTGGGCATAAACCCAGAGCTTGGCTAGCCTAGTAGATAAGGTGTTGGGACTTGCACTAGGGAGACTAGAGTTCAAATCCTGTCTTACCCATGAACTCACTGGGTGGCCTTAGGTAAGTTGCTGTCTCTCAGCCTCAGTTCTTTGTCTTTAAAATGGGAGTAATAATGACCTGCCTGACAGTGTTGCTGTGAAGTCAAACTAGATAAGCTTTGTAAAACACTGGACATGCTATAACAGGGATAGGGAGCCTTTTCTCTTTTGGGGACTACTTTGAAAATGAATACCCACTCCAAGGAAGCTTGAAGTTGGAAGTGTTTAAGATGCACTCAAGAAGAGGAGGGTCCAGATTCTTTATCCTTGTGTGCTTGCCCTCATTTCTGCCCCCCTTATCTTGAACTCGGTTGTTCAGTGCTTGAGGGAGAGTAGAAGCTGGATCCAGGGTCCAGATCCAGAAGCTGGAAAGGGGGTCACATAAAAACTAGCTGCGGGCTGCATTTGGCCCCCAGGACATGAGGGACCTGGCTTCCTAGGTCCAAGTCCGGCACCTTATCCACCACGCCACACTACCAGCCAGTGTGGGGTAGTGGATAAGGTGCTGAGCTTGGACCCGGGAAGCCAGGACTCAAATCCCACCCTAGCCATGAACTCACTGGGTGGCCTTGAGCAGACCACAATCTCAGCCTCAGTTCCCCATCTGTAAAATGGGAATATATGTGTGTGTGTGTGTATGTCTGTCTGTCTTTCTCTGTGTGTTCCCCTTACCCGTGTCTACCTTAGATTGTAAGCCCACTGGGCAGGGACCTGTCTCTGGAAATCTGTGATGGTACAGCGTTGTGTATGCCTCGTAGCTCTATAGATACAATTAGTAGTAGTAGGTTCCCCGTCCCTGTGCTATCGCAGTGCTGAATAACACAGCAGGTGATAGAGCGTGAAGCCCCTGAGGGGAGAAGTCTGGCATGTTTAGAGAAGCCCTACCTTCCCCACATGTTGCTGGCCTGATGTGTGTGCGCTCCTCCAGGTACGCACAGCCCTCTGGAGTCCCCAGACTAGAGCACGCGTGTGTCCCCTAAGGCTGAGGGGCCTCTCGGGCAGCGTACACCCAATCCCCCCCCCCAGAACAAAAGCTTTGGCTGTGAATTCCTCCCTCAGGCTTGGTTGGAAATTGGAATCCGGCTAAGGATCTAGATCAGGTGACTTTGAGACCATCTCCAGCGTTGGGATTTGAGGCCTAGTCCTCGGGGATACGCTGCACCCCGAGGTCCCTCCCAGCCTGTTGTTTCATGTCTGCACCTGGTTACTATTTTATCCTGCTACGTTTTTCTCCTCCCAAGGCATTGACTATTTCTATTTTGAGTTGGTGATCTCAGCTTCCCAGCCCCCTCCCATTATTCCCCACAGCTTCCCTCTGGTGATTTCCAGGGTCTGGCTATTAAAAAACCCTAATCAGATGATATCATGTCTTTTAAATGCATCGATTGAGAGACCTCAGTGTATCCATTTGCTCTGTGTTTTTCTTTTTATGAGTAGATTGGATGGAGGGCCATGTCTCTCTGGCTCCCCCCCCCCCCCTCTCCCCCCCGTTTCTGTTTACTCAAAAGATATACTACAGAGAGTGAATTTTATTCTGTCTTGCACTCCTACCCTTCCTCTTCAACTATGTGGGCTGCTAACAATATTCGTTTTTACCACACAGCTCCATACAAGACCAGCTTGTTGGTTTTATTTTACATATTCACATTTTTTATCCTGCTCTATCTCAACGGCTCAAACCATAATTTGTTCATTCTCTCTCTCTCAAAACACACAATTAAAAAACCTATTTAAAATCACCTATCCCAGCCCCCTAGCTAGTTTTTATGTGGCCCCTTTAAAGTTGCGGAATCAGATCTCTGGATTCAGTTCCTATCCCCCAAACCCTGAAAAACTGAGGCCAGGGTAAGGAAGCAGAGATGATGCCCACAAGGATAGGGGTGAGATTTATGGCAAAGGTCTATGGTCTGGACCCTCCGCGTACCCTTTATGTCTTCCTGTCCACAAATTCTGTGCAGCCATTGGAGCTTATATTAATTTTCTAAGTGGCCCCTGCCAGGGACTTAGCATCTCGTGTGTTAAGTCCCCCCTGACTTAGCATCTCGTGTGTTAAGTCCCCCCTGACTTAGCATCTCGTGTGTTAAGTCCCCCCTGACTTAGCATCTCGTGTGAATCACACCATCAGACTTTGGAATCGCTGTGTGTGTGTGTACTTGATACAGAGGAAGTGTGAATTTTGCTGATTAAGAGAATTCGAGTCCATGTGGGGAGTGCTTGGAGCACTGTATAATAGTGAAGAATCTAACTGTAGGAGATAGTGATCATTTACTACAATGTTTTGGCCATTAGAGCAACAGTTTAGAGGCCGTTATGGTAATTTAGTATAAATCTGTGGTTATAAATACACTTCCAGCATGACTAAGGATCCTAGTAGACGTTAAGCTTTGCCAGTGGGTTTTTTTGTGGGTTTTTAATTGTAAACTCTCTATTGACATACAAGCATGTGACGTCTGTGATTTAATACTGTTGGCATTTATGAAATGGGCATTTCAAAGTAATCCAGTTGGATAATATACCAGGTGGGATGGCGTAGCTTGGCCACGGATGCCATGTTTAGCGTTGCTAAACATGGGTTTGCTCCCAGCCTCTGGGAGCAAACCCAGATGGGGAGGGGCTATGTCAGAAGGGGCGGGTCAGATGGAGGCAGGCAGGAATGCCCCTATTACCCCCCCTCCCCTCTGATATGGCCACCCCATGTTGCCTTCAGAAGTCCCAATTTCCCCAGGTTATGGGGGTGCATCCAAAGGCGGCTTTAGAAATTGTAGAGCCCAGGGCAAAGATAAAATGTGTGGCCCCTAGCGGCTCCACCCCATGCCCTGTAACCCCACCCTCTTGACGGCACACTCTATGGGCCCCTAGATGTGGCGGTGTTTGGGACCCCACTGGGAAGGAGTGGGGACTTGCGGGGCCCCTGGAAGTAGAAAAAATAGCAGGGCCTAGGGCAGTCACCCCAGGTTGCCCTGTGTAAGGCCGGCCCCGGGTGCACCTGGCCAGCTGGAGAAATCAAGGCTTAGCCCAGCGACTCTGAATTGAAGCCCAGAGTCACTGGGTGAAACCTGGTGAGGTTGCAACACTAGCCATGTCTACCTAGCGGAAGTGAATCTGTATTAGCAGTGCCTTATTTAGGAGCCAGTGTGGTCCAATGGTTTGAAGGTTCTGCTTAGGACAGGGAGTCCTGTATTCAAATCCTGTTCTTGAGCAAGTCACTTGTCTCATTTTTGGCTCATTGGCTATAAAATGGGGCACCAGTAACAGACCTGTGTAGTGGGTTTGATGTAAGCAGAGTGATATCCCACCCGCTAACTCCTATGGTCGTCTCACCTTTCTTCTTTAACATTTTCATCGGTTGTTTGGACAAAGGGGTGGGGAGTATCCTTATCATGTTTGCTGATGGCAAATTTCTCTGGCTCTGGACTGGCTCTTTGTGATATATCTATGTGGTGATAAATGATGCTGTGGCATATTATCATGGATGTATTTTGTGATGTTATTATTTGATTATTTTATTTTATTTTATGGTTTTAGTTGTTTATTGCTCATTTGTATATTGATATGTTATTATTATATTATATGATATTTTTGTATATATATGTTTGTGGGTATGGCTATGGCGAAAGCTAGCTGAATAAAGTTTATTATTATTATTATTATTATTATTATTATTATTATGTTTGCTGATGACTCAAAGCTGGGAGGAATTGCAGGCACTCTAGAGGGATAGGATCAGAATCTAAAATGATCTTGATAAACTGCAAAACTGTGGTAAAAAAAACCACAAGATGAGTTTCAGTAAAGACAAATTCAAAGTATTACATGTAGGAGAGAAAAATCAATAGTACAAATACAAAATGGGAGCTGATTGGCTGAGCAGCAGCATTTCTGAAAAGGATTTGGGGGACATAGTGGATGACAGTCTTACTGCGAGTCCACAATACGATGCAGCAGGTAAAAAGGTGACTTCACTAGTCTAGTCGCTAGTTGAAGTGGAACGCAGCCAAGGATTAAAGTCAGGATCAAGCCGAGTCAAACACCTGCGTTCTGTTAATGTGGCCAAGAATTGCATTAGCCTTTTTTGCAGTCAGATCATATTGCTTACTCGTGTTCAATTGGCAATCAAACCAATATCCCTAGAACTTTCTCACATGTGCTGCTGCTGCCAAGCCAGGTACCTCCCCATCTTATACTTGGGCATCCCCACCATCAAGCACTCTTTTGATGCTTGAGGATAGGGACTGGATGAATGGGCCGGATCCAGGATTTGGAAAGGGACCAAATAAAAACCAAGCTTGTGGGATGGATTTTACCTCTGGGCCTGAGGTTCCCTGCCCCTGGTCCAAGGTATCACTGACAGGCTAGGACTGCAGTCTGATAGGGAATCCAGAGCAGGCAGGATTTTGCCCGAGCCACCCCAAATTCCTCTAGCGGATCCAATCGGCAGAGCAGTCCTTGTGGTGAAACTGCAGACACCTGGGACATGTTCTAAAGCCCTCCCAGCCATGCATGTCGTACACTGAGGAAGCTGATGTTGATGCTGCCTGATTTATACCTGCGGGACCTTTGGGTTACCAGAGCTGTCAATCTACTGCCTCTCCTGAGCACTGAAATGTGCAGCCACAGTAACAGAAGCAAAATGGAAGATAAAAGGGCTGCTCACCCCTTCCCAGGCAAGACGAGAGAGGAAGCTGCTCTTGTTCCCAAAGCCGTGATTTATGGGCTAATATGCCAAGCTGCAGAGAAGGCTTTGCATATCGACTAGGAGACAATGGGCGCTTGTTTCCAGTAAATGCCCAGCCTGATTCAGAGAGGATTTGAAGGCACTTCTGAAAGGGAAAGCAGAGCTTTCTGATTCTTTCCTATTTGCCTTCTCTCATCCTACGGGGCCGGGGGAGTTTATTTTTTCAGAGTTCCTACACAGAAACATTTGGCAACTGGGAAACTTGTGGAGGAGGAGGCTGAACTCCGATGAGCACAAAAACATGTGTCCCTGTTGTGTGTTTAAAGGATAGCTGAGAGCCAGAGCCTCGGGAAGAGGGAAAGTGAGGGGAAAAGAAGGGATCCCAGGCCCAATCTGGAAAACCCTCCCAAGGTTTTCTAGGAAATTGCTCGGGAAGAAGCTGAGCAAAGGTTTGGAGCATCTTCTCTGGGGGAATCTGGAAAGATCGGCATCCTAAGCCCTGTGGTTAGGAAACCTTTTAGATTCTCACAGCCCAAGTAGCTGCCACCCACCCATTTCACAGCAATACCCAGATGTTGAGTGGGCCAGAAGTCATGGGGACAGACTGAGGGAAGTGTCTCCTGTACCATGACCTGACTCATGGAAGAAGTCAAAATGAAGGGCAGGGCTGAGCTTCTGTGATGTTGAACAAGGAGCCAAGACAGGCTTTCTACCTTTCTGTCATTCCGTTCACCATCACGGTGTCTTGCCTTTGCACTGGCTGTTAGAAATACTGGGAGGAATGTACTTATCGTGGCCTTGTGGGCCTCCGTTTGAGAACTGCTGCTCTAGAGTCCTTTCCCCATTCGCCTTTGGAAACACACCTTTCTCATTCAGATCAGACGGTGAGCAGACGTGGTGCAGGTTGCCCAGCCTCCCTCCGAGGGCTTTCCCACCCCAATCTCCGCTCCGTTTCTCTGAGGAGAAGGCCTGGCATAATAGAACACACAAAAACCCAGGGCCCTGCAGATGTGCCCTGTGCTTGGCAGGCTGAGCGTTCGCGTGCAGAATGGATTTAAAACATGGGCAGATGGATTCCACCACCCTCAAAAACATAGGCACATAAAGGGAAGGCAGCCAAGCTCTGCATCTTGACAAGGGGAGAGCCTGGCGCCGTGGTTCCAGAGTGAACCTCATTCATCCCAAGCTGCCTCCGTACCCAGTGCAGTAACAACAGTAACATCTTTCTCCTGCTACGCTCCTGTCCAAAAGCCCCACTCCTCTACCGCCACCCTCGCTCATGGCTCCGCTGCTCCTCAAAGCATGTTCGCCCATTCTCTCTTGCTGCCCCCCCATGCCTGGAACCCCTTCCCAAATGCATTCGCTCCTCTTCCTCCCTCCCGACCTTCAAATCCCTCCTGAAAACCTCTCTCTTCCATTAGGCCTTCCCTAGCTCCTCATCCCCTTAGCCCTTCCCTCCCCAATGTAACTATATAAGTAAGCCAACATGTGTACCTGCAACTTCATGTCTTCATGAATGTATCCTTGTCTCTCCCTCTATTGCTCCCATCCCTTGTCTCCCCTTCCATGTCTTTCTTAGATTGTAAGCCCCCTGGGGCAGGGACCTGTCTATTTTCAACAGTTGTAATATGCCAGGTACGTTACTGGTGCTATCTAAATAATAATAATAATAATAAATTATTTATTATTAACAGCTCAAGCTTGGAGGGGAGGCATCAATCAGCTTGATTTCCCCCCCCCCCCAAAAGCTCCTGCCCCTTCCTCCCCTGTAACTAAGTCAAGTGCATGCACCTGCAGCATCTGATTCTATGTATCCCTGTCGCTCCCTATAAGACCCCTCCCCTTGTCTAGTCTAGATTGTAAGCTCCTAGGGGCTGGGACCTGTCTCTTATCACAACTCTTCAGCACCAGGCACATTGCTAGTGCTATTGAAATGATAATTCTTCCTCCATGCCTCGCCTGCTGCATTCTGCTCTGCTTCTGGTTCTAGGTTTGGGGCTCAGCTCTGGCTCTCCCACGGCTGGGATGGTTCCTTACCTTTTAGGGAAGAAAATGGGACTGGGGTAATTTGCATACATTTGCATGCAGTAGTTCATGTGAATTTACGCGAATTTAACAGAACTATTAAGCTGGAGTAATCAAAAAGGTAAGAGCAGAAGGGAGGGGCAGGATAGATGGGGCAGAGCCGAGTGGGGTCAGGGACTGGGTGTAGGGGGTTGTAAAATGTAGCTGGGTAGCTCTTTAGCCCATGCACAGAGAGGCTCCAGAGCTTATAGCCCATGCACAGAAAGACAAAGTTTGGTATTATTCAAGCCTGAGGCACTGCTTTCTTGCTTGCCTCCCAGGGGAAAAGTGGTTGAGAGGGCAATGGGGGCATGATTGACAAGAAATGAAGGAGAATGATCAGCAGGAGAGCTGTCTTTGCACTTGGAGTAGTGCACTCCAGGGTCAAGGAGACTTGGCCTACTCCCTCCAGCCGCCGAGCAAGAGCTTGTGGTGCTGGATCTTCTGTCTTTTGATCCCCCCGCCCCCGCTGTCTGCCAGGGAGTCACACTAGCTCCTCCTAGGCCTCTTGCGAATGCTTCTTACTGCCTCTCCCCCTTCATGGCACACGGGGAACCAAGGCTGGGGCAGCAACAGGGAAATGGAGGAGCAGAGCTGAGTGGTGCAATTGCTACTACAGGAGCCAGTGACTCCCCCAATGCTGATTTCAGTTCCACTCCCTTTTCCCGTCCCCATTCTCCCAGCAGCCAAAGGAGGACCTTCCCCTCAGCCTCCGGATCTGGCTAAAGTCACCCATCTTCAGTGCAGGCCAAGACAGGTAAAATAGGAGACAGGGTTGAGGAACCTTTTCCATCCCAGAGATCCCCACCCCTGCTATAAAAGACCAGGCCAGCCTTGGAATTTACGGGGCCCAGGGTGAAGATAAATGTGTGGCCCCTCCATCTCCTCATGAACCCACAGGAAGGTCCAGGCAGCAGGGGAAAACTCCTGAGATCCACAGGGCCTTCGAGATGGTTGTATTTGGGGTCCCACTGGGCAGGGATGGGACCCCTCACTCTGACCTGGAGGGAGAATGGTAAATAAAATTACCACAGTAACGTTTAACTTTAAAAAGGGGGACTAGTTAGAAGGGAACTAAAAGGAGCAGTGGCAAGGATTAAATGCCTACAAGAGGTGTGGAGACTATTTAAAAACACCATCTTGGAAGCCCAAGTTAAATGTATTCCACTGGTGAAGGAGGTTATTAGAGCCAAAAAGGCATCCCTTAAAAAATGGAAAGCTTGTTCTAATGAGGAAAATAGGAAAGCGCATAAGCACTGGGAAATTAGACATAAAACGTTAATAAGGCAGGCCAAGAGAAAATCTGAAGAGAGACTCGCTAAAGAGGCAAAAAGCTTCTTGATGAGAATCTAGTCAGTTTCTTGGCTAATTTTAATTTGCAAGAGAACAAATCTAACCCTGAGTCTCGCTCAGAAAAGCAAGAATCTGAGAATTGAGTTTCAGCCCCACTCCTGAATAAACGTCCGTTTAGTGCTCTGTTCATGTGAACGCTTCAGGGGTAGACCAGAAGTAAGACCCCCCGTATACTGAATTAACTGTTCATCAGAGTGCGGCCGTAGACCCAGCATCCAGAAACCAAGATTTCCCTAACTGGAGGTTGTTGCTGAAGGTTTTGGTCTCGCTGCCCCTAGCACTGCCTGGTGAAAGAGCGCTTGCTCCATCATCGCCAGTGACACTCTGGGTGCAGCCATTGGAAATTTGATTCCAGCAGACAGGCTAGGGTCGCTTAACCCGAGCAGCTCACCTGTTATCAGATCAGGTCAGGTGGCCTTGTTCAAGGCTGTGCTGTCATTTATTGCCCTAACGCAAAGCACGGATTTAAAAACAAACAAATAACCGAATACAACGTGGTCCCAGGGAAGAGCCAGAGACGGGAGGCTTAATCCTGAGTTGCTGAAGCACGTAAGAACGTGCTGGGCCCCACTGGCTTCTGGTGGTTTTACGTGTTCTATGCTGGGAACTTGCACCTAGTGTGACGTAGGCTTAAACCCCTAATTTAACAGCTGCATGACAGCTACTCACTTGTTCCGCATGGTGGTTGTCTTTGTTCTGTGGGGTGATGTGGGGCTGTGAGGTGTCTTTTATGCAGCTGTGGGGTGTCCTGTGGGCTGCTGTGGGGCTGTAGGGCATTTGTTCTATGCAGCTGTGAGGTGTTCTGCAGCTGTGGATGTCTGTCCTGTGCAGCTGCAGGCTTTCTGTTCTATGGGGCTGCCGGGTGTCTGTTCTATGCATCAGCAGGGTATCTGTTGTGGGGGTCCTATGAGGCATTGGGATGTCTGTTCTACTCAGCTGAGGGGTGTCTATTATATAGGATGCTGTGAGTTTGCAGGGTATCTGTTTTATGCAGCTTCAGGGCATCTGTTCTATGGGATGCTGTGAGGTTGCTGGGTATCTATTGTATGCAGCTTCAGGGCATCTGTTCTATGGGGTGCTAAGAGGCTGTGGGGTGTCTGTTCTATGGAGCTATCTGTTCTATGCAGGTTTGGGGTGTCTACTATGGACTTTTACGGAGCTGTGAAGTTTGGAAACTAGAGATTTCTTTGGCTCTGCCTCAGTGTTAAGGAGAAACAAAGTGGTTCAAATGATATCTTTTATTTAATAAGCACCTGTGTGGCCCGACAGCTTGCTTATTTCCACCAACAGTTGGTCCAATAGATCTCATTTGAACCACTTTGTCTCTCTGTCACTTGGGACCAACATGGCGGCCACACTCTGTCCGTGTTAAGGGACAGGTTGTGTTCAGTGTGTACACGTGAACGGAAGACAACACATGCATAATGATGTACATTGGCACTGTCCTTTTTTTCTTCCCCGGGACAAATGGCAACCCTGACAGGGGAAGTCACAGCCCTAACGTGGATAAAGTAAAGTGACAGCCAACTGGCTACGCTGCTGACAGTGTAGGGGAGGAACGAATCCAGAATGAGAGGAGGTGTTGAACAGGTGTCCAGCATCCTCTGCATCATTCAGTGCCAAGGGCAGCTACTGAACATGGGGTCCCAGAGCACACTGTCGCAGGCCCTCGTTATTTATTTGTTGGCGTTAACGCAAGAGTTTGAAAACCAAATTCCTATGGTGACCATGCAGGTCACATGATTTCCATGAGGAATCTGCATTGCTGAGCTCGACAGGCAGTGAATACCAAACAGAAAATCTCTCCAAGGCTGATGCACCATCTCTCCTTTAGTAACTTCTAACTTGTGATCCCATAGGCTAATCCCAGCTAAATTTGGTAGAGGGACAGAAGACTCCAAGGCAAGTAGGGATCCAAAATTTCATAAGAATGAGGCTAGATGTGGCACTTTGTGCCACATCTCCTTTTGCAGGGGAGATGTGGCACTTTGTGTTGCCAAAAAATTCCTATTAACTTACTCCCCCTCTGCCCCACTCTTTTAGAAATCGGTAAATCCAAATATTTGGACCAAAACCCAAATTTGTTGAATTCGGTGTATTGGTTTCCGTTTTGATGAAGTGAATGTTTGTTTACTTATCAGGTTTATTACTGGCCCATCCCAAGGGCTTACAGTGGGTTATGGCACACGAAAACACATAAGATACATGTAAAATAAAAATGAGTAATAAGAATAGGAAGTGGCATTCTCTTCCCAATTTCTTGGTGTCAGCTGAACAGTTGTTTTGGTATTTTCACTTCGCTAACTGTGGAACTTCATTGGCTTCAGTCATACTATTTAGTACTAAATAGTACTTCGCAGATCTAGATAATGCTATTGAATCAAGATAACTGACGCAGTATTATAAAACTAAGATCGCGATTCACAAATCACTTTCTCTAGAGCGGTCCCATTGAAGCCCGTTGGTGGACTGCGGCCTGAACGAATGTGCAAAGGTCATTCAAATATTTGTTCATGTGAGCAAATGTGCAAATGACATTCACAATTACAGCACTGTGTCTTCGTTTTACTCCTGGAAACCAAGCTTCACTAGTTCAGGTGCTTGGAACTGCCAGTGTTAGGGTGACTGGGGCAGACTTGAAGAGTAAACTATTATTTAGTTAGTTCCTCGTGTAACCTTGGCAACAGCCCACCCATGCCTGGGTCTCAGTCACAGCTCCTGACCATGACTTTGGTGCTGAACTGCTGACAGGGAATGAAGTCAGTCATTTTCTGCAGCCGTAACCAGCCCACATAAGAAACTGAGGTTTGACGGTGGTGTGTTGGTCTGCAAAACTCAGTCATCCTTGCCGCAGAGGATGCAAGTTTGTTTCAGATGCCAGCTACTGAGAACCTGACTCTTCAGCTCCACCTTCATAGAGTTGCTCTGTTGGCCAAGATTTTAGCCATCACAAATTTCCCTCAAATATTTCACACCAAATTTCCCTGTATTGCTTCGACCCTCCCCTGGAGCGATACACAGAGGTCATTCTCCATCTATTCAGTCCTCGCTGATTCATGCTAGCTGTGATGGAAATTCTGCGGTGCAGATGCCTGTTTTCTGGGAACCACACAAAAAAACCCATCACCGGTCACCGAACAAGTTGGGAGACAAGCAGCTTTTGTTCATTGATGACGTGGACAGGAGCAGGCGATTTTCAAGGCGCCATGCTGACGCTGGCTGGTATGCCTTTGGCACAGCAAAATGGTATGTGTCTTATTCAGCTCAGTCACCACATACTGAGTAAGATGGAGCAGAAGCGGATAAAACTGGTTGTCTTGTTGGGAGGGTCATTGCTGCCTGGAATTCCACTGCCACAAAGCACAGTTCACTATAGGTATTTCGAAGTGACCGTTCATGTGAGTGCTTATCAGCACGATGATGGCAGCCACAGTTAATCTGAATGCTACCAAAGTTGGAGTGGTTACTTCAGTTTAATTACATCAAAGTAGTTTCTTCCAATTACATTGTTTGTCAGAACACTACCCAAGTGGAGTAGTTACTTCGATTTAATTAAATTAGAGTAATTCCTTCCAAAGTGGAGTAGTAGTTCGATTTAATTAATTTAGAGTAATTTTTTTCCAATTATGTTGGTTGTCTGAACGCTACTGAAGTGGCGTGGTTACTTTGATTTAGTGAAATTGGAGTAGTTACTTTGGTTTGCTTCTGGCCTGAGACACTCAGTCCCCCTCTTTCAAAGGTGCTCTACAGATAGTAGAACGTAGGTCTCTAGCATATCCATGTCCTCTGTAAGGGTTTCCCTTATTTTAAGGGAGCGTCCCTTATCTCAGAGCCCTCCAACCCTAGAGAACATAAAAAGAAGGCCCTTATTTCCATACAAGATGTCCCTTATGCTGAACAACACCACAGCTCCATGGGGAAAGACTGGACACAATGGATCCAGGAGGAAGCTGTGTGACTTCGGAAAGCCTCCCATGTTGCAGGGGTCCACAGGAATCCCCCCGTGCATGGAGTCCATGAATAAATCTGGAATGACAACCTGTCTGTAAGAAGTACTCACGTGAACTAAGGGCCCACAAAGGCTCGACCAGAGTGAGCACTGACCTGTGGAGAAGGGTCCCTAACATAGAGGGTCCATGAATAAACCAGAAATCACCTACATGAAGCATGCAGGCTGCAGCAAAGCAGTGAGCCCCAGCCCCTGAAGGAGATGTTCTGTTTAATTGAACAGCCGCAATTAGTTACAGTAACGCTTTCATTTTTCTAACGAGTGAATCGGTATGTACCTCACACCGAGCGAATCAGTGTGTATCTCCAGTATAGCACTTCTTATGCTCTTACCTGTCAAACATTCCTGTGTGCGGAGGGGGGCTACACAGCAATTTTTCACCGGGGGGTATGGGGCAATCTTCCCTGAAGCCAGCAGGGAATAGACGTCCCTTATTTCAGTGTATCTGTGTGTGTGTGTGTGAGTGTGTGTGTGTGTGTGAGAGAGAGAGAGAGAGAGGGGTGGGGGTGAGGGGGAACGGCTTCCAGCACACGATCTCCTCAGCTTCTCTTCAAGGGGCTAATGCATAATACAGATGAAAGCTTTGCCTATTATGAGCTATTCACACCCTTTTTTCTTTCTCTCTCTCTCTGCCCAGAAACAAGTGAGTGGGGAGATTGTTACCACTGAGTGGAGAGGAATATTTTCCACCCGGGGATCTTTGATGCCGAGTAATGGGAGCACAAATTGAGAGAGTTTTTAACATACAGGGAGGAGGGCTCGGCCGGAACTTCTTATTTTATCGATTCTCTTTCGGTAGACTCTGGTTTTCCAGTGAGATGTCAGCGGCAGCAGGGGTGCCTCCCTGTCTGGAAATGTGCGAAGGAACAGAACACGCCTGGTGATAATGGCGAATCCATACCACTTCCTTACTAAAACTTGAAGGAGCATAGGGGCTACCAGACTGGGACAGACCATATTCCATCAAGTCCAGTGTTCTGTCTCTGGCCAGAAATCCCATTCGTCAAGTAAATGGATAACCCACCCCAGGAAGATCATCTCTCATAGTTAGCAATGAGCGTCAGCCCCCAGAAGCCTTCAGTTTCATATCCTCATCCCTACATTTGGTAGTTGGATAAATGCAAAGAAGGTCGCAGGACTGGAGGGAATAGGTTCCTAACGCTCATGGAGCCAGTTATATGGGATAGCACCCAGCTCTTCGTTCCCACACCCGGGACTTCTGTCTGGTGCTGCCGGTCTGACCGCAGCGGCAGTTGTAATCACTGTCTAAGAAGGAGAAGTAATTTAGTTCCTAAGCAACCTCTCTCCTGGACTCCTGCTCAACTGTGACTTAGCATTTTCCAGAGGAACAAAAAGGGGACATGGATAGCAATGTGTCAGAACAGGTTCTCGTTCTTCAGTGCCTTTTAAACTTTTAAAGAAACTGGGCTAGTGGACCAGCCTTACGGTTTGTAGGGCCAAGTGCCAAGATAAAATGTAGGGCTCCTGGGGGCCCCACCTGCTTGGAGGCACTTTCTGTGGCACGCTGGCACCTTAACGGTGGTTGTGTGTAGTGCCCTGCTGGGAGGCAGTGGAGCCCCCACACCCTGCCCTGGGGCAAACAGGGACCACTGTGGGGCCCTCAGAAAGAGCCGGGCCCGAGGCAGTCAGCTGGCTGTTTTGTGGCCACTCCATGAAGCTGGGTCATGGAGGGCAGGGGACTTCTGGGCTGCAGAACTTGGGGAGACAGTGTAGGGCTATAGAGGCTGAGCCACCCTCTCCCCTAAATGGACCCTGCAGGAGGTGGACAGGCTCGTGTGGGTCTCCTGCAGACCCATAGCTAGAACATTGGGAAGCAGGGGGCAAAATGCACAACAAGGGGGACAACTGTGCTTTCCTTCAGACGTTCATGGACTTACATGCAGATTTTTCCCTACCAGCTAGCCCTAGGCCTTCCTTCCCTGGGTGAGTGGGGTGTTTCCCCGCTGAGCCGCCTGCCTGCCTTGTATCTTGTTAGGGGTCCTCCCCCACACCGATCCCAAGCTCTCACCTCACAACGCCAACGGAGACCAATCACTGGGCCTAGCTGAAGTACCAGGAACTAAGCTGTTCTCCCATTGGCCCTAGCTGGCTTTAAAAGCCAACTCATGCCCTAGGCTTCTCAGAGCAGCTCAGTGCCTCTAGCTGGGCCCATTGCTTGCTTTGGCTCATGCTCTCAGCCACCCCCAGCCCAGTTCTCCTAGCCCAGCCCCTTGCTCCCTAGCCCCTACCTGTGTATCTGCTCTCTCTCGCCTCTCCCTCTTTACCCATCAGGTGGATCTCTCGGCTTGACTTCTGCTTTGTCTTGGACCTAGGCTCGCTTCATCCTTACATGACGCTATCCTCTTGGACTGATTTCCTGGCTCTGGACTTCATAGTACTGCTCCTACTTGCCCCGATCCTGCACGGACTCACCCAACTGTGTCCCGATCCTGCAGGGACTCATCCGCACGGGCCCCGATCCTGCAAAACTTGCCACCAAAGCCTCCCACGCCCCAGCTGCCCCAACATTAATCTGCATCACCTGGAATATACCTTAGTTACAATCCACACACCATTTACCCAGAGGGCTTCAATGGGGCTACTCCAGAGTAAATGGTTTGTGGATTGAAGCCCCTGCTTTTACAAAGGGGCGATTTATAAGGGCAAACAGAGACACCCACCCCTATGCCCCTCCCTCCACACGTAACAGCTCTCTTATCCATCCTAGATTGTAGGCCTCTCCGGGCAAGGACCTGTCTCTAATCATGACTTTTCAAATCCCAGCCCATTGCTGCGTCTATGTAAATAATAATAATCAAAGCACATGCTTAAAGGTAAGCACAGCTTGTAAGTACTTTGCTGAGTCGTGTCCCCACATGTTTAAGTTGATTGAAAAGATTAATGACAATTTCACACACAATTTGTTTTATATTATTTTGAAACTGGAAGCTGCATTTTTTTTTTTTTTTAAATGACCAGACTTTCATTTCTCAAAAATGAAAATAAAAATGCACCCAACCCTATGTTTTGCCATTTCATTTCATATGTCAAAGAAGGTTTAAGTGAAAGGCTGACCTGTGAGATTGACAACAGATTAAAAAAAAATCTTTGCAAAATTCCAAAATGTCAATGAAATTTTGTTTTGAAGGAAAGCTTCAAATCCCCTCTTCTGTCCCCTCTTCTGGATTCTGTCGGGGTAGAATCGTGACTCCACGGAAGTCAAGAGAAACCTAAGAACATAGTCACTGCTGTACAGGGTTAGACCATTGGTCCATCTAGTACCGCATCTCTGTATCCAACAGTGGCCAACTTTGGTCGTTTCAGAGAAGTGCCCCCCAGTATGTAATGGATTGATCCATTTCCTGCTATGAACTCCCAGTCCTTATCAGTCTCTTCTCCTGATCAACTTGATAATGGGCCTTAAGCCATTGATTTCACAGGAGTCAGAGCTACACTCCAAAGTCAAAGTCCATCCTCAACCATGCAGCCCATCATGGTTAAGACACACCAATTTATGCAACCAGCACCACATCCAAACTGTCTTTGACATTACCCAGCCCAATGGATTAGGTATGTTCACAGATGGAAAAGCCATCTGGTGTGAGACCAAGGAGGGCTTGATCCCACTGCCTTCAGGGATGTACTCAAGTGCCTTAAAACAGCCACCAAGTTTCCAACCGTTAATAGTGATGGGTTTGTTCTCCCATTAATGCTCTACTAAAATTCTAGCCATGTTAGGAAGCAAATACTTTTAAATTAGTTCTTTCCTATTTTATTTTATTTTATTTTTTTTAAATGTGCTGGCAAAATAGGATCCATTCAGCATGCAGGAAAATGACAGGCACACTGCTTCATTTGTTGGAGTGGCTATCCAGATTAAATTAGTACTTTAAAAACACAGCCAGAGAGCGGGAGAGCGAACGAGAGCATGCATTTTCTATGTACAGAGTTCATTTACGAGTCAGTCATTTCTCTTCTTCCTCAGGGAGTGATATTAGGCAATTAGCTAATTGGTTTTGGGGAGGTGACCTGTCAGTGACTCAAGGAGGAAATGTCTGCTTTACAGTTTGACATGCAGAATATATTTTAAGCCCCTCGTTACAGCTGAAAGCAGCCCCTCCCCCACCATTGAAATCTAACATGTAATGGCAGCAATAACGACAAACGAGGAATCCATTGGAGCAAGGGGAAAGCAATGAAATACCTGATTGCAATCGCAGACGGCGTCTTATTGTGTCAGGCTTGAAATATTTCTGAATTATCTTACCATTAACACCCCGTAACCACCTAAAGCTTTTCTAGCAGGGAAGCAGGCCCCCAATCAGGCTGATCTGCACTTGCTGTTTCGCGGCACACGCATTTGAAAAGCAAAATATTCCATTTTAAAAAAAATTGGATCAGATTTATGTCCCAGGCTTTGATCAGGCCGGTCGTCCGAACAAAGGCCAGTGAACGAGTTTATTTCCACTTCTGGGTCTCCTCCGATTTAAGCTCAGCTAGAGCAAAGTCCACCCTGCAGCTGGTGTTCCAAAGCTGTCGTATAGCTGGACTAGATGCAATGAGGTAGGGGAGGGTTTTGGCAGCGGTGACATCTCTTGTCACTCCTGGGGAGCGCTTCCCCCTGCCAAGCCACGCTTTACCAGAGCCTCCAGGGATATGTTGGGTTGAAGTGGAGCTCTAAGGGCCTCCCAGACTGCCATATTGTCACCAAACAGCTGCTAGGTGCGCTTTGTGGATGCCCATAACGTTGGTGGGCTTAGACAAGGAGCTACCTGGTGAAAGAAAGGCAGCAGGTCATTTCCAGGCATAACGGCCTGTTGCCTATCTGAAGGAGCAGCAATCATTAACTCGCCCAAAGTTCTTTCAAGTGGCAACACATCAAGTAGCAGAGGTTTCATACATGCAATTCATCATGTGCCTTTCCTAACTCCTGCTAATCCACCCAGGATTATCCCCTATTTGTAATCTGCAAACTCCAGTATTTACTGTAACCAAGCCAAGAACGTGCACCTGAGCTCTCGCATCCTCATGAATGTCGCATCCCTTGTCTCTCCCTCTGTTCCCCCTACCCTGTCTCCCCTCCCCCTGTCTTTAGACTGTGAGCTCTCAGGCAGGGACTGTGTCTTATCTTATTCTGTAAAGTGCCAGGTACATTGCTGGTGCTATATAAATGCTTATAATAATAATAATTAATAATTAATGTGGCGAATTCATGGTGGGGCAACTAGTCTTGTTGGCCTGTCTGTCCTTGCATCCCTGGATGATAATCCTGAAATGCTGGGTGAAAAGCAACATGCACCTTAACTTCACTTTTTAACATTTCTTATGTGTGTTGCAGGGCTGCTAGTGTTTAGGGCATCGGTACAGCCCTGCAACAGAAATGTTAAAGAGGAGTTACAGGCATGTCTGTTTTCACCCGTCGTTCCTGACTGCAAGGCAGTGTAGATGTAGAACACCCTTGAACCCAGATTTGAGGCAGTTAGATACCCGACGAATGTAATGTGTGAAAGGGACCTGAGTGACTTACCTGAAGTCACACAAGGAAAACGTGGCAAAGAATGGTTTGGAACCCAAGTCTCGGGTTATGAGTTTAACCACTAAGCCAACCTTTCTTTCTACAAGCCTACCCTATGTTGTTAATTGAACATGGCTGTATTGCCTGGTCTTCAGCACACAGGATGAATAAGGGCTTCTCTGCAAGAGCAAGCCTTACCCTGTTTTTAGATGTGACAGTGTCTAGCAGATTAAAAAAAAAATCCGCTTTTAGAAGAGTCATGGGGGTGACGTTTAGATGTGCCTCCCCGCACAGGAAGTCGCCGGGCCGCCATTGGAAACAGTAGCGGCCGGTGGCTCATGCATCGTTTATAAAACCGCATTGGTAAAATCTCGATATCAAGGTTTTACCAATGCGGTTTCAAAAGAATGCACGAAATGCTGTTTCCAATGGCAGAGGCGCAGCTAAACGCCACCCCTGCGACTTTCTTAAAAGCAGATTATTTTTTTTAATCCACTAGACGCTGCCACGTGTAAAAGCGCCCTTAGTGATACAGCTTCTAGAGATGAAACTAAACCCCAGGCGGCGGCTGGTCTTACCACAGGGTGACCACCCTGGCCCCCGCAGAGACCCCCATTTTCACCAGGGCAATGTAAGGGGTCCCCATTTCCCCCCAATGGGACCCCAAATACAACCACCTCTAGGGCCATGCAGAGGATGCCCCTGAAGGGGTGAGGCCACGGGAATGGTTGGGGTCTTCAGTCACCCCATATTTTATTTTGGTCCTGGGCCCTACAAATGTTATGACCAAACCAATTGTGTGACTCCTCCACAGAGCTGTGCATACATTGGTTTAAGACAACAGTTCTCCAAGTGGGAGGCAGAAGCCAATTTGCAAGGGGGCGCGAAACAGCCCCTAAACCCCCCTGCCCCTCAGTTGCTGGCCACCCCACTCTCCCTGGCTATGTTATGCTAATTACAGTGGGGAGGCCCAGTCCTTTTTTCATCGCTTTAGTGAGGGGTTCACTATGACAAAGTTTGCGAACCTCTGGTTTAATCTAAACGGAGCCTTCGGGATAGGGTGGGGGTATAAATCCAAAGTAATAATAACAGCAATAATAATTCATGTGTCCAAACAGTATAAGAGCCAATGTAGCCTCGTAGATAAGGTTTTGGTTTGGGGATTTAGGAGACCAGGATTCTAATACTGTCTTAGCCACAAACTCATTTAGTGGCCTTGGGCTAGTCACTGTCTTTCAGCCTCAGTTCCCCATCTGCAAAATGGGAATAATATTGGCCTTACCTCATAGGGCTGTTGTGAAGGTGAACTAGTAATTCAACATAGCACTGATTGAGTTGTGTTGTGCTCTGGGGAAGTATGGTAGGGCAGGGGGCAAGATGTTGCTTCAGTGCACCCTGCAACAGACTAAAAGGAAGCAATGAGCAATCCCATGGAGGTCAGTGCATGCTCCTAATACGGTGTTCAGTAGAAAGACTTCATGCAAATAAATAGCAGATGCTGGTGATGTGATGTGCAAAGCTTTTGGGGGATAAACTGTCTGGGGGAAGCAGGAAGTCTCCTGTCTCGGCTTCCTCCCGGCAGGAAGATGGCTTTATCACAAAACCAGTTCCGGTGACAGGTCTGGAGTTATTTTTCCGGGAACAAAAATAGCTTCCCTCACAGAGGTAGATGGCGCTCAGGCCAGAACCCGTGTGGTGGTGGCTGTGTTCAAGAATGGGGACAAGGAGCTGTCCAAGCACCCACATCAGGAGAGTAGTATCTCCCCCCCACATTCTACAACCTCTCTCGGGTCACTTTGAAAATTAGTACAAGCTCTGTGAGCCACATAGGAGTTGGGAGTGGGGGAGCTTAAGGGGTGGGTTTAGGATGGGGGAAGGCAGGGCAGGGTCAAGATCATGGATCCATCCTCTCTCCTTCTGTTCTGCATGCCCTCTACTCCCTTCCTCTGAGCTCATTCTTTCAGGGCTTGAGGGCAGGGACTGAATCCAGGGGCCAGATCCAGAAATGGAAGAGGGTCCTGGCGGCTGTGGGGAACTGGATGAGAATGAGCCGATTGAAACTGAATCCTGACTATTTAATTTTATTTATTTATTTATTTATTTAATATATTTATATCCCATCCCTCCTGCAAACAGCTCAGACTGAAGTGATGATGGTCGGCCATCTCTGTGCCTTGGGGGGAATTGACACTCCTGTTATTGGGATTTGGGGGGGGGTGTCCGGCCCTCCCCTCTAGTCACTCAGGTTCGCAGCCTTGGAGCGTTTATGGATCCCTTGCTGTGCCTGGATTGTCAGGTTGCAGTGGTGGCCAGGAGCGTTTCCCACCAACTCCATCTGGTGTGGATGCTATCATGCTACAGACCTCCCGCAATATCTAGACAGGATTTTAGCATGTGATGGGGAGGAGTCGGTTGTTGTGGTTCATGTCAGCACCAATGATGTAGGAAGGCAGTTCGGGAGGCTTAATTTAGGCTTCTAGGAAGGGGGTTGAACCCCAGAACCTCCAGGATAGCATTCTCTGAAATGCTTCCTGTTCCATGTGCAAGGTGGAACAGGAATTTCCATGTGCAGGCTGAGCCAGCCCCAGAGGCAGGCTGAGCTCTGGAATCTCAATGCTTGGATGAGACGATGGTGCAGGGAGGAGGGATTTGAATTTATTAGGAACTGGGAAACCTTTGGGGGAAGAAGAGCCTATACCAGAAGGATGGGCTCCCCTTTAACCAAAATGAAACCAGGCTGCTGGCACTAAAAATCAAAAAGGTGGCAGAGGAGTTTTTAAACTAAGAATGGGGTGGAAAGCCGAAAGTTGCTGTAGAACACGTGGTTTGGACGGAGGCGACCCAAAGAGATGCCATCATTAGTAGTGATGCATTCTGGTAAAGAGGACAGGAAAGAATCCGAGAGAGAACAGGTGGGCATTAGTATGGAACAGACAAACTTAAACACTTCCAAGTTAAACAAAATCTTCAATTTTTTTTGTTTTGATAACAATCCCCAGGATAAGAATAAAAAGAACTTTTAAGTGTCTCTCTATACAAAGGTGAGAAGTCTAAAACATAAGATGGGCGAATTAGAGTGTTTGATACTAGATGAAGATATTGATATCATGGGAATCTCAGAGACCTGGTGGAGTTAGGCTGACCAATGGAGACCAAGTAGTAAAGTGATCTCTTTTATCAGCCCGACTCCAGTTGCGGGAGGGATGCAAGCTTTCGGACCTCACAGGGTCCTTTGTCAGGCAGGTCTGGGGTTACAAGATGAAGAAACAAAGCCAACACAGAGGTATATACAGTAGTGGGGGGGTGTTCATTGACCTCAGAGGGAGGGGAGAGGAAGAATGAGGTGGGGAGGAGACGGCAATACAACAGGGGGAAACAACAATGTAGTAGCTGGTGAGGCCGATTCCATGCTCCGCTGATCCCACGCGCAACCCGCATGCACAGCTGGCACACGTGTCCATTGGGAACGCATTGTGCTGCCCGGAATCCATGCGGGACCCGCGCGGATTCTGTGCAGATTCCACGCGGAGGGGTTTGGGATTGTGGCCGAGCTGTTCTCAGGAGGGCCGGGGTATAAATCTAGAAATAAAATAAAATAAATAAAATGTAGTTACCTGTCAATGTGGACGGGGATAGGATAAAGAAATGGCTGCCATGTCTGAAGAAACAGAGCAAAACAGAGGAATAAAGGGTGGGGTGGGATTTAGGGCAGGGGTCCATTGTTATGAGACGGAGGGGAGGGAGAGGAGAGAACGAGATAGGGAGGGGAATGCAGATTTAGTTACCTGTATGCTTAAAATTTTACACAAAGTGAAATGAACTCTGGAATCTCTTTGGATAGAAATTCCATGTGCACCAGGGAAGTGTGTAACAGTTGGACTATACTATCGTTCCCCTAATCAGGACGGTGAAACTGTCTGTGAAATGCTAATGGAGATTAGACAGGCTACTAACGTTGGAAACACAGTCATAATGGGTGATTTCAATTACTCTAATATTGACTGGGTGAATGTCTCCTCAGGGTGTGATGGGGAGATTAAAAAAAATGTAGATGCCGTAAGTGATTGCTTCTTGGAGCAGCTGATCCTGGAACCTATGAGAGGAGGAGCTACTTTGGATCTAGTCTTAAGTGGAGCGCAGAACCTGGTGCAAGGAGTAACCGTGGTGGAACGCTTGGTGATAGTGATCATAATCTAATGAAATTTGACATCGCTATAGGAGGGAGAGTGAAAAACCAACAACAACCTACCACGGTAACTTTTCATTTTAAAAGGGGGAACTAGGCAAAAAATGAGGAAACAAGCTCGAGGGAACCTAAAAGGAGCAGCTGCGAGGGTTAAATGTGCGCAAGAGGCACGGAGATTATTTTAAAACACCGTCTTGGAAGCACAGATAATGAGCGCGATCCAGCTGCCATTGAAGTCAGTGGCTAAACTCCCATTGACTTGTATGGAGCTGGATCGCGCTCTAAATGTATTCAAGTAAAATAAATGTTTAAAAGGTAGCAAGAGGACCCAATGTTTGCCAGTGTGGCTAAACGGGGAGGTGAGGGGGCTATTAGAGCCAACAAGGTGTCTTTTATAAGACCGGCCAAGAGAGAATTTGAGGAGTGACTCACTAAAGACACAAAAAATAATAATAATAATACATTTTTTCAAGTACATCAGAAGCAGGAAGCCTGCTAGAGAGTCGGTTGGTCTGTTAGATGACCAGGGGGTGAAAGGGGCGCTCAGGGAGGATAAGGCCTTTGCAGAGAAGCTGAATGAGTTCTTTGCGTCGGTCTTCACCGCTGAGGATGTTGAGGAAGTTACCCCCGCTTTGTAGGTGAAGAATCGGAAGATTTCATCAGCTCCATCGGGTGAGAAGACTGTGGCCTAAGGCTTTGTCTTTCTGATTTGGCTCTGGCCACCATTACCTCGAGGCTAGACTACTGCAACACACTGGACATGGGGTTGCCCCTGATGACTGTTTGGAAGCTGCAGTTAGTGCAGAATGCAGTGGCTCTGCTCTTTTCTGGAGTGGGTCACTGTGAGCACATTACACCTGCGCTCTACAATCTGCACTGATTTCATATAACTTTCCGGACACAATTCACGGTGCTGGTTTTGACCTTTAAATAAAGCTCAAAATGGCGTCTGCCCCATGTATCTGAAAGACTTCCTTTCTTTCTGTGCTCCACTGTGACCCCTGTGGTCGGCTGGGAGCACTCTCGTGCTGGTACCACCGGCTAATCCTGTCCATATGACAAGGACATTTCGTTTTGACAGAGCTTTTGGCAAGTGTGGATAGAGGTTGGGTGGGTGGGTTTTGGGGGTAAGGTTGGGTAGGGTGGTGGGGGAGGGTAGGAACTTTGGGAGGGTGGGATGGGGGTTGGCAGGTGGGATGGGGCGGTCTTCTGGGGTTATATTTGTATTTTAATGTTTTATTTGTTTTTCTATATGTCTTTAGTGTTGTGTTTCTATTTTATCTTGTAAGCCACTTAGAGGGAAGGGCAGGATTGAAGTTTGAATGAACGAATGAATGATAAATATAAATAAGTGTGACTCTCGAGTTGGTTCTAGAGCAGATTGACAAACTAAATAGTATCAAATCACCATAAGACCAGATGGTATTCATCCCAGAGTTCTGAAGGAACTCAAATATGAAGTTGCAGACCTACTATTGGTAATTTGTAACCTGTCGCTAAAATCTGCCACCGTACCAGAGAATTGGAGGGTAGCAAATGTAATGCCAAAATTTTAAAAGGGCTCCAGAGGTGATCCTGATGTCGGTGCCAACAGACTGGTGGAAATGGTTGTTAATAACACAGTTATTGAGCATATTGATAAACATGGCTTAATGGGGAAGAGTCGACATGGATTTACGAAAGTGAAGTCATGCCTCACTAATCTATTAGAATTTTCTGAAGGTGTAAATAAGTACATGGAAAAGGGTGAGCTGGTCAATATAGTGTATCTCGACTTTCAGAAGGCATTTGATAAAGTCCCTCATGAAAGATTCTTGAGGAAATTAAAGAGTCATGGGACAAGAGGTAGTGTCCTATTGTGGATTGGCAACTGGTTAAAAGATTTGAAGCAAAGAAGAGGACTAAATGGTCAGTTTTCACAGTGGAGAGAAGTAACTAGTGGAGTGCCCCAGGGATCTGTACTGGGACTAGTGTTGTTTAATATATTCATTCACGGTCTGGAGAAGGGAGTAAAGAGTGAGGTGATCAAATTTGCAGATGACACACAGTTATTCAAAGGAGTTAATACCCAAGCGGACTGTGAAGAATTGCAGGAGGATCTTGCGAGACTGGGTGACTGGGCATCCAAATGGCAGATGAAATTTAATGTGGACAAGTGCAAAATGATGCACATAGGGAAAAATAACCCAAACGATATGTATACAGTGCTGGGTTCTAAATTAGGATTTACTAATTAGGAAAAGGATCTTGGAGTCATTGTGGACAATACATTGAAATCCTCGGCTCACTGTGCTGCAGCAGTCAAAAAAGCAAACCGAACGCTAAGAGTCATTTGGAAAGGGATAGAGAATAGAACTGAAAATATTGTAATGCCTCTTTATAGATCCATGGTACAGCCGCACCTGGAATATTGTGTGCCGTTCTGGTCGCCCCATCTCAAAAAAGACACAGCTGAACTAGAAAAGGTACAAAGAAGGGCAACAAAAATGATCAAGGGCAAGGAAGGGCTCCCGTATGAAGAGAGGCTTGATAGGTTGGGGCTCTTCAGCTTGGAGAAGAGACGACTGAGAGGGGATAGGATAGAAGTTTATAAAATCATGAGTGGTGCGGAACACGTAAATAAGGAGGGGTTATTTACCCTCTCTAACGGTACTAGAACAAGGGGACACTCCGTGAAATTAACTGGCAGCGGGTTTAAAACAAATAAGAGAAAGTATTTTTTCACTCCGCGCACAATTGACGTGTGGAATTTACTGTCCGAGGAAGCGGTCAAGGCCAGTAGCGTCGCTAGTTTTCAAAAGGGATTGGATAAGTTCTTGGAGGATAGGTCCATTAACGGCTATTAGCCAAGTAGGTTTCGGGGACGTAACCTCTTCCCGTCGGGGGCTGGAACAACAGAGAATGGATTGGCCATTGTGACCTGTCAGGTTCTTCTCCCAAGAGACCGAGATTGGCCACTGTCGGAGACAGGACGCTGGGATTGATGGACCATTTGTCTGACCCAGCACAGCACTACTGATATTCGTATGGTTTTTTTATTTGGACCAGACCACTGTCATCCATGCTTTCATCACCTCGAGGTTAGCTTACTGCAGTGCACTACATGGGGCTGCCCTTGATGACTGTTCAGTCAGCTGCAGCTGCTGCAGCCTGGCTCCTTTCGGGGATGGCTTCTCAGGAGCCCATTACACTGGTGCTCCACAGGCCGCACTGTCTAGCTGTAGCTTTCAAGGGGCTGGTTTTGACCTTTGAAGGCCTAAAACAGCCTGGACCCCATATATCTGAAAGACCGCCTTTCCTACCATGGTTTGTCATGACCCTTGCGGTCGGCCGGGAACAGCCTCTTGTGGGTTTCTCCTGTTACTCTTGTCTGTGTGATGCGGGCTCGCAAGCGGGTGTTCTCAGTTGCTGACCCGGTGTTGTGGAACTCCCTCCCGCTGGAGGTCCTTCTGCATCTGGGCCTGAGCATCTTTTGGAGGCAGTGTCTAGCGTTTCTTTTTAGTAGCATATTTTGCGGGCAGGGATAGGGATTCCGTGGAAGGCTGTGGTGTGGGTTTGTGTTTTCATGAATTGTATTTTAATTTTTTTTAATTGGATTTTATGCTTTTTGTAAGCTGCCCTGGGTCTTCAGGGAAGGGCGGGGTGCAAACATAAATTAAATAAGTAAATAAATAAAATCCAGCTGTAGGTCAGATTTGGCCCATGAGATGGTGGTTCCCCACCCCACCCCCGCTTTAAATCTTTTGGGGTTTTAGAGTAGAGGTGAGGAACCTTTTCCCTCCAGGGTCGACTCTGAAAATGTGTACAAGTTTCAAGGGCTACCTAGAAACTGGGGTAGGGATGCTTACGGGTGGGTGCGGGAAAGAAGAGGAGGGTCCAGATCCTCAATCGGTGTCATGGTGTGGGTCTGTCCCCTGTCCTCGTCAGCATTCCCTCATCTCTGCTCCCTTGCCCCGAGCTTTCAATGCTTGTGGGTAGCAACTGGATCCAGGCACCAAATGTAGAAAGTTGGAAGGGGCCCAATAAAAGCTAAACACGGGTTGCATTTGGCTTCCTCACCCCTGGTTTAGAGGTCTAGTAAATATGATAAATGTTGTTAAAATATGAGGGTGTGTGCTGTAAAATGCTAGCACAATTTCCTCAATCTAACTTTTCTGCCATGACCAGTGTGTGGCTTGCCTAGGTGAAGGGCGCCATTACCGAGGTTTCTTTGAACCCACTCGTACTTCGCGTTGCATGTGATGCAACGTCCACATCTCTCACCAGTGCCTAATCATGGAAGAGTTTCTGTCGCGGTCCGCTCCACTCCACTGCCTGGCACACGGCACAGTTGCTCAGCTGCCGGATGAGAACGTTTCCTTGCAACATGGTGAAGCTCTCTGTTAGGTTTCTGGTCCTAGCCGAACCCTGCGTTATTTCCGTAAGCCAAAAACAGAAGCCTTGTTTCTACATTCAGAATCTGGGCAGACAAGCTGTTCCTGCAGATACATTTTCATCTGGCTGCTATTATTAATCCATCAAACTGTAGTGCATAATTGATCTGTTTTCTGCACTGCAGAAGGACCACGGGGCACATGCAAAATGAAGAGAGGCCAAAATGGGAGCATTCTCCAGGCCGTGTTTTTCAAAATGATTCCACCTTCTGATCTGGAGCCAACATCTTCGTGCCGTAGATTCCAAACGTCGAGAACCAGTTGGTCAAAGTTTCTCACAGTGCCTGCTGGAGATGGCCACGGTCTCTTGCATGTTCATTGTGGGCTGGACTGCACAAGACATGTGCTTTGGTCCCAGCTCACACTGCTGCTGTCTGTGGTGCGTGATGACCATTTTGTGCATGGGCTCTGTCCTCAGCCCTGCCAAGGAATGGCTGCGGTGATTGGAGTCCACTACATCCTAGCTGCAACTGGTGGTGTAGACGAGCTGCAGGCCGATAACGATGGGTGGTCCACTGACCAGACTTGGGGAACTACGAACTTAGCTTCGGTCTTAATGACTATCGATGTGCGGCTTACAAAGTAGTTCAGGTGTTATCTTTTATTGGATCATAGAATCATACAGTTGGAAGGGACCCCAACAATAATCGAATCTAACCCCCTGCTAGTAGATTAAATCTGGGGTGGGGAACCTCAGGCCTGGAGGTCAAATGCATCCTATGGCTAGTTTTTATTTGGCCCCTTTCCAGTGCCTGCATCTGGCCCCTGGATCCAGCCTCTCCCCTCAAACACTAAATAAATACTGAGCTCAGGTTAAGGGATGCAAAGCGTGCACACAAAGAAGACACGTCCGTGGTCAGGACCCTCCTGCTCCTGCTCCTGCTCCTCATGCCTGCTCCCAACTTCTAGTTGGAGCTTGTGCTCATGTTCCAAAATGGCCCCCAGGAGGAAAACAGCTTCCCCCGCACGCCTGACTTACAGCACTGAACACAGATACTTGGCCAACTGAGTTTTGAAAAACATCCAAGGAGGGTGGCACAGGGACGGGCTTGCGCAGGGCGAGTCTTGGCAGGATCGGGGCCCCTACACCATCAGTCGCTCTGGGGAATCAGCTTCCAGTCCTTACAGTTTCAGCCCATCCAATCTCCTCACGTTCTCTGAGTCACTCCAGCTAGGTACCACCTTCTGGCGTCCCCAATATTCAGTCTCTGGAGCCAGGCACAACCCTCTGGCACTTACTCGCAGTAGTCTGGGTTCTCGGGGTCAGGCAATCCCTTTGCACGCAGGTCTACCTCTGGCTCAGGCAACACTCTCTGAGCTCCAGTCGTGGAGGCAGCAGAGCTCCCTCTCAGCTCCTTGTCTCCTTCACAGTCCTCTCAGCACTGAGCTGCGGCTCAGACTTTCACCGCTTGACCGGCTCCTTTAGGCGCTGTCCTGTGCTTCCCTCTGCACTTGCAACCATGCTAGCTCACTCTTAAAGGGCCAGCGGCCCTCGGGGACTCTGCCCTGTTACAGAGGGAGACTCCACATCCTCCCTGCGCAGCTGACTCCGCTGCCGAGCAGTTCTCACAGTTAAGAAGTGTTTCTTAATAGAGTCACAAGGCTGGAAGGACCCTCAAGGGTCATCTAGTCCAGCCGCCTGCCCCACTGCAGGCCCTGCCACACCCCAGCCATCCCCACAGAGAAATCCCACCAATAGCAATCCCGCCAATATTTCACCGAAATCTATCTGGCCGCAACTTGAGCCTGTTTCCACTCATTCTATTCTCTGTGGCAGTGGGGAAGAAATGTTCACCGCCTTCTTGTGGCCTCCTTTTAGGTGTTTGAAAACTGCTCTCCCGTCCCTCCGTAGACCCTTTTTTTCCCCTCTAGGCAAAGCCTACCCGACTCTTTCAGCCTTTCCTCAGATGATCGAAGTCTGGCACCTTCAGCTGATGAGAGCAGGCCCTCCTGGGCCTGAAGACCTTCTCTGACCGTAACCGAAGTAGGTCCAATAAAAGAGATCGTTTGGACTACTTTGTCTCCAAAGGGGAGTGCGGGGAGAGAGAGAGCTTGGGTTAACTCTTGTTTGGTTCACTTTTGGCACCGATGCAGCCGTAAGAATTGCATGTCGTTTCATTGGCCTCTGTAAGGTGTAGACGCTGAAGAACAGCGATTGCGTTGTAGAACCGGAATACTAAGGGATGGGCCTTCTTGATAAGCTTCTGCCTTGCTTGTTTCTTTTGAGTCTTCAGGATTTGTCAGATATTATAGCGTACGCTGTTTGCAGCTCTGAGGGTGGGGCAGTGCAGTTGGGTGGAGGTGGCGTGGGGCCGTGCTCTGCGGTTCTGGCTGAGATTGTTTAGATCGTGGGAATTTGAGGTTGTCAGATCTTGGCTGGAGGACCCATTCAAAGGCAAATGGATAAAGGCCATTGAGGCCTTTTGGGCAAAGTTGGGTTTCTCCCGTGATTATTGGCAGGGGAAAGATCTGGGTGTAGCTGAAAAAGACATTTTGCTCAGGCATACCGATATAGCCAGGCAAGAAGAAACCGCCAAGATTAGGGCTTCCCCCCATATGGCGTGGTATCTGTCCGTGATGCCGCAACGGGGGCTTATGGCTGCTTATTTAACTTCCCCAGTGTCTCCAAGGGGGAAATTATTGTTTTTGTCTGCCCGTTTCAATGCTCTTCCGTCTAGGGTGTTGGAGGGCCGTTTTAGTGCCATCAAGTTTGCGGATAGACTGTGTCCCTTCAATCACCTTGCGGCAGAATCAGTGGATCGCATTTTGTTTTCCTGTCACTTATACGACGACTTGTGTAAGGAATTTTTGACCCCTTTTCTATTGCAATATCCCGGCAGGACTGAGTATAACCTGTTGTTGCTGTTGGCACTATCTGATGCAGACCCAGAAATCACCTTGATGGTATCAAAATTTCTCATTTCGGCCTTGAATTGCAGACAGCATTTCTTTGCAATTCAAGTCTCTTCCAAATGTAAATGAAGTGAGTCACGGCACCTAGCCTATTTTTGTTATTTAACTCACTTAGTCTAGTGAGTTTATTCGTTTAGCCTAACACTTGGTTGTGTTTTGGTCTATGTGTTGAAGGCTGTTGATTTGTGGGACGCTGATTGTAGTGGGTGTGGGTTGGAACTTTTACTTTGTAGTATGTAGGGTTGATATTGCTGGCTGTTGATATTTTGTACCTTTTGTTTGATAGTATGTTTATATTAGTGTTTTTCAATATGTTTGGTAAATTGTTTTAATGCTGGTTGGTAATTTTGATCTGTATTTGTATGTGATTTTTTTTTTTCTGCAATGGCCACGCATATTAAACAATTGATTGATTAATTGATTGATATTATAGTGAGGGGCAGGATACACCATGGTAAAGAAACCTATGGTATCTCAGGCCATGTGAACACTCCGGAGCCCGTGGCGTACGCATGTCAGAGGCAGCTCACCACCGAGTGGTGATGATTGCCACTTCCCCCACACTGTGGGCGCTTTCCCACGAGGCAATATGTACAGCTTTATGAGGCAACGTGCACAGCTTTTGCCTCCGGGAAAAACTCGGGGAGGCAAATGCTGCGTAGCTTCAAGTCTCGTGGGAAAGCAAAGCTAGCTCCGATCATGTGGAGGATACAGTGCTGGACAATCGAGCTCTGAATCCTCTGCATGATCGGAGGCAAAGCTGCGCGGCTTTGCTTTCCCGCGAGACTTGACGCTGTGCATATTGCCTCGTGGGAAAGCGCCTTATATGTTTCTCTTCCTTGGTTTTCTCCTGGAATCTGTGGGTGGATAACAATATCGATTCACACACAGTGACCACAATCCCCACATACCTCTGCATGGGATCTGCGTGGGTTCAGTGCAGGTTCTGCGTGGCACAATCTGCTCTCAATGGTCGTGCGCACAGGGGGTGTGTGTGTGTGTGTGTGTGTGTGTGTGTGTGTGTGTGTGTGTGTGTGTGTGTG
>QEPC01006909.1:1554847-1585991 GCA_003113815.1 Sphenodon punctatus | reverse complement strand
CCTATCTATTTGTCCAGGCATTTAGCAGTCAGGGATAGGGTTATGGAGTACTGTTTTAATGGAAATTCTATATTGTTTCCATTTTTATGAGGTTTTATACTTTTTACCTATGTTGTTACTTACTCTGTAACTTACCTATGTTGTTACTTACTCTGAGAGAAGGGTGGGTTAAAAATCCAAAGGAATAATGAATAAAATGTTGGGAACCCCTGAGCTATCCTTGAGCCTGGTCATTGGCAAACGGGAGTGAATTCTAGCCGTCACAACAGTGGGAGATTTAAAGTGGGAGTTATACCTCTGGTTATAAATTTACAACCATCCCCTGTTGCTGGATGCCCATACAAACAGCTTCCATGCTTTCCTTTGGCACCGTCTGTGCCAGCTGCTCGGCTGATGCAAAACTCTGAATCCAGTGAAGTCAGTAGAGACTGAGGCCTGCTAGTTTACCCCAGCTGGTGGACCAAAACTCTGCCTTGATCTCTGCTGCATTAAACATCACTACCTTCTCGCTCTCTTTTAATTTGGTGTGGCATTTACATCGTGTTCCCCGGATTTATAACCGTGAAATGAAATGCAGAACGTAGCGTAATGTCATTTGCACAAGCCAGCTATCTCTCTTAAATTCCTTCCACGTAAACAAAATCTTTTCTCCTTTTTAAAAAAAAAATATATAATGCTGGTACATTTTATTTATCTGGATTTTACAATTCGCAGCCACAGCCAAACACGTAACGGACCACAGCATGGAGAGACGCTCCACCACTACACAGAGCAACTGAATCGGGGTGTGGAGCATAAATGTGATGTGTAAAATTCTCTCTCTCTCTCTCTCTCTCTCTCACACACACACACACACACACACACACACACACACACACCCCACGTGCACATGCAGAGCCATTGGGACTTTTGCCATTGATTCTGCTGGAGTTGAATTTCACCCAGTGGGATTATTAAAGCACTTCTAAGGCTGCCCTGGTACAGAGAGATCCAGCAGAGGTCAAAAGGGCTGTTTGCATTTGAAAGGACACAGCCACGCTAAAATTCTTAATGATCGTCTAATTCTTTAAACCAGGGGTGGTGGGGAGCCCTGCGATGAATCCAACTCGTGTCTGTTTGCTATCTAATGTAATTGTATCTAATCTAGCTGCTATTGCAGGGCTGGATTTAGGATTTTACCAGACCTAGGCACTGCTCAGCCTGCTGCCTCCCCCCCCTCAAAGCCATGCTCCCTGGCTGCTTCCCCCCAGGTTCACTGGGCTGCCTGGCCGAGGCTTTGAGTTGGCCGCCATATCAATCTCGTCGTGTCCCCGTTGCGTGCACAACACGCATAGCGCAGTTTGCTGCTAGGCTCTGTTGTGCGTGTGCACACTATTACCGCCCTCTTTGCATTCTGGAGCTGCTGAACTGCATTCCCCAGGGCGGAAAAGATGGCAGCGACAATGGAATAGCACGTAGCGGCAAAGTACGCTCTTGCGCGTGTACACGATGGGGGTGATGGCTGTGGAGTGCTGCCGTAGAGCGGCTTTTCCAGGTGGGGTTCCCCCCGACTGCGGGCAGTACGTGGGTCACAGTACTGTTGTGGCAGTGGAGGGGGGAGGAGGAGGTGTGGCCGCGCAGAGAAGCCTCCCAGCCATGGTGCTTCCGCCCCCCCCCCCAGGCTCGGTCCTCTATCCCTGGACCCCGCTGCCCTTCAGAATTTGCTGCCCTATGCCGTGTCTCTTGGGCCTGCCTTTGTCTGACTTTGACCTATATCGCCAGTAATGTAACTGGCCCTGAACAGTTGAAAATTAGAGACAGCCCTGGTCTTATGTTCTTACGATTTTTATTACTTTTGCCATCCTCACTCCTTGGAGTTAATGGGAGCTGAACCATTGACTTCAGTGAGGACAGGCTCTTCTATTGAATTTATTAGTCAAGATTGGGGGAGACGTAGCCTCTCGCTGTCAGGAGCTAGGAGTAAATAGCAGGGAATGGACCTTTCCATTATGGCCTGTTTGGTAACTTATCTGAAGTGACCAAAGGTGGCCAGTGGCCACTGTCAGAGACTGGATGCTGGACTGGATTATTATTATTTATATAGCACCAGCAATGTACCTGGCACTGTATAATCAGTAGTTAGAGACAGGTTACTACTCCAAGGGGTTTACAATCTGAGATCCCTGTTCTGATCCAGTATGGATCGGCTTGCATTCTTATGCCTTGAAAGGCTTACAGTCTACGGGAGACAAGGGGGAGGGGGACGTAGGGAGAGACAGGGATACAGTCCCGAAGTTGAGAAGGGGCAATTGCAGATGCTTAGCTTGTTTGTTTGTTTAATAGGGTTGTTTTTTTACCCTGCCCCTCCTGCTCCAGGCAGCTTAGGGGCAGCTTACATATAAAACTAAAAGCATATAAACTAAAACAACACATTAAAAGAGAAGGCAATAAAACAACAGACAATAACACCCTCCCTGACCCACCCCCACCCTACACCCCATCTCCTTCGCCAAAAGCCTGGCAGAACAGCCAGGTCTTACTCATATGCCGGAAGGACAGGAGGTCCAGGGCCATCTGGGCCACCGCTGGGAGGGAGTTCCACAGCCTAGGTACAGCCACTGAGAACGCTCTCTCCATCGCCCTCCCCCTCCCCCCCCCGGCCACACGGGGGACCTTGAGAAGGGCGCTCCCAGCAGACTGCAGGGGGCGCTCCAGAGCACGGGGAGTGAGGCGATCCCGCAGGTAAGTCGGGCCAAGACCTTATAGGGCTTTATAGGTCAAAAGCAACATGTTGAATCGGGCCCGGAAGACTATAGGCAGCCAGTGCAGTGCCTGGAGCACCGGTGTAATGTGCTCACGGCGGCCTGAACCCATAAGGAGACAGGCCATCACATTCTGCACTAGATGAAGTCTCCAGACTGTTGCAGGGGAGAAGGGACCCTGAATGAAAGGACAGTCGCGGGAGTAGGGAGACAGTCGCGGGAGTAGGGAGACAGTCGCGGGAGTAGGGAGACAGTCGCGGGAGTAGGGAGAACGGACAATGTAAGAGTATGTTCCCTTTCCAATTCCTGGATCTGACCCATGAATCCAGTCTCTACCTTGAAGCGCTGAAAGAGTAAGCTGAGGGGAAGAGGGCGGAGATGAGGGCAAGCACACAAGAGTAGGGAATGGGTCCATGGCCTAGATGCCTGATCTGGACCTGTCTTCCCAAATGTACTTGTCTCGATGGTCCCTTGGATGGCTGCGGACCATAAATAGACTGTTGCCCGTATTTTCACGTAACGGCAGCTGCATGTCAGTGAAAGAGGCGTGTTTACAGAACCTGTGCTTCAAGTGTGTCAAACAATACTGTCTCTTTCCTGTAATGGGATGTGCGTTGGGCACCTACAGGATGCAACAGAAGATGTGCATTAAAAACAGAAAACAAGCGATCGACCTGGCGTCTGGCGGACAGTATCATTCATGGACCCTGAGAGCAACCAAGCTGTGAAAAGAGGGGCATGCTGGGAAGTGCCGTACAGCTGCTTTCAAATGTATCCGTAGTCAAAGGGTGTAATTAGATAATGGAAGCAATTTACTGTCTGCCAGCACTATGCAGTTAAGGTATCCGTGCCAGTAAATAGCACAGATGCATCCTAAAGTTTTGAGAGCAGCAGCTGATTATTATAGGGAATTTTAATGCAAAGGCAAGTGGCAGGGAGAGAGAAAACCTTGGGCTAAACTATCTTCCGGGCTGTTTCCTTTCTGGCTTTGTGAAAGGAGGCGGAACATTAAAGAGACCGAGGGTTTTAATGGGGAGCCTTATTGTCTCCGAACCTTAGTACAGGGGTGGGGAGCCTCCCGCTCGTGGGCCAGATTTAGCCCGTGGCTATTTGGCCCCATTCGGTTTTTTGGATCTAGCCCACAGGTCCAGCCTCGGCCCTCCAGCCCTGAAAGAGCGAGGGAACAGAGATGACAGCACGCACACAAGGAAAGGGGAAGGTCCCATGGCATAGACCTGTGACCTGGACCCATCCCCTTTAAGTACCCCTGCCCCAGCTCCTGTCTGGACCGTAGAGCTTGTCCAAAGTTTCCGAGCAGCCCGTGGGAGAGGAAATGTTTCCCCTTCCCTGCCCTGGTGTGTCCCGCTAAACACAGGGTAGGGCTGAAAGATGATTTTTTTTTTACCTGGTTCTGATTTCAAACTGCAACTGGGCCTTTTCGTTGTTTTTATTATTGTTGGTGTTTCTTATTGTGCTTTCCAGTCAGAATTCTGGCCGAAATACCGAGCAGCTGTTCTGTTTTCATGGAAATGTCCATGGAAATGGGACAGTGGTTCTGAACCAGTCCTATCGCAAGGGACACGTATTTAGAAGGGAGAGGGCTGGGCGCTGCCTTAGTTTTGTCACTGTTTGTTTGCACTAAGGTTTTGAGAAAGAGGGTCTAGCTACGGATCTCCTGGAGCCCTGGGGAATGTGCCCCAAATTATGATTTCGAATCTTTCTTGTCCTGACTCTGTGGACACAATCCTCCACCACTGAGGAGCCATGGAATTTAATGGCTGGAGCACTGTGTCCTGTGCTTCCCATAGAGCTCAGCCTTTCCCCCCAACACCTTGTGTGCTCTGCAGGGTAAGGAACAGCGAGTTCGTTCTGTAGAGAAGCTGACACAAAGGGGGCAGCCACGTGATGCACTTACTGTGCGCCTTGGGCAGCCTTGCCATGCGCTGCAGTGCATCATGTGACTGGCGCCCGCCAGATGTTCCCCCCGCTGCGTGGCGGGGCAGGTGGGCGCTGCATCCTTGGGGAAAAGTCTGAGAGGACAACGCGTAGCAGCCTTACCCAAAATGGAGTACGGCTGCCCAAGGCACAGTAGCCTGCGTGCCCAAGCCCTGGCTGCCTCGCCGCATGACAAGGTCTGCTGCGGGGCTTTGTGCGGCAGGCGCGGCATGACCAGGAACAGGATATTGATCAGGCCGGGGGAGGGAGGCAGGGCAAGGCTAGGGCCCACTCGTGTGGCCGGTGCCTCAGCTGTGGTGGGAGATGTGACTGCGCCCCAGCTGCCCCACAGGGGGCGGGAGCAGCCATCTGGCCAACTCCCCACGCTGGTCCACAGTGGGGTGGCTGCGTGGGGATTAGACCCTCTGCAGCTCATGTGACTGCACCCAAAGACACAGTGAGAAAGAGAACCCAGGCCTGTTCAGCATGGTTAGCCCAAAACGTAGCTACCCAGACACACTGCTAATGCTGTCATGGAAGCCTAACCAATAGCTTTGTAATTTATGAGGCAGTTTGTATACAGACTCCTGTTTTAGTAGCTGTAGCTCAAACGATAGGGTCTTCAAATGGAAATCCAAATATTAAGGGATTGCATCTTGCTTGTGTGAGGGAAGGTTATGTGTGTGATATGTATATAGCACTAGCAATGTGCCTGGCACTGAATAATCAGAGACAGGTCCCCGGCCCCGAGGGGCTTACAATCTAGGATGGGCATTGGAGAGGGGAACACCGGGAGAGACAGGGAGACATTCATGAAGTTGAAAAGTTGTGGGCAGTGAACACGCTTAGCTTAGTTCCAGGGGAGAAGGGGACTTGGAACGACAAAACAGTCAAAGGAGCAGCAGTGGGCCAGCTAGAAGACGTTGGTGGGGCTTTAGGGGTTCGGGGCAGAGCTGTCTCCCTCCTGCCCCCACCTTCTCAAAGGCTCTTACCAGGAGGGGCCCAGAATTCCGGGGCTCAGTCATAATAGCATCCCATTGTGCTAGGTCAGAGCAAGGAGAAAGCAAGCCATTGTGAAGGGATGAATTCTGTGCAACAATACAGGGATAGGGAGTACTCCTCTCCATTGTCCATTGTAGCACGCGCAGAGCTGTCTCGCAGTGAACCAAAAAGCAGGGTTACAATGTATGGGTCCAACGAAACACGGGAAACGCTAGGCCAGACCGGATCTGTGGTCCATAGACCCTTGAGTGTTGAGAAGATTGATGAGGCTTCCGCCGGGTATCCCAAAGGCGGCATTAAGAAGAGAGACAGGTAAGCGTCTCATTGGCGTTTTCGATATGGCGCGCAGCTTTGGACTGTTGGCTCAGATTGTCTTTTCTCAACACAGAAGGACTTTTGCAGTTGATTTTTTCTGATAGGCCCTACAAACGGATGGTTACTCAACGTTCAGGATAAGCGACATCTAATGGGGTTTTCTATCCCATATCTAGCTATGCAGGGATATGCAAAGGCCAGAATGGAAGTTCTCCAACGACTTGCAGACATTGAGTACCAGGAAGAAACTGCTAGGATACGTGAGGTGAAATACCTCACCGATTATTTATCTATAAGGCCACTTAGGAACTCTAATGCATTGTATTTGGTCAGTCTCTTTTCTCCTACACAAAGAGCTATGTTTCTTGGGGCAAGGCTAAACGTCTTTTCCTTTTATATGTCATTTTTGTTGCCTGACAGAGCTTCTGATACAACATCTTTTGTTGCTAAATTTTTTGTATATGCCTACAATATAAGAGTATGATACCTTAAGGCATGGGGTTTGGAATAGGATAGAATATTTTGTCGCTCCCTATGGGTTGTATGGATTTATTCTGTTTGGAAAAATTTTTCTCTTATACAATGTGTATTATTGGAGGATTTTATGTTTTACCTACTTTGTATGTTTATGTATTTATTTGTTTGTGTAATGCCAAGGCCTGTGGTCAAGCATGTGAAATAAACATTGATTGATTGATTGATTTACTACACCTTGAGTGTTGAGTTGCATGAAGGACAGGCCCCGTCGATAGGCCTGTCAAAAATGTTTGTCCCGGTAGCGGGGAGAGTCAGAGTGCCTCAGCTGCACCAGCTCCGGGAAGTCCTCTGGTCTTGATTGCGGAGTTCCCCGAGGCAGCTAAAGGGCTTGGAGTCACCCAAGTGCAAGTGGGGTTGTTAGGGCTAACTGGGCACATAAGTGGATGAGTGGGCTTGAAGCCTAGAGAGGAGGCTGTTAAAACAGAAATGCCTCCAGGCATTTGTCAAAGAGGAGGCTTCCGAGGCAGTGCTTGGATCCAGGAGACAAGGTTTTTGTTTTTGTTTTGTTTTGATGAGTTTGCAAGAGATATGTTTGTAAGCGCTGAGTCCACTGCTAGGAGGAGCCCTGAGTGGAGCCCCACAGTAAACAGAAGAATGGGAAATGTTTTAAAGCTGTCAAATAAATCCATTAGCCGAGAGTCTGGCGGCCTGTGTGGTGGAAGCTTGGAAGATAGTACAAGCACGGAGTGACTTAGGCCGCTTTTAAACGAGGCGCTGAAAAGCACCTCCTGAGTCCCGTGTCGAGAGAAAAGCTGCCGCTGCTGACAATGGGGGGCACGTCACTTCCGACAGCGCGGGGAGCATGTAAACACTCCCCGCGCGGCTTTTCTCTCAACGCGGGACTCAGGAGGCGCTTTTCAGCGCCTTGTATAAAAGTGGCCTCGGGGACCTGTGTTCTCTGTGGTTTCCCCATCGCCACCAGTAGGGAAAACACAATAATCATGAGTCTTCGCCCTACAGTCCCTACTAAGGGGTGATGAGGACTTGGCTGCTGTTCTCGCTGAGCAAGGAAGCCCACAAACAACGTTCAGTCTCCAAATTGGTTGCATTGCTTGAACTTTCATGCCTGATAGGGAAAGCCGTGAGAAAGCTGCCAACATCGTCTTCATCTCTCTCATCCTCCTGTCTTGGGCAATAGCCAACCTGGAATGTTTCCAGACATAACACTTGCTACTCAGTTGTGGGGCTCTAAACACAAAGATCCCCGTTTTATGTTTGTAAATGCCGGCTACCTGACCAGCTACATGGTCAACACATGCTGACATCCCCTCATGACATTTTGGACATTGGTACATGTTGACCATGTAGCTGGTCAGGTAGCTGACATTTACGAACATAAACAGGGACCTTTGTGTTTATAGCCACACAACTGAGTAGCAAGGGTTATGTCTGGAAATATGTATATACACACACACACACACACACAACCGGGGGACCCGGTTCAAGTCTCGCCTTAGCCAGAAAAACTTACTGGGTGACCTTGGGCCATTCAAAGTATTCTCTCCGTCTAACCTACCTCATAGAGTTGTTGTGAAGATTAAAAGGTGTGTATATGTTATATGTAAAGTACTCCAAGTGCCGTGGCGGGGAGCGCTATATAAAAATAAAGATGATGATGATTTATTATTATTATGTAGACAATATTATGTCTAGATACATGCATCTCCACACTTCTGGTCCATGGTCATCTGAACAATGGTGCAAAAGCGGGGGGTGGGGGGGCTTGTCAGATACAGTTACAGTGAGAAACATTAGTGAACAGCTTTATTCCTTGGTATTGCTGGTGTTACAAACGGAGTGGCTAAAGTTGGTTACCTTGCACTTTATGGAACTGATAAGGGAAGCAGTTGGGAGTAGGAGAGAGCTCAACCAGCATCCTTTCTCATGAGTGTTTTATGAGAACATGGGGGGCAGGGGTAGCAATGTAGCAGGGGCGGGGGAAAGTGGGGAACGGTCACAGTTACAGGAAGTACAGGCTTTGCAGAATGCAAGGTGCATCATCCACCAGCTTCACAACGTAATTAACGCCAACTGGGAGCGCAGCTTTGAGATACTGTGTGGTGGGTACAAGCTGGCAACAGCCGGTAGGAGGAGACAATCGGGTAACTAGCATAGCATGCAGCTGCAGTGACATCTGTATAACTGGCCGTGCGATCATGATGATATCCTCGCCAAATCCAGCACACAATGGCTTTGCAACATGGTGGCGGTGACGTCTGGTAACACCCACTGTAGTTAATGCTCTGTCTTTTGCAAAGGGTAGGCTCATACTTTGGGGTGTAAACGTGTCTCAAACTCTTGGCGATTTCGGCAGGACCTCTGTGAGGAGACAACAGCCCCGGGGTCTCCATCCACTGCAGGGCGCTCTCTCACCGTTTGAGGCATTGGGTGATGGCCAAGGACATAGCTATTACAGGGACAAGGGATGCAGCTGTACCTGGTCCCACAAGGCTGAGATGCCCATACTACGGCCCCTACTGCTGGGAGTCGGAGAAAGGGGACCCATTCCTTCCTCTTCGGCATGTAGGCCCGTTCAACCGGTGAAGGTCACCTTTGAGATGAGACATCGGGCTCGAGAGACTGCGGACGTCCCTAGGCTCTAGCCTTAGGAATGTTTGTCAGGTTAGCATTACAGTTGACTCAGGGAGTGGGTTTATTATTCAGTGGTCTTATTTGAATGTTCAGGAAGCCCTCCCAATAATATTCATGACCGAAATGTACATATCCATTGGCGGGGGGGCGGTATTTTGGTGTGTTTGTTTGGTTTGATTTTCACCCCACCCACCCCAGTTATTGCTTGGTGTGTCATTTTGGTTACATTGTTTTTTGAAATTATGCAAGCACAATAGGGCTAGTGTTGCTAAAGTGATGTCACCAAAATGCTGAAATAACCAAAATGGGGGAAATGAAGGGAAAATAACCAAAACGGATACAGACCAGGTATCGGTTATTAGCCAGACTGCCATTTTCACTTTCGCTTGGGGTATATTCAATATCTGTGATGCGGTCGGCAGAGGATGCCCTGCCTTGGAGCAGGGGGTTGGACTAGATGACCTCTGAGTTCCCTTTCCAGCCTTACAGTTCTATGATTCTTTGATGGGCTTTTGCCTGTTTCCCCCACAGGAACTCATTTCAGCTCTAGTTGGTACTATTGTTAAGTATTTATTTTGTTAGTTAGTTAGTTTATACTTTTATCCCACCCATTCCCTCAAGGCTCAGAGTGGGTTATAGCACTTAAAACATCTCTAGCAGTACATTAAAAAAAATAAATCCAAATATTAAAATTAGCAAGTAAGAACAAGATAAAATCCCCAATCCACAATACCCCAACAACCTTACACCACCACCACCACCCCCGCCTGCCCAACAAACAGAGAGCTCTTACATTGCCTCCGGAAGAGAAGCAGACTCCAATTCAGAAGAACCCTTTAGGGAAGGGAGTTCCATATAGCATGGCACCATCAATGTGCCTGGCACTGAACAGTTATTAAATTGGAAACAGGTCCCTGCCCCGAGGGGCTTACAATCTAGGAGAGACGAGGAAGGGAGGATTTGACCCTTGAAAAGTCTCCAGGCCTGTAAATCAGCATGTTGAACAGGCCCTGTCTCCAGGGGAAGAGGGAAACAGAGCTGTACGTGCTAATTTAGCAAGGGAGTGAGCTGGCTTCATCTCTCTCTCTCATTTAAACTGACTTACTCGGAACATTCCTTCACTGGCAGCCCCTGTCCAGTCCAACCCATCCTTCAAGTCTGCTGCTGGGGCAAATAAATTCCCAGCGCATGGGAGTGTCCATTCATTCAGGGATTTTTTTCATCTTCTGTTAATGCAGCTTCCCCATACAACACTTTCCCCGAAGGATCAGCCCGGGATAATTCAAGACCCTTTTCACATTGCCTGGGGTCAGCAGGGTCATGCTGGATGAGTCATTCAGGAACCTTATCCCACTCTGGGGCAATTTAATTAGAGATTTCACCCTTTCATGCCCAGAATCAAATGAATTTGGGTCCTTTTAATTCACTGGGCTTCCCAAAATATCCCGGCACACACAAAACGAAGCAAGAACAGCCCCATCTGCCTGCTTGAGACTATAGAGAAGGTGACATACTTTATGGCAAGGATCTCTGTTCCATTCTCCTAGGAGGTCCCTAAGGTATGGCTGTGTATATATATTTTAGATGGGTTTTATGCTGTAATCTGCCCTGAGCCTTAGGGGGAAGGTGGGGTAGAAGTTTAAATGCATCAATTAAATAAATACAAAATTACTTTCATGACAGTGCTCCATTGATGGAGGGGAAGGCCCCACAGTGAACAGATACCCCGTGAGGGGAAGGCCCCCACAGTGAACAGATACAACAGATACCCGCAGTCCCATAGAATAGACACCCCACCGCACCCCATAAGGAGACATCCGACAGCCCCATAGAATGGAATCCTAGAATTGTGGGGTATCTCGGGGGGGGGGGGTCATCTAGTTCAACCATGACAGGGAAGACCACACAGCCCTATAGCATCCGATAAAACATTCTACAGCCCCATGGTGCCCCGCAGAATTGACAAGTCACGTGCCAAGAGAACAGCCACTCCACAGTTCCATAGCCCCTCATAGGACAGAAACGCGTCAACCCCATAGAACAGAAAATGCTGCAGCCCCATATTACCCCATAAAATAGACAGTCCCATAGTGCCCCATAGAAGGGGCACCTCAATGTTCCATAGAACAGACATCCTACAGTCATATAAAAAGTCCCCTTAAAAGCTCTACCTCAACCCCCCCCAGCCATATCCCCACCTGTCAAATGTCTGGTCAAACAGAAAGGTCTTACATCGCTTCTGGAAGATGACCAGGTTCCGGCTTAGACGAATCTCCAAGGGAAAGGCGTTCCATAATTGTGGGGCACCTTACAGCCCCATACAATGGACATCTCACAGGCCCAGATAACAGACACACTACAGCCCAGTGGCACCCCATAAAAGACACCCTGCTGACATAAAGCGCCCCATAGAATGGACACCCCACAGGCCACAAAAGCCACCCCACACTGCCATAGCACTCCACAGAAAGGCACCTCAGACTTTCACAATACCCCATAGAACGGACACGCATGGCCCCATAACACCCCATAGAAGAGACACCCCACAACCCATAGTACCACACAGAGCAGACACCCCACAGCCCGATAGCACTCTGATTTGGCATCTGGGGCATATATCAACACAAACACCAGACAAAGACCCCCACAATTACTGGACTGTGTCCAGTAAAACCACCACAATCATCCACCCTATCTGTATCTGCCTTTCTGGCTGGAATTTCCCGTATTGTAGGAAGTTAGAGAAATTTCCCAGGAATCAAAAGAACAAAAAAAAAATCCTGTGTTCATCCTCACAGGCATAGTTTAATTGATTAAAGAATCCCTTCAATTAAAAACAGGACAGTAAAAGCCATATCACGTCACAGCCAGACAGGTCATTGTTAATTTCCTTCATTGCTAATGGGCCGCTATTGTCAAAGCCAGATGGCTGATTTATTAAGCTCCCCGGTAATAGAGTTTTATTGGAGGTTGCTGTCAGAAAGATAAGCAGGTTCCTTTCAGAGCCGCTTGTGGGGACATTGCTAGTGCTGCTGTCTGCAATTCATAAACAGTGTCTCCAGCACAAGTCAAGCTGCTTTCTGTACTGCATACAACCGTCCCTACTTAGGAGGAGGGAGAGGCCCTCTTTGGGTGCTGAATCCCACTGTCCCTCTTTCAGAGGACAAAATCCCTCTTTCTGGGGAGAGACAAAAAGACCAGTATTCAAGCCTTGAGCACCTCTTTCCTAGTTGCCTCGCAGGAACAGCCCTTGAGAGGGCAATGGGGAGATGAGGGAATGACAAGAAACGAAGTGGAATGATTAGGAGAGCCTCTGTGTCACCTGAGTGGAGACTAGAAGGCATGTTGACTGGTGAGCTGGGAGGCATAGTCAAGGCAGAACGCAGGTCAAGCCGGGTAGTCAGTTAGCACAGGCATCAGCAAAGGGTTTGAGCAGAGGCGTAGTCAAGGCAGAGTGTAGGTCAAGCCGGGTAGTCAGCACAGGCATCAGAAAGGGTTCGATCGGAGGCGTAGTCAAGGCAGAACGTAGGTCAAGCCATATAGTCAGTTAGCACAGGCATCAGAAAGGGTTTGAGCAGAGGTGTAGTCAAGGCAGAACGTAGGTCAAGCCGGGTAGTCAGTTAGCACAAGCATCAGAAATGGTTCGAGCGGAGGCGTAGTCAAGGCAGAACGTAGGTCAAGCCGGGTAGTCAGTTAGCACAGGCATCAGCGAAGGGTTTGAGCAGAGGTGTAGTCAAGGCAGAACGTAGGTCAAGCCATATAGTCAGTTAGCACAGGCATCAGAAAGGGTTTGAGCAGAGGTGTAGTCAAGGCAGAACGTAGGTCAAGCCGGGTAGTCAGTTAGCACAGGCATCAGAAAGGGTTCGAGCGGAGGCATAGTCAAGGCAGAGTGTAGGTCAGGGGTTAGTCAGTTAGCACAGGCATCAGCGAAGGGTTTGAGCGGAGGTGTAGTCAAGGCAGAACGCAGGTCAAGCCGGGTAGTCAGTTAGCACAGGCATCAGAAAGGGTTCGAGCGGAGGCGTAGTCAAGGCAGAACGTAGGTCAAGCCAGATAGTCAGTTAGCACAGGCATCAGCAAAGGGTTCGAGCGGAGGCGTAGTCAAGGCAGAACGTAGGTCAAGCCAGATAGTCAGTTAGCACAGGCATCAGCAAAGGGTTCGAGCGGAGGCGTAGTCAAGGCAGAACGCAGGTCAAGCCAGATAGTCAGTTAGCACAGGCATCAGCAAAGGGTTCGAGCGGAGGCGTAGTCAAGGCAGAACGTAGGTCAAGCCAGATAGTCAGTTAGCACAGGCATCAGCAAAGGGTTCGAGCGGAGGCGTAGTCAAGGCAGAACGCAGGTCAAGCCAGATAGTCAGTTAGCACAGGCATCAGCAAAGGGTTTGAGCGGAGGTGTAGTGAAGGCAGAACACAGGCCAAGCTGGGTAGTTAGCACAGGCATCCGCAAAGGATTTGAACAGAGGTGTAGTCAAGGCAGAACGCAGGTCAAGCCGGGTAGTCAGTTAGCACAGGCATCAGCAAAGGGTTTGAGCGGAGGTGTAGTCAAGACAGAGCGTAGGTCAGGCTAGGTAGTCAGTTAGCACAGGTGATAGCAAGGGTTCAAGTGGGCAACAGAGAGGAAGAAGGCGTAGACTGGTAGGTGAAGGAGATCGGCAGCAGAGAAGCACAGGGAGGCTGGACCGGGGGAGTGTGTTGGTAAGCCACTCGTAGCCTGTTTCCCCCTTATACGGCCGGCCCCAAGTCTGTTGGCCTTCCGTCGAGCCTGTAAGACATGGCTGTTCTCCCAGGCCTTCGGAGGTGGGGAGGGGAGGGTGGGTTAAATTGCTGTTTTAAATTTGTTAAACAATAATATTGGGGTTTTTTAGATTTGAATGTGGTTTTACGTTGTTTTAGATTGTTTTTATATTTGTTGGAAGCCGCCCCGAGATGCCATCGGCATGAGGGGGCGGCATATAAGTGTAATAAAATTAATAATAAATAAATTATACAGGGGAAGAAGAGGAAGTGCTGGGTGCTTCCTGTCCTGCTCTATGCCCTTCCGAACCGGCTTTGATTGTCCGAGGCCGCAGCAGTCTCTGAGTCAACAGGGCAGGTGCTGTCTGGGGTTCGGTGCAAGCATGGCTAGAGGATCCCTCATCGAGGAGGCAGGTGCTACCTGGCTGCTTTGGGTGACACTCTGTCCCTCTTTATACACTTGGAATGTTTGGGGGGGGGGGTTGTATGTGCCTGAGGGGATGGAACTTATTGACTGAGGGGTGGAGCTTACTGGAGGGAGGGGCGGGGCTTGTCCATCTTTGACTGCTAGAGACGATGGGAGGTATGATATTAAGTTGACAGGCTTCATACCTGCCCTTTCTTGAATGGATTCTGGACAGGCGTCACTCTGTGATACTTCCATGCAAGGAGAGCCTCAGTCAGTGATGGGCGAGACACACCAATTTATTTATTTATTTTTAAAATGCAGGCCCAACTATAAATATATTAATTACAATTGCAGTTCAAAAAAACATATAATGTACATTACAACAACACTTAAACACCAAAAAGCATGGAAATTATGTCCAGATTTTCTATCTATATTTCATAATTTACCATCAACATTAAGGGAACGTATGTACTTAATTTATTACCATACATACTTAATCTTATTACTATTTGCCACTAACTAAACTATCACTTCATTTCTTTACAGGTCATTTATTTATTATCATAAGTCGCCTACGAACAATTTTTCACACTGCCTTAACTCTGTCCTTTTGGGCAGAATGGCATTGTAGCCAACCAATTGTATATGGTTGTCTAAACTGACATTGTCAAGATTTCATTGTAGAAGGTGTATACAGTGTCTATACATGTAAACCACAAGTAGGAGAGAGGTGGCGATGAGTCCCTTCCCCCCCCCCTTCCTTCCCCTCCTTCACACTGCTTAAACTCACCATCGGGCTTGCCTCTCTGCCAGCAGAAGCATGGGCACTATTGCACATGCTCAAGCCAGCAGAACGGATTTTAAAATTTTTAATAACTTGGCTTTGGATGCACAAAAGACTCTTGGACTCAAGCAGCACTTGTTGTAGATCTCCGACTACAAGGCTGTGAAGTCTCAGGGCTCAACTCATCTGGGGGGAGGAGATATCCATGGTTCAAAATAGTCGGAATGCTGTGCATTTTGACCACAGCCAATTAACTTTTTAACAGTTGTAACTTTTTATTTTCTGGCTGGATCTTCTTCAAAATTTGCACACATGATGGTCCCCACAAATATAAGCCATGGATAAATTTTCAGAACTGTAGCTCAAGCAGTTTCCTCAATATTAGGACTTCAGCAGTCCCCTGTTTATAATGGAGAATGGTTTTGCCTTTAACTTACTTACAGCTACCGCAGGCAGGGAAGCTACTGGCCATGCTCCTCATATCCCGCCTCCAATCTCAGTGGCACAGGTGGTCACAGCAAGCAACAGGAGGGGACACAGCAGAGAATGCAATGCATCTGCACCTGGGCTTGTGCCACCTCCCCCCCGACCTCTCCCAGACCTCACTGGTATATTCCCTGACCCACTGGTTGTGAACCACACTGGGTTAAAGCTCTTCGGCTTAGATAAGAGATAAATGGGGGCGGGAGGGAGGTTATGGTAAAAGTTTATAAAATCACAAGTGATGTGAAACCAGGAAGTAGGGAGCTGTTGTTTGCCCTTTTCCAAAATAACAGAACTTGGGGACACCCTGTGGGAATTAGCTGGCAGCACATTTTAAAAATTTGTTAAAAACAAAAACTTTTTCATTCAACACGTATTAAACCTGTGGAACTCCCTGCCGGAGGCTGTTGTGAAGTCTATTAGCATAACTGGTTTAAAAAAAAAAAAAAAAAGACTGGATAATTTCTTAGAGGATAGGCTCCTAAATGACTATTAGTTAGATTGGTCAGGTGACTAGCCCTCTGACTGACTTCTAGGAGCTGGGAGTGGGTTGCAGGTAATGGATTGTGACCTGTTGTGCACTTCTCCTGCCACTGTCAGAGACAGGATGCTGGGCTAGATGAACAATTGATCTGACCCAGTCTGGGACTTCCTATGTTACAAATGAAAGCTGGAATTCTGGAGACCATCTTGTGTGTCTGCGGACTAGTCCTCAGGGACCTGTATTTATTGTGTTTTCCCCATTGGTATCAATGGGGAAAACTCAGTGGTAATGGGTCCCTGACTCCCTGCTAGTCTTTCACACACACTACAATTTGGGAAACACCAGTGTAAGCTCTTTAGGCTTCAGTATCCTCCTCTGCGTAGGGACAGGGGGTAAAAATAAACAATGGCCGCTCAGTAGCGGCCTGTCCCGGCTCAGGTTGGGAAGCCACAACGGACAACAGTCCGGACCAGGTCAGGAGGCCGAATAGACATATTCGCATAGATATGTCTCTTCCCCCAGCTCCTGTCTCTCAGACTGTAAGCCCTAGGGGCAGGGACCGTGTCTATTTTATTACTTTGTAAAGTGCCAGGTACACTGCTGGCGCTATATAAATGTTTGTTAATAATAATAATAATAATCCGCGTACTTGATACTAGGACCCTTTTCACACAGACTCTCTAACACTGATAAAATGGGTGTTACATTTTATTATACATGTTACAAGGCACCCATAGAGNGAGGTCTGAGCCCGGACTAGCCACCAACATGGCCCAGGGTAATCCTGGGCCAACATCTGGCGGCGCCTGCGCAGATGTACAGGTGAGGTCTGGCACAAAGTGTGACAAAGCGGGCTACAGTAGGCTGTTGTCAAGTCTCTTTTTACCCAGTGATACCTAACTATATTTTGCTGTAACCATCCCTGGTCCCCTTCATTTCAATGGGATTTTTGTAGCATATTATCACTTAAAAGGACCACATACCACCTCCTTGGTGTGTCAAAATGCTTCTAAAGCATTTTGGGGGTGAAGGGCAAAGTGGTGGGGTTGTCCTAGCAGCTGCTGGTGCTTTGTCCCCGTTTCACTCGTCGTACAACTTGCCGCAGCGCGTAAAGCTACAATCCAACTGGGGACGGACAGGGATGAGGATGGGATGCTGGGAACATAGTTTGGCTGAGGGTTTCTCGCTGCTCAGAGATTTATTTTAACACACACACACACACACCCCAGCTAGGACTGTCCCCAGAAATAATGCCCCCATGCTAATCAAGCAAATATTATGCAGGGTTTTATTTTTTATTTTTTAATTTTTTAATGCCATTGAGTGTTTATTGTCATAACTATAGAAACCAAATAGTTAGTTCTACCGTAAAAGGCAGGGCTGGGTTGTGATGGCTAGGAGGTCAAAAGCATTGCAAAGCCAGGTTTATTTTTAACCCCCACGGTCTATAAATATACTGGCAACACTTCGAAATATCTGTCCTGCCATCCGTGAGCGTTAGTGGGGCAAGAAAGATTTTTGCCTTGACAACTGAGGGTACTTCCATGAAGATGAGATAAGGTTACCTGAGGTCAAGCTGGCTCAAATAGATTTAAGAAAGCAAGCAGGGCTGCTGAAAATATGTACAGCTTTCCTGAGAAATAGCCCCAAAGCAAGAATGAAATGCAACCCTTTTACACAACCCAGAGAGTTTAGAGTTAGAAGCTCTTCATCAGGGGTAATCTAGACATAAAAACACGGTATAAAAATAAACATGTATAAAAATATATTAAATTCCATAAATCAACCCAAAAAACCCCTTAAAATTCTGTTAAAAACCCCCCACCAGAGTACCATATTAAAATGGCAATGGAATCCTCTCTGACCCCAGAGGTGGCCAATTTGTAGAGGGGAGTTTTTGAAAATGTATGTATTTACTCTGGGAATAATCCTTTTCAGAATCATATCAATGTATGGTGGCAATTTATAGATGATGTATATTTTTATTTGGAATAACAATGTTACTTTATTAATGGAGTTTTTCAGTAATTCAATACCAGAAATCCCAATTTGCAATTTAATTACAGTATGGTGTTCGCGAGGTTCATTATTTGCACATCGGTTCATTATTGGGAAACGTGATATAGAATTCTGTATGATTAAGTTTATAATAAAAAGTGGACAGATTGGTTATCTTTAGATGGACCCCTGCTCCACTTCTGCTCCGCCTTACCCCACTCCCGGGCGTCTTGTCTGTGGCCACCCCGGGGTGAGGCAGAGCAGGAGCAGAGTAGGGCTAGCTCCGCGCATGGTGCTCCGGAACATTCCGGTGCTCCGGAGTGGAGCAGGCCCGGCCGCCCGAAGGCGGAGCACCGGCCGGGGGCAGAGCAGCAGTCCATCTAAAGGGCGGACGGCTGCTGCAGCTTCACTCCTGTCTGCGGGTTGCCCCGACAACCACCATAGAGCTGCGGGCGGCAGCATCAAGTGGCTGCCGATACTTCCACAGCTCTATGGTGCGCGGGAGGGGGCGCATGCGGGTGGAGGGCAGGCCGCGGTGGAGGCTGCCTCCATCTAAACCCCCTGCAGCCAGAGCAGACCCAGGGGTGCCCCCCACCCCCAGGTCCATCTAAAAACACCCATTGTAACACTCTGTTGAGATACAACAGTTTTCATCCACTACATATTAGGAGCAACCTTCCTTATGGACAGTTTTTAATCATAATCTTTATTTTATATAGCACCCCCCTGCCATAGCACTTGGAGCACTTTACATATAACTAATAAACACAACTTTTAATCCTCACAACAAGCCTGAGAGGTAGGTTAGGCTGAGAATATTGTGACAGGCCCAAGGTCACCCAGTGAGTTTCTCTGAGGGATAGGGGGGAGTTGGAAGGGAAGAAGGGAAAAGGTCCAGTCGCTCGCCATGCACCCCCTGAGCCCAGCACCCAACGAGTGGTATAATAATCCCTCAGGATCTTGTGTGGCCCTAATACTCCCGTACGGGAGAAGACCAGATCATCATAGGGAGGTGGAATCAGGAATGCCACGCCCAGGCCTCGCACCCCCTGTGCTTGCCACGGCCCACCACGCAAGCGCAACACCCACACCCAACCACTCGGGAATGCAGGGTGCTCCGAACGGTGAAGGTGGCACCCAGGTTCACGTAAGGGAAGAGAGGAGATCTCAGCCGCTCAGGGTCCAAGGGATAGGGAAGGCCTGGGTCTCGGGAAGGGTAGAAGGAAAGGTCTCTCCAGCTACGCACAAGCACCCACACACAATCACACTGTCCACACTCCCCAGTCATGCTCTCCCTGCTCAGGTCTGCACACAATGCTCAAACACACAGAGGCCAGTCTGTCACAGCACGCTGATCACCGGCAAGGTTACTGAGCCTTAGCTGCTCCTTCTACTTTGTGGCCCCTTCCTGTTGCGCACGCAGACGCGCTGAGCGTCGCAACGATGGTGGTGGCCCCGCGCTATCGGGCTCCGCCCCCACTGCCTGGGGGGGTCTGGCTGTGCGGCTGCGTCGGCCTGCAGGGCGGGGTCAGGCTGCCCTGCCTCGCCTGTGCCACTTGCAAGTCCTGGGCTGTCCCCGCGACTGTGCCGGGGGCGTCGGCGTGAGCCCTGCCACCCAAGGAGTCCGCGGCGCAGCCTGACAGTTTCTGGCTAAGGCGAGACTTGAACCGGGTCCCACCCTACCTCCTGGTCCAAGTACTGCGCACTTAGCCATTACTCCGAAGGAATTGTACACCGCTGTAAGATTTTAAAAGCGAAGCTAGAATTCTTATGAACAATCTCAGAAATAAAGTTTACCCTAAAAGGATCATCGAGGATGGTTATTACATTGTATAAATCCACTGAGGAATTACTTTGACCTAAAGGTAGAGTTAAACCAGATGGATAAATAATACATAGCCTGATTTAACGCAATATTAGTCTTCCTGTAAATAAAAGTATCAATAAATACTGGCATAGTTTGGGAACACTACCTGTGTTTAAGGAACGTCCCATGTTTGCTTTTAAAAGGATGAAGAACATCATGGATTTTGTTTTAATTGTTTTAATCAAAAAAGGAGGAGTTCACATGCACCTCGTGGGGTACAATTAAACCTGTTGGCCATTATCCGTGTGGAAATGGGATTTGTTGTTCCCTAACTGGTCAGATGGATTTTTTAAATCAATCCTGTAGATGGAGAGAAATATAGGTTGAATCAGTTTACCGTATGCTCTTCTGTATATGTTATCTATGCGATCAGACACCCTGGCAATAAATTGCATATAGGTAAAACAATTAGAAAAGTCAGTTTACATATGAGTAATATTAAGAATATGAAAGAAGGTGCTCCCTTAGTGCAGCCTTTTGTTAATATGAAGCATAGGGCTCCTGATACGTACTTTCTGGCTTATCGCGCATATAACTTACAAGGCTAATATTAGGTATGATCTACTTTTAAGGAGAGAGGCTTTGGGGATCAGCAAATTTAACACTCTCACCCCTAATGGGTTAAATGAAGAATTAGATTTGGTCCCTCTCTTACAATTAGATCTTTTCTCCTTTTTTATGCGTAAAAAAAGCATGACGTATGTTTTGGTAGTAAGTTTCAGCAAATCTTTTCTCTTAGAATGTTAAATCCTTTGTGGCTGAGCAACTTCTGGAATAGTCACTTGAGTTTAATTATATATGTGAGTTAATGAGTAGTTCTTCATTTAGTGTATATATAAGAAGCAGGTGTGATGTGATAAGCTCAAGTTTGTAAGTTAGTACGGACGTTTGCTAGCAGAGAGCGAATCTTGCTACAGCTTTTACCAGGTAGGTGCTGTTGGGTTCTTTTTGTATCTCCTATATCACAGAATATTACCTATTATAACTGCATTCATTTATATCCTACCATACAGTGATAGTTTTGGGTCTTGTAGTAACGTACGGTTAAGTGATTTTTGTGTGAGATGGAGGATTATCCCGTGCGGTTCCACTCTCTTTTCTTTTTCCCTTCTTTATTCAGGTTTAAATAAGTTCATTTGACGCTCGTCAGCTTAACAGCTTTGTGATTTTTTTATAAGGTATTCTGTTTTTTTTAATGGACTTTTAAAAAAAAAAAAATTTTCCCTGTTGATTTATGGAATTTACCTTTGTATACTTTTATACTGCATTTCTATTACCCCTGATTAAGGGCTTCTAGCTCTACACGCTCTGGGTTGTGCGAATCAGGGTTGCATTTCATTCTTGCTTTGGGCTATGTTTTTAAGATGTTGTGAGCCGCCCCAAGATGCCTGAGGCAAGAGGGGGCAGCATATAAATGTTGATATAAATAAAATAAATAAATCAATTTCTCATGACAGTTGTTGTACATAGCAACGTGTCTGGCACTGAACAGTCATGATTACAGATCGGTCCCTGCTTACAGCCTAGGGGAGACAAGGAGTCAGGGAACATGGGGGGAGGGGGACAGGCGATGCATTTGAGAAGCTGCAAGGGCAGTAGGAGAAGAGGGAGATTCAGAAGGATAAGACAGTATAGGGACATTAAAGAACCCAATCTTTATTTAGTCATATTTCTATGCTGCCCTTCCCGCAGAGATTCAGAGTGGCGTACGATAATAAAAACAAAATTAAAAAGGCATTCAAATCAATTTTAAAAAACCAAACAACTCTGCTACCCCACCTGACCCAGAGCCTCCCACCCAGTCCCTGCCTGCCAAATGCCTGGCCAAATAAAAAGGTCTTATGTCATTTCTGGAAGATGGGCCAGAAGACAGGGGGGGAGGGGCCTGTGGATCAGGTGGTAGAGTGCATGCTTTGCCATGTATAAGGTCCCAAGTTCAATCCCTGGCATCTCTGATTCAGGATCTTTGGTAACATGCCTGGCTGAGGCCTCTGCTGGGGATCCTGGAGGGTCTTGGGTAGCACGCCTGGGTGAGGCCTCTGCTGGGGATCCTGGAGGGTCCTATGTAGCATGTCTGGGTGAGGACTCTGCTGGGGATCCTGGAGGGTCTCAGGTAGTGTGCCTGGGTGAGGACTCTGCTGGAGACAATGGAGAGCCAGATTTGAAACCCTGTTGCTGTCAGTTTGTGACAATAATGGACTAAGATGAACCATTGGTCTGACTCAGGCAGCTCCTTATAAGATGGGTGGGTGTTACATTGATCCCCAGTTAGCTGCCGGACCGGCTGTCTTGTTCCCATTAACCTGTTGTCAATCTTAAAAATCCTTCACCCAAACCTTTTGAGTGGGAAGTGGCCCAAACTCATACTCTGAGTGTTGTGTGAAATCCTTCCCACTTTCTCTGCTCCTTGCTGATGCCCTTGTTCTCTACCATCTGATGCAAGAGCGGCAGGCTACAGAGATGCAGAAAACTGGCAGCTGTGTGGATGTGTTGCTCCTGGGCAAGGCAGACCCAGATTACGTAACAAGAGATGTGTTTGCAAGGGTGTTGTGTGAATGAGTCCTAACAGGTGTTTGGAAGGATGGCGACGGGCTTTGGAGCATGCTCAATAGTGAGTCATAAAGTTCCTTCATGCCTAGAGAGAAATCCAAATTTAGCAGCATTCAGACTCCATATTTTAGCACGGTGGTTGAGAATGGGACGCAGGCTTGAACACTTGGTTTGTGCTCCACTCTTGTATGTGGAAAAGGCGCAAGTCTTCAAACTCGCAGGCCCTCGCTATGGCAACAGTGGGGAACCTCTAGTCTTGGGGGCCAGATTTCCCAATTTTTGGATTTGGCTCGTGGATCTAGGTCCCTCCCCTCAACACTGAAAAAAGTGCTTGGAGGAAGGGAGTAGAGATGAGGGCATGCCCTCAAGACAGGAGACGGACCCATAGCATATCTGTGGGACCACCTGTCCTTCCATGCCTCATTGTGACCCCTGCGATCGGCCAGGAGCCCCTCCCTGTGGCTGCCACCTGTTAGTCTCATGCGTACGATGAGAGCTCGGGCTCACGGGGTGGCGTTCTTGGTGGCTGCTCCAATGCTATGGAACTCCATTACCCCGGAGGTTCATCTAAGCCCGGGCCTGGGCGTCTTCTGGAGGCGGTGGAAGACCTTTCTTTTTGTTAAGGCATTTGGCAGGCAGGGCCGGCCTTACAATTCGTGGGGCCCAGGGCAGGGGAGAAATATGGGGCCTTATTCTGTCGCCAGCGGGCCTTGGGGTCCTCCACGGATCGGCCTGGGCTCGGGCGGAGGGGCACTCCCCTCCGCCCATCCCCAAACCCAGCCATTTTGGGGGCACTTAACGGATCTGTCGCCATTGCCAGCCTGGGCCCCGCGCCGGGCCCGCTTGCCGGCTCTTGGACTGCGGCGGGGGCCTTGACAGCAGATTGAATCTGCTGCTGCGCCGTCCGCCACCACCAAAAGTTTCCAGGGAGTGTGGGAGTGGCGGGATGTCTGCCTCTCCCTCACTCCTGCTGGCCCCCTCCACTGCCTGTCAGTCTCGGCCAAGGAGAATGAGGGAGAGGCCCCACCTCCCCCGGCTTCACTCCCTGGCTGAGACTCAGGGGGCCTCTGTACTCAGAGACTGACAGTGACCGGCAGCTGGGGGCCCCAAGCGCGGGACACACACCCCCCAGGAGTGGAGCCCGGGGCAACCGCCCTGAGCCGCCCCGTGGCTAGGCCAACCCTGTTGGCAGGCAGGGATAGGGAATGGGGGTTTCGGTGGGGGTTTGGGATAGAGGTATGCGGAGATGGTTGGGGAGGGTTTTGTGTGGATCTTGTAGTTAGACTGAGGAGGGGAAAGGTTGGGGGTTTGTGTCTTTATGCTGTTTTATGTGTAGTTTTATTTGTTTTTGTAAACCGCCCTGAGGCATCTGGGAAGGGCGAGGTAGAAATCTAAATCAATCAATCAATCAATAAAAGCACAGAGCCGTGATCCGGGCCCTCCCCTTCTTTCCTTCATCCTCCTGAGCACGTTCCACAAGCACCCTCGGCAGCTTCTCTCTGCCTGCGGAGTTTGTCCGGATTTTCAAAGCGGCTGGCGAGAAGGAAGACGTTTCCCACTCCCGACTTGCAGGATCTCCCGTTCAGTCAGTCCAGCCATTCCTCTTCAGATGGGTTTAGGTGCCAAACTTCCAGCATCCCAGGTTCAAAGTTCCAGCCTGAGGTTTGTAAAAGAAAGGGGTTTGTTCCGCTCTGAGAGGAGAGGCCTGGGAGTATCATCTGCTCCTTTTCTCTGCCAGAGAAGAGATTGCGCTGCAGCGTGTTTATTGCCTGTAGCTTTGGCATGTCCGACTTCAGCACTTTCACGTGCTGAAGCTCTCGCTGAGTCCTCGGGAGGCTGTTCCACGCAATCCGATTTCGCTCCTGCTCCGAGTTCTCCGTGGCTCATTCTCCTCCCGCGTCTCCTCCTGACAGGGCCCTAGCACCCCATGAAACCGTTTCTCTCTCTCCTGTGGTGTTTACACCCTTCAGGTACTTCAGACTGTTATCCTGTCCCTGCTAAGCTGTCGTGCGGCCAAGCTAAACACATTAGCTCATATGTCAGGCTCTCTGGCCCCTTTAATCATATTTTGTTTAGTTCGTCTTTGAATTTCCTCCTATTTTATCAACATTGCTCTGGGACTGAGGTGCCCAGCAGTGAACGCAGGATTCAAAGGGACCTAACTCTGCACTGATTAAAAAAAAAAAAGCTACCTAGGATATTAAACAAGAACCAAACTGTTCTGCCTAGAACAGGGGCAGGGAACATCTAAATTGGGCCCAGGGCTGGCTTGTCTGTCATTTTTAGCCCCTTTCCAATTCCTGGCTCTCGCCCATGGGCCCAGTCCCTACCCTTGAGTGCTTGAACGAGTGAGCTCAGGGGAAGGAAACAGAGATGAAGGTCTGTGCACAAGGATAGGGGACAGGAATGGATTCATGGCACAAATCCTCTGCTTCATTCTCCTATTTCTCTCCTAATACGCTGTGTAACCTCACCTGGGCAGAGTATTCAAAATGGCTGGTAAGTGCCCCTCAGTGACACACACACAGAGACACACACCGAGACACCCTACAACCCCTCTTCCATCTTTCTGAGAGCCCATAGGGTTTTCTACCCCATCCAGTGCCCGACCAGACTCCTCCTTCCTACGTGCACTGGGGGCAGGGGGTGGCCTGTTTGCCCGGCTTTAGCAGTGACTGTCTGACAAATTTTGGGAGCAGTGTGCACATGGGTAGCTCCCTCCTCCCAAAAGTGGGTATGTGCATTTAAAAGGCAGGACCATGGAACTTTGCTGCAAAAGTGCCTACCTCTCGGCCATACCTCTCCACCCTCTTAAATGAGGAACAAATGTGGAACATAATTTTGGATATATACCTATGCAAATTTGGCACAGTCCAATGCATAACTATTTAATATTTATTTATTCAAATTTTTATCCCACCCTTCCCTTGAAGACTCAGGGCAGCTTAGAGAGGCTGGACTGAAGAAAAAGAAAGAAAAAGAAATCTTAAAAAGTTCAGGGCTCTCATCTCCATAAAATAACCTCTCTCCCACAAGCTACACAAAGATTTCAAAGACTGCAAGGAGGGGATAATAGAGTCCCTTATTTATAGCATGGGAGGGGCTGCTTTGAGCCTGCTTGAAGAAACCTGCTTGACACTTTCAGGCTGGAGAATCCAACTAATTGTCCCCATTGATAGCTTGCAAATTGCTCTCTCTCTCTCTCTCTCACTGTATTGACAGTCCTTCTGTCAAAACTCTACCCAACACTTCCCTTAACTGCTTGGCCTCCACACCCCCATGCCAAGTGAGTTTTACCATTTACACGGCCCTCCTTCTGCCCGTAAAGCATTTCCCCCACTCCAGTCATTTCGCCGCCTGTGTAGATTCTCTGTGACAGATGAGCCGAACGGAGAAGCTGGTCTGAAATTTTGTCATTGTTTTAAAAAGGAAACTTAATGAAAGAAATCACAACATCAGCCCCTGACAAGGTCCAGGTCTGAAACCTTGAACTACTGATTTTTTTCCAAGAGAATTAGAAAATATAGCTTCACACCGATGCTCCCAAACAGAGGGTGTTGTGTTGTGTTGCGGTTTTTTTTTAAAAAAGAAAGATTTAAAAGACTGAAAGGAGGGGATAATAGAGTCCCTTATTTATAGCATGGGAGGGGCTGCTTTGAGCCTGCTTGAAGAAACCTGCTTGACACTTTCAAGCTGGAGAATCCAACTAATTGTCCCCATTGATAGCTTGCAAATTGCTCTCTCTCTCTCTCTCTCACTGTATTGACAGTCCTTCTGTCAAAACTCTACCCAACACTTCCCTTAACTGCTTGGCCTCCACACCCCCATGCCAAGTGAGTTTTACCATTTACACGGCCCTCCTTCTGCCCGTAAAGCATTTCCCCCACTCCAGTCATTTCGCCGCCTGTGTAGATTCTCTGTGACAGATGAGCCGAACGGAGAAGCTGGTCTGAAATTTTGTCATTGTTTTAAAAAGGAAACTTAATGAAAGAAATCACAACATCAGCCCCTGACAAGGTCCAGGTCTGAAACCTTGAACTACTGATTTTTTCCCAAGAGAATTAGAAAATATAGCTTCACACCGCTGCTCCCAAACAGAGGGTGTTGTGTTGCGTTTTTTTTTTTAAAAAGAAAGATTTCAAAGACTGCAAGGAGGGGATAATAGAGTCCCTTATTTATAGCATGGGAGGGGCTGCTTTGAGCCTGCTTGAAGAAACCTGCTTGACACTTTCAAGCTGGAGAATCCAACTAATTGTCCCCATTGATAGCTTGCAAATTGCTCACTCTCTCTCACCCCTCCCTTTCTAATGTGGGACTTAACAGCAGTTTTCCAGGACTGCGGGACAGATAACAAAAGCCGTGTGAAATCCAGGAAATCCGGGACACTTGAGAGGTTTGCTCCTGCCAGTCCCCATTTGGGAGGACAGTCCCTCGTTGGGTGCTGAAACACACTGTCCCTCTTTCAGGGTGTCAAAGGCACAACGGCAAGGGGTGGTGGAATGTGTGTTGACACCATTTTCTGACCCACGTTTGCCCCCGATTAGCCCCTGTTACTGTTTTCCACATCCAGGGGCTAGTCAGTGTCCTGCCTGTATGCCACCCCAAGCTTCTCTGTGAGCAGGAGGGGGCGGGATAGAAGAATATTGAATGAATAAATAAATGCTGCTTGCGCCAGAAGCTCTCCTGGCAGAAGTACTCCCATGGAATTGTGGGAGTTGTAGTCCATGTGGGAGAGTGGTCAAGTCTGCCTGATCCTCCACTCCCCGCTGCAGTTAAACTGCTGATTTTTCACTGCTCATACACGCGCACGCACCCCGGATGCTCTGCGAGAACGCACGGACAGTGTGCAGCAAGCAACGAGCTGTTTGGCGAGGGCACGGAGTGGAGGATTCGGGACAAACAGACCGGAAATGGCTGTGAACACGCCACTCGGTGTCTGTAGACACAACGTTAGCCACGGGGACAGGGAAAACATTCAACTCCCACACCCGATACGTCTGTGCAGCCAACGAGGAGTTAATGGGAGGCTAGCGGGGAGCAAACCAGTGGCCAAAAATATCTCTTGCCCAAAATAGTGACAGTGCTTAGACAAAATGCACAGCCACGTGGTAAACGTCTTAAGGCCCACGATCGTCCTCGTTTCTAAAGACGCCCAAAGTATTCCTTTCAGGAGGGAGTGGTATCCAAGCCTCAGGCACCTCTTTTCTGGTTGCCTCCCAGGAAAAGCCCTTGAGAGGCCAATGGGTGAGATGATGGAACAAGAAACTGAGTGGAATGTGGAGCAGGAGAGCCTCTGGGTGGTTTTAGACGAGCGGGTCGCCCTTGCGTGACCCGTTCGCGCCATTTTTCAAAATCCCGCGAGGCGATTTAGACAAGCCGATGGCTGCAATCAGGCGCATGAAAGGTGGTCACGCATTGTTTACCAACCGTGAATTAAATAGCTCAGTTGTGACCCGCTTGTCTAAAACGCACCCTCTCTTTATGCACTTGGAATGTTGGGAGAGGTGTGTCTATAAGTGTGAGGTGGAGTTTATTGACCAAGGGGCCGGAGCTTGTCCCTCGGGCTGCTCAAAATGTCAGGAAGTATGAAAAGGAGACCGGTCCCATGTGAAGAACTACTGCTGGGATTCCGTTTAAGAACGGAAGGCTGCTTTCAAGCTTCCCACAGAGTCAGGAGAACCGCAGCTTCTCTGCAGAGACCAGCAGGTAGCAGTTTGCCTGGGGGAAGGCAGGCTCTCGGGAAGGAAACACTCTGTGTTTTTCAGCCCGAGGGAAGGCAGCAATTTTAGTCTGCAGTTACTGAACTGAAAAACTGGTGACAGGCAGCCGGCAGCCTGCTCTGAATCCTGGAGGGATGCAGGCAGCCGTTCATACCGCCTACATGGATTTTTATTTTGGTGCCCTGTACCACGTCCGTGGTGGTTCAGACACCACCACATACTCTGGTCTCTGCTATTGGTCACGGAATCATTTGGGGTCTTCTGTCATGGTGACTCAGTCCTGACGCATACCAAGTCCTGCGTCAGTATGTCAGCGGCGCTGAGAAACCCTGTCCCACAGCTGACGCCAAACAACATGATGGGGAAATAGCACACTACGTGGTGAATGACCTGTTGTGTGCAACGGCCCCGCAGTCCTAGTCATAGAACGATAGAAAGCACAGCGCTGCACATGCCCCCGCACGGTCGTCTAGTCAACCCCATTTCCAGACAATCTGTTTTTCTACCAAAACCAAAGCAGCCTTATTAGCGTCTGTCCTCCCCTATCTGCCTATCACAGTAGTGCGAAGCTGCACGCCGTAACCTGGCCATGGGACTGCCCTAGTTTATTAATGCTGCTTGGCATTTGTGGTTAATAATGCCTTTCATGTGAGGCCTTTGCAGACACTAATGAAAGCCTTTGCAAGCAGCCCAGTGCTAAGTCTGCGGCTATTGTATCTCCATGCCCAAGGGCTGTTAGCTAGTCCCTGTGTAGAGCCTCACTCTTCTCTTCTGGAAGCAGGGAGTAATCTACTCTTAACTAAGCTAGTGGAACTGGCCAGTTTAAAGCCGGTGTTAAACTGAAGCTACGTTCCAACAAACAGTTAATTGGATGCCGATGGGCCTTCCTGTTCCTGCAGCATTGACACAAACAGAGCTCTAAACCAGAGGTGGGGGAACCTTTCCTATCTCAGGGGCTACTTTGACAGCTAGTACAAGCTCTGAGGGCCACGCACAGGCAGGGGAAGTGTTTATTTATGTAACAATTTATATCCCGCTCCCTACGGCAGCTCGGGGCGGCTCACAGAACATTTAAAAATAAGTTTAAAAGCACAATATACAAAAGAAGTTACTAAAACATTGTAAAAATAAACAATAAAAGAGGTTAAAAAAAACCCACTGGCAGACAAACCCATCCCCCCCCCCTTAGTCCCCCCGCCCCCCCTTCCCAAAAGGCCCGGATGAACAACCAGGTCTTACAGGCCCGATGAAAGGCCAATAGGCTGGGAGCCAGGCGAGCTTCCTCTGGGAGGGAGTAGAACGTCCTCCTCATTGTGGCCCCCTGGTTCACCTGGGGGACCCCCAAGAAGGCGACCCCAGCAGATTGCAGAGGTCACTCCAGGACCCGGGGAGTGAGGCGGTCTCTCAGGTAGGAGGGGCCCAGACCGTGTAGGGCTTTGAAGGTTAAAAACAGCGCCTTGAATCGGGCCCAGAACGCTATAGGAAGCCAGTCGGCGCCCTGGTGTAATGTGCTCCCTACGGTCCGTCCCCGTCAGGTGTGCTTAAGAAAAGGAGGGCCCAGATCATGGATCTGTGCCATGGATCTGCCCCCTGTCTTTGTGTGCAAGCCCTCCTCTCTGCTTCCTTACCCTGAGCTCAGTTTTTCAGTGGTTGGAGGTGGGATCTGAATCTAGGGACCAGATCCACCCCTGCACTAAATCAAGATTATTCAGGAGTAGAAAGAGAAGTATGTACTCCTGAAAATTCAGGCGTGCGTGTTCCCCTTTGGTTTGTATTTGATGTAATAGATTGTGTGAACGTTTATTTGTGGGAGGGTCGCGACTGCAGATTAGTGATCGTTATGGCCACTTTCTCACGTTACCAGGGAGGCAGCGAAACGTCTGTGAATGCAATCGTGGCTCTATTCTCAGGGGAATTAGCGCACGTAGGAATGTGCTACCCCACTCCCGCTACCCGTCTCCCGCACCAAAAGCCTGGCGGAACAACCAGATCTTACATTGTCGACAGGAGGAGGGAAGATTCGGGGCATGCACACAAGGATACGGGACGGAACCATGGCACGGATTCATGATCTTCTTTTCCTGGACGCACACCTTAAACACCCCTCGGAGCTTGTACTAATTTTCAAAGTGGCCCTCAGAGAGAAAAGGTTCCCCACCCCTGGCTTACACCGTTTGTCTGAATAACTACCAAAGTGGAATATCTACTTCAGTTTACCTCTGTTCATCGGAACATAACTTGGGCGTTAAATCCAGCGCCTGTCACCCAGGATTGTAAATGAGGATGGAAATCAAATATTATTATTAGCATTTGTATAGCACCAGCTGTGTACCTGGCGCTTTATAGAACAATGAGATAGATGCGGTCCCTGCCTACGGCTTACAATGTAATAGACACGGAGGGGGAAGACAGGGATAGGGGACGTAGGGAGAGACAAGGGATAAATAACATTCAAGCGGATGTGAAGTCTCAGGTGCACGTGCTTGGCTTGGTTGCAGTTAGGCAGGAGTCAGCGGGGAGGGCAGACAGTAAGTATTGAGTGGGAAGTTCTAACAGGCGTTGGGAAAGGCGGCGAGGAAGAGGTGGGTTTTGAGGAGGGATTTGAATGTGTGTGGGGGGGGCGAGGCGAATGTGGGCAGGGAGTGAGTTCCAGGCATGGGGGGCAGCAAGGGAATAGAGACGAAGGCGGTTAGGTGAGCAGGGGTGACGAGGGAGAGCAAGGGAGGGGACAGAGGAGGAGCGGAGAGTGCGTGCAGGAGTGTGTAAGGAGACTAGGGCTGAGAGGTAAGGGGGAGCCAGGTTGTGAAGGGTTTTGTAAGTAAATACCAGGAGTTTGTGAAGGATGCGTGCGGGAAGGGGGAGCCAGTGAAGGGAGGAGAGGAGACGCTGCACGTGGTCGAAGCGACGGGCTGAGTGGATGACCCTAGCAGCGGAGTTTTGGATGGAAATAAGGGGGGACAGATGAGAGCGGGGGAGGCCAGTAAGGAGGAGGTT
>QEPC01006909.1:1529136-1552134 GCA_003113815.1 Sphenodon punctatus | reverse complement strand
GGATGACCCTAGCAGTGGAGCTTTGGATGGAAATAAGGGGGGACAGATGAGAGCTGAGGAGGCCAGTGAGGAGGAGGTTGCAGTAGTCAAGGCGAGAGATGACCATGGCATGAACAAGGGTTTTGGCTGAGGAGACACAGAGAAAGGGGCGAATCTGAGCAATGTTACGGAGGGCAAAGCGACAGGACCTGGCAACAGAGTCGATGTAAGGTTTGAAGGAAAGGTGAGTGTCAAAGACAAAGCCCAAGCTACGGGCTTGGGGGACAGGACGGATGGTGACCCCATCAATAAGGATGGAGAGGGAAGAGGGGGAGGAAGGGTAGGGAGGAAAAATGAGGAGTTCAATCTTAGCCATGTTGAGCTTGAGCTGACGTCGGGACATCCAGGCGGAGATATCAGAGAGACAGTTGATGAGGTGAGCTTGGACAGAAGGGGAGAGAGAGGGAATGGAGAGAGAGAGCTGAGTGTCGTCATCATAAAGGTGATATTGGAAGCCATGGGAGGCAATGAGTTTGCCAAGGAACAGGGTGTAGATAGAGAAGAGGAGAGGGCCCAGGACAGAGCCTTGGGGAAACCCCCACCGAGAGGGGGAGGGAGGAGGAGCTGGAATTGGGAAGAGCCACATTAAAGGAGTGGTCAGAGAGGTAGGAGGAGAACCAGTCAAGGACAGAGCCACAGAAGCCTAGGGAGCGAAGAGAGTCCAGTAGGAGTGAGTGGTCGACAGTGTCAAAGGCAGCAGAGAGGTCAAGGAGGACAATGGAGTAGAGGCGGTTAGATTTAGCGACCGGTAGACCGTTGGTGATCTTGGCAAGGGTTGTTTCCGTGGAGTGAAGGGGGTGGAAGTCAGATTGGAGAGGGTCCAGGGATGAGTTGGCAGAGAGGAGATCCAGGCAGCGGGAGTAGACAACATGTTCTAGAGTCTTAGAGGCGAAAGGTAGGAGGGAGACCGGCTGGTAACTAGAGGGGTCAGATGGGTCGAGCGTGGACTTTTTGAGGATGGGAGAGACAGTGGCATGTTTGAAGGCGGAGGGGAAGGAGCCAGTGGAGAGGGAGATATTAATGACCTGTAGAAGGGGGGGGAGGGGTGACAGTGGGAGCAATGGAGGTCAGGAGGTGGGAGGGGATTGGGTCAAGAGGGCAGGTGGAGGGGTTGGCGGAACAGAGCAGAGAGGAGATTTCCTCAAGGGAGGCAGGCGGAAAGGAGGAGAGGAGAGTGTGGGGAGGGGACGGTGAGGGAGCAGGGAGAGGAGATGGGTGGGAAGCAATGTCCTGGTGGATCTTGTCAATCTTTGAGGTGAAGAATGACGCGAGGTCCTGAGCAGAGAGGGAAGAAGGGGACATGGGGGCTTGAGAAGGGAGTCAAAGGTGGAGAAGAGGTGGCAAGGGTCACGAGAGTAGGATTCAATCCGGGAGGCATAGTAGTGTTGCCTCGCCAGGGAGAGAGCGGAAGAGAGGGAGGAGAGGGAGAATTTGTAGTGGAAGAATTCAGGGTGGGAGCGAGGTTTGCGCCAGAGGCGTTCAGCAGCCCAGGTGCAGGAGCAGAGGTAGCAGATAGTAGGGGTGAGCTAAGGACGGGGGTTTTGGGGTCGAATGGGGCGGGAGGAGAGGAGGGCAAGAGAGTCGAGGGTCGAGGTGAGGGAGGTGTTAAGAGAAGAGATGGCAGCGTCAGGGGAGGAGGAGGAGAAGACGGGAGGAGGGGGGAGAGGGAGGAGACGAAGTCTAAAGGGTTGACAGCCTGCAGATCATGGAAGGGGTGTGGAGCTGGGGAAGAAGATGGGGGGTTGGTGGGAGAGGTTGAAGGAAGCGAGGTGATGGTTGGATATGGGACAAAGGTCAAAGGAGAGATCAGCAACAGAACAGTTTCTGGAGAAGATGAGGTCAAGAGAGTGGCCGTCAGTGTGGGTGGGGGAATCAGTCCAGAGGTGGAGATCAAAGGAGGAGGTTAGGGAGAGAAAGCGGGAGACAGAGGGCTGGGAAGGTGAATCAACACGGATGTTGAAGTCACCGAGAATGAGAGCAGGCATATCCTTGGAGAGGAAGAAGGGAAGCCAGGATTCAAAGTCCGGGAGAAAAGAGGAAATGGGGGCAGGGGGGCGGTAAATGACAGCGACACGAAGGTGATGGGGAGAGTAGAGATGCACCGAGTGGGCCTCGAAGGAAGGAAAGGAGAGGGAGGGGAGGAAAGGGGCTGGGATCGGCAGGGGTTGGCAAGGAGAAGGCCCACGCCACCACCCCGGCCTTCGTGGTGGGGCCGGGGAGACAATGAAAGGCTTCCGGAGGAGAGGGTGGCAGGGGTGACAGAGATCTGGGTTTCAGTGAGTGCAAGGAGTTGAAAGTGGTGAGAAAGGAAGAGGTCGTGAATGAAGGGGGCTTTGGCAACAGCAGAGCGGCAGTTCCAGAGGGAGCAGGAGAAGGGGAGTTGATCAGGGGGAAGGCAGGGAATGTGGAGGAGGTTGGGGGATGTGGAGCGATGGGGCTTGCAGGGCCTGTGAGAGGGTGGGTGGAGGGGAGGAGCTCGCTCGCAGGGAATGGTTAAGGGGAGGAGGGGGAGTAGGCAAGGGGGAAAATAAGGGGCAGCGAGGTTGGAGAAAGTGTTGGAGGAGGGAGAGGGAGAAGCAGGGGAGAGATGGAGGATGAGGGAGTGAGGGAGATACGGGGAGACTATTCATGGCAGCAGCGGGGATAAACAGGCCCACGAGATGGATGGAAGAGGCTTTGTTGCACGGCGGTTGTTCCAGGAGCAGGGTCCTCACGAACCTCACACCGGCCCTTCAGGTGCCGCCCGAGAGCAGCAGCTATCTTCCTGCTCTCGGAAAACAGCCCCCAACAAAACCACTCAGAGTAAAGGAAAATGTCTCATTGTAGTAGGAATATTAGGACTTTCCAATTCATTCTGTATGCTGGCTGCTACCCTGCAACCATTGGTGGCACTGGTTACACAACACATCCACATGTAAGACTCATTCTACCCAGCAGGGGGCAGCAGTGATATGATGGGTAAAAAAAAAACCAGAGACTCCTGGTGAGGAACGGCAACCCTACATCCATCCTTGGGACCCCTTTTCCACCTGCTTGGAAGCCATCTTCACATCACCTGGCTGCACTGAGGCTTCCCAAATGAGAGGACAATTCTACAGTGCCCCCTCCTCATGAAGAGCCCACCAAGTGATGACTTACAGAAACTGCTACGCTAGCAGCCCAGCCTGGAAATGTGCCCCGATTTGAGTTGCCTGGAAGAGACCTTCTTCCCCTGCAGCACTGCTCCTAGGGTTACCGCTGGGTCACCAGGCCAGACGCTTGGCCTTCTTAACCCAGTCACTCCACCCCAAAATCCGTCCCAGAAGTGATGTAACCGTGTTTGTATGTGCCAATGTCCTATTTTTCCACCCACTCCTCCTCTCACCAGCTGGCAAATGCCCACACCCAGTCCCCGTCCCAATTATCCCTCTTTGGCAGGAATGCTGAATACATGCTTACCTTAAATGTCGTCATTGCCTTCCACTTCTCCCGGTGGCAAGTTCCCACACCCCTGCCCCAGCTTCTTTGCCAGCAAATTGCAGAGATTGTCTCCTGCTAAGGGAGGAATAACTCTCGACCCAGATGGAATAACCACACTTAGCATTTTTCCATCTTTATAGTGCTCTGCAAATATTTATATATCCAACCCACTCTTCCCTGAAGGCTCAAAGTGGGTAACCTGTAAAACCTATCAAATAAAACACCGATCCCTTTAACAATATAGATTGTATTTTATAGATTGTATTTGTTGTTTTTATTTTGTAACAACAAAACTCTTGTTCATGCTCTGGTCATCTCTCGCCTCGATTACTGTAACCTCCTTTTCACTGGCCTTCCTCGGTCTCACCTTTCTCCCCGAGCTGCATTGCAGGATGGGGCAGGATAAAAATCTATGAAATAAATAAATAAATCTCTGTCCAAAACTCTGCTGCCAGGGTCATCTACCTCGCCAGTCGCTTCGACCATGTGCAGACCCTCCTCTCTTCACTTCACTGGCTTCCCCTTCCTGAACGAATCCTGCACAAGCTCCTAGTCTTCACCTATAAAGCTCTTCACAACCTTGCTCCCCCCTACCTCTCTGCACTTATCGTCCTCCATACTCCAGCCCGTGCACTTCGCTCCTCCTCTGTCCCTTCTCTCACCCTTCCACGCCTTCCCTGCTCCCCTAAGCGCCTTCGTCCCTTCTCACTTGCTGCCCCCCATGCCTGGAACTCCCTCCCTGTCCACATCCGCCTTGCCCCCTCCCTTCATACCTTCAAATCTCTCCTTAAAACTCACCTCTTTCGCTCTGCTCTGTCTGACTCTTTATCCTGCTGAGTCACTATTCCTATACCTACGATCGGTTTACCCTTATCCTTGCAACATGGACCTGCCTGCTGTCATTCTCATCGTAACCAAGCCAAGTACGTGCACTTGAGACCTCGCATCTTCATGAATGTTAGACCCCTTGTCTCTCCCTCTGTTCCCCTTCCTAAGTCTCTCCCCCAGCTCCTGTCTCTCAGATTGTAAGCCCTAGGGGCAGGGACCATGTCTATTTTATTACTTTGTAAAGTGCCAGGTACACTGCTGGCGCTATATAAATGTTTGTTAATAATAATAATAATAATATTTTAAAATATATAAAATTCCCTAAAGACAAGCCCTGGACTCTATCCCCACCTGCTAAGGGCCCACCCAAGCTGAGTTCAAGAAGGAATTGGATCATAGCTTAGACGGTAGGGCCATAAGGAATGAGATTGCTTATGGCACTTATGGTCTTGAACTAAAATCACAAGTCTTTCTAGAAATTCCTGCGTGTCAAACACCTTGAGCTCCATTCTTCCTGCCAATGCTCGAGCATCTCAGCGCCTTCTCTCTTCTTGGAGCCCCTTACTAAGACAATGTGAGGATGTTTCCTGCTGACACTTGCCTGTTTCTTGCTTCAGTGATTCCGATGTGTTTACAGATGGAGGAGAACATGTTTAAGAGGGTCAGCAAAGAGGTCACTTTCGAATGCAAAGTGCTGCTTGCCTTTAATACATTAACCAGCAGGGCTTTTAATAATGCATGCAAGAGGGAAGGAGTCCTCCACGGCGTCTCAGATATTCATAGTGCCAGCAGACGGATCAATGGCCAAAGGAGATTCTTGAGAGAAAGAAAGGATGGGCCAAACCTGCGGCTGGTGTAAATCAGAATTAATTCAGTGGGGGTGGTTTTCTTTATAAGAATGATTCAGAGCTGAAAGGCAGCTTAAGGGTCATCCAGCCCTTGCTTTTAAGCAGGATCCACTGTATCGACACCATTTCTGGGATGTCCATCTGCCGTCTTTTTAAAGGCATCCGCAACTTCCCGTGCCAATTTACTCCACTGTCAAACTGTCCTGGGAATTAGGAAACCCTAGAGCCAGTAGGGTTGTAAGCCACCTCTACAGATCATTTAGCCCAAGAGTGGGGAACTTAAGACTTGAAGACCAAAATACAGTCCATGTGGCTAGTTTTTATGTGGCCCCGCCCTTTCCCAGTTTCTAGATCTGGCCTTTGGATCCAGTTCCACGCGCTGAAACTGAGCTAGCTGGAAGGGAATAGAGATGAGGGCATGCGCACACAAGGATAGGGGACAGATCCATAGCACACATCCATGATTTAGGTCCTCTTCTGCCTGAGCGCACCTCTTAAGCGCACTTGCCCCTGACCTCTACGTGACCTTCAGAGCTTGTACTAATGTTGCCGGTCCTGCATGGACACGTTCGAACTTAGGCGCCAATGCAGGGCCTGCAACATGTATTTTTCATAAGTGTCCTGGAAAAATTGGCATATCTGGCCAACCCTACCCATGGAGAGAAAAGGTTCCCCACCCCTGCTTTAGTCCAGTGGTCTCAAATTGGGAGTTGGGCTCCCCAAGGGGCCATGGAATGTATCCTGATGGGAGCAACTGTTTCTTGCTTCTGAGTGAGGGGGAATTTCCAAAATGGCAGCTACCACCATTCACACGTGGGCAAGCCAGCGCCATTTTGGAAATCTCCTCGGCTTGGTCACTGACCGCAAGAGCAGATACGGTATTGACAGCAGCCCCAGAGGGGCAGGGTGGTGGGAGAGGAAGAGGGAGTGGGCAAGGGAGGAAGAAAGGGTTGGGATGGAGGGGGAAAGACAGGACAAGGTGTATGTATATGTGTGGTGAGAGGATGGCATGTACCACAGAAAAGATTGATCTAACAACTCCCAGTCGTTAAGCAGGATCAATTGCATCTAAATAACCCTCAAGAGGGTGTTTATCCAGCCTATAGTTAAAAGTTTACAGTGATGGGAACTCTACAGTTATTCCCAGCTATTATCATTTTTCGGATAGTTAACCTAATTGTTTCTTTCTGCCATTAAAGCTCATCACCTCTCACCTTTCTTTCATCGACCATGGACACAGTTTTCATCTTCTTCAAAGAAGCCTTTTTCATTTTTCCCTTCTCTTCTCTCTCCTCTCATGTAGACTTTCTCAGCTTCACCATTTGGGCCTCTTCAGCATATCCCGCCAAGGCCAAACTTTCAAACACCATGAGTCCATCCTCTCAAAAAATCACGAGACTTGACTTAAAAGTCACAAGATTTTATTAAGATAATTTCTGTCACCCTTTCATTGTTCAAAGCGCTTTACAATTCTTAGCTAGTTCACCCTCACAAACAACCCTATAAAGGTAGGTCATAATTATTCCCAATTTACCAATGAGGAACTGAGGCTGAGAGAGAGTGATTCCCAAAGCCATCCAGTGAGTTCATGTCTACGGTAGGATTAGAAACCTGGTCTCCCACGTCCAACTCATACACCTTATCCACTTACTCTGGCTCCTAATCTATTATTGTAAATCTGTTCCACCAGGAATATGCCTGGAACTGGACAGGTCCCTGCCCCAAGGGGCTTACATTCTAAGATGTAAGGGGGAGGGGAATAGGAATGGGTTTCACGGATTCAGATTAATCCATAACTGTTCGTAATGGGCAGTTACGGATTAATCCGTATCAATCCATGCTGAACCGCCACAGGCATGTTGTGATTCGTTTAAAAATCTATAAATAAAAATAAATAAATAAATAAATAACTGCGCATGCACAAAATGGTTGCCGGATCATTCTATGCATGCGCTGCCTTTTAGGAAAGGGCATGCGCAGAATGGTCCGGGGGCCATTTTGCACAGGCACAGTCCTTTAAAAATTATTTTTAAAAAAAATACTATTGAAAAAAACCCCACCGTAATTGATTTAAATACGGATTCGTACTATGGATCTGTTATTAAATCCAGAATTAAAGATCCAGATCTGTAATTCCCTCTAGACGCCACCCCTAGAGGGGAACGTACACAGAGAGACAGGGATACCTTCATGCACTTGCAGGCGCATGTGCTTAGCTTAGTTACAATGGGGGGTGGGGAGATCCTGTAGGCTGAGACAGTGTACGGAAAAGCATCATTTATAAATAATTATTTTAACAATAATTTGTATAACTACTGCTTGGTCAAAATTTGGACCCAAAATAATTTATTCTGAGAGGTGCGGATTCCACTGGAGCAACAAGCCGTTGTGACACACAATGATTTCTGTCTCAACCCACAAACCGCTTACTCTGGAGTAGCTACAGACTTCTGTAGGGGCCACTCTGGAGTAGGAGATTTGTGGGTCAGAGTCTATGCCTGGAGATTCTTCAACCAGTTTTAATTACTAATCACGATCCCTCCCAGAGCAAGCTACACCGCCCCCATTACCATATAGACACTGTGAACTGCCCCATGGTTCATAACGATTAGCTCATCCTACAGACGGGTGCTTGGGAGTCTCCTTCCAAGCACACACACTCGTGCCCTGTGCCGATGGGGTTCAAGCTGGCTCTGCCAGTTCTCTTTGATCCCCTGCCATTGTCTGGACCTGTTTGCAGCACACGGTTGCCCAAGGCCTGCTGACTGCTAAAGTTAACCATTCTTCATCATTGAACCTTTGTTCCCAAAGACCTTTCTCAGTCAGTCCCAACACCACCCAGTGCACGGACAAACTGTCTTGGCCTCAGTTCTGGAGAAGTAACAGCAAGCGGAGAGATGCCCAGCTTGCAAACGTTGACTAAACAGGGCGATGACCTAGTAGACAAAGAGAGATCATCATTTCATAAGGCTCTCATGAGCTGGCTCTTCGTCGAAGCTTGGGTTTTATTTCCTATGCTGGGGTGGGGAAATTTTCCCCCTCCCATGGACCACTTTGAGAGTCAGCAGAAACTCTGTGGGCCAGATAGGAGATGGCATGGGTACTTAAGGAGTGTGCTCAGTATTATTATTATTTGTTATTATTATTATATTTTATTTTTAAATCTTACTACCCCGCTCCTCCTGCCACAGGCAGCTCTGGGCAGCTTACAGTCCATAAAATCAAACACCAGTAGAATGAAAAACAACACATAAAAGGAGGATAAAAAATATCCCACCCTAACCCACTCCCCCATCAAATAGAACAGCCAGGGTCTTATAACTTCTTCGAAAGGAGGGGAGATCGGGGGCCAACCGGACCTCTACCGGAAGGGAGTTCCACAGCCGGGGCGCAGCCACCGAGAACGCCCTCCCCTGCGGAGCCCCCCGAAACGCTCGGGGGACCTCGAGCAGGGCATCCCCAGAGCACCTCAGTCTTTTGGTGCTTGAGGGGTAGGAACTGAATCCAGGGGTCCAGGACTATAGGAGAAAGGAAGGGGGGGCCCCCAGACTTTGGCTTTGTGCCTGGAATGGGGAACCTCAGGCTGGAGGGGGGGGGTGCAATTGCAGCCCACAGCTACTTTTTTTTTGTTTGTTTGCCCCCTTTCCCGTTTGTGGCTCTGACCCCTGGATTTAGTTCCTACCCCTCAAGCACCAAAAGACTGAGCTGCTCAAGGTAAGGGAGCAGAAATGAGGGCCTGGACACACAGATGGGTGACAGATCCATGACACAGATCCATAAGCTGGATCCTCCTTTTCCTGAGCGCACCCTGTAAGCATCTCCCACCCTCAACTTCGATGCAGCCCTCAGAGTTTGTTCTAATTTTCAAAGTGGCTCCTGGAAGGGAAAAGATTCCCCACCCTCGAAACAGTGCAAGATTCTTTCCGAAATCTCCCATTTCTTCATCCCAGCTCTCCTACAGATTCATTTCTCCCCACAATGCCCACAAGACATTAGTCAACCATGTATTAATTCCCCCATTAGCGCAACCCGCATACCCTGCTTCTGTTGTGTTCCCACTGCAAGTTCCTCGGGGCAGGGACTGGCTGTGCTTTCGCCCTCCTCCACCCACTCCATGCTCTAAGCCTATAATAATCGTGATCAATTATATAAATAGCTATAATTACATGCCCCATGACGCCTCGGCTGCGTCAGCAGTGACCAGGGTGTGCCGCTTGCAAGCACGTTCCCGTGCCTGGTCTGTGTGGCCGGTCTGTGTGCTGTTACTAGGGACAGAGGTTGGTTTGTGTACCATGCCTCCAAATTTAATAGGATGCTTTTTCACAGTCTGTTGTTGGAAATGGAGTGACGCATTTAGCATTCTGTTCTGTTGCATCAGCTGTCAGCTGCCAGGGTTCCAGCTTCGTAGGTGTTACATATGGAATTGGTGCAGGTGAAGGATTGAAAATGCCCATATGGAATCGGTGCAGGTGAAGGATGCAAAGCAGGTGAAGGATGCAAAATGCCCATATGGAATCGGTGCAGGTGAAGGATGCAAAATGCACATATGGAATCGGTGCAGATGAAGGATGCCAAATGCAAACAGACAATGCACCATGTTAGTACATTGACGCTCCCTAGTTACCCTTAAGCAAGGTTAGGGGCTAATTTGTAAAAATAAATAACTAAATTAATTACCAGAGCTCAAGCCTGCCCTAGAAGCCCTGCCTCCCACTCCAAGGGCGTTTATAGACGATCCCGCTTACAAGCGGGATCGCTAAACGCCGTGTTTCTCCGCCGCGGCTTCTCTCCGTGCCGTGTCTGATGTTCAGACACGGCGCAGAGTGCGAGTGCGCATGCGCGCCCTTCTGCGCATGCGCACTCTTGCACGGGACCAGGAAGTGCGGCGCAAAGCCGGCACTCCGGGAATCCGCGTCGGAGGGGGCAGGATCGCCTGCCCCCTCCGACGCGGATTAAAAAGCAGCCCAGGCATATAGACGAGCGGCAAGAAAGGCGGCTGATCAAAGGATCAGCCGCCTTTTTTGTCTCGTCTATAAACGCCCCAAGGCTTGTCAAAACAGGGAACTGAATCCTAGTCTTCAGCTAGCAACCCAACCACCGGACTAACCTGCCTCTCTACAGTGGAATATAAAACCGTTCTTACGATTTAATCTATAGAATGTCCCATACAGGTAGGGGTTGCCACCTATGCAAATGTTTAAGGAACACGTATGAAAAATACATTTGCATAGGTGGCAAACCCCTACCTGCAGGGATGGGGCAGGGAAATAATGAAGGCATTCCCCCCCCCCCCCCCCCAGCTTTCTTTCCAATCCTGAAATGGCCAATATCAGTCTTTTTTTTCCTGGACTTTTGCATTTTGGGGTGCCTAGTCTTACTGGGAACATTTCCTGGGGTTCAGCCCCTGCCCTTGAATTTTATTGCTGGGGCTGAGCCCTAGCGTGCCTCGCCCCCAATTAAGCCCTGCTAGGGCCTATTTAACTGGATGCTGTCCAAACAGTCAGAGACTCGCCAGCACAGATTCACTCTCACCTACTCCAGACTCTCTTGTTCTCTGTCTTCGCCCCTTCCCTCATACTGCCCCCTATGCCTGGAACACTCTCCTAACCTTTAATCCCTCCCAAACTGCCCCTTACCTTTTCTGTCAGGCTTTTTCTAGCTCCCTTCTCCAGGAGCATAGCTAGGTTCGAATGGGCCCAAGGGCAAGAAATGGACTTGGCCCGCCCTCCATGACCATAAGCACGTGTCCCAGCCAGGATATGCGCAGGGTGCCGCCGGTCTGAAAGCCCTGCGTGGTTTTGCCGGCAGACACCTGCAGCGATACAGAGATGCATGCAATATTCAACTGCACACAATATTCAAGGTGGGGTAGTACCAAAGATTTATACAGTGGCATTATGATATTTTCCCTTTTATTTTCTGTTCCTTTTGCATTAATGCCTCTCATTTGGTTTGCCTTTTTGGCTGCTGCTGCACACTGAGTCTTCAAGGAACTATCCACAATGGGTGATTTCAGACGTGACGGGGTGCCTATTGGCCCCGTCACGGAATCACCTTTTGATTCCCCGCCGGAATCAAAATGGCCTGTCAACAGACAACTGATTCCGGCGGGGAATTGGGGAAGGGGGAGGGGCTGCGTGGCACAACGTGTGGCCACACAGCCCCGCCCCCACGCTCCCCGGGCCGCCCGCCCTCCGGGAGACGGGCGGGTGCAGCGACCAATCTGGCCACTGCACCTGATTCCGTCCTGGGTCTGGGCCACTGCCTGGAATCGGTAGTGGCAACAGACGTTACCGGCCGCCGATTCCGGGCCGTGGTTCAATGAACCACGCTTTTGGAGATGGTGCACGGACCATCCTCGAAAGCGTGGTTATTTTGCTCACCGCCAGTGGTTCACCATGGTGAACATCTGGCGGCGAGCAACCAGACGTTACGCGACCATCCGCCACCACAGGGGATTGTTCGTGGTTGACCGTGATCGCGTAACGTCTGAAATCACCCAATGACTCCAAGATTCTTCCGCTGAGGTGGTTACACCCAGATCAGAACCTAGCTTCGTGAACGTAAAGTGAGGATTATTTTTCCCTATGTCCATCACCTTGCGCTTATCAGCCTTGGATTTCATTTGCCTTTTTATTGTCCATTCACCTAGGGTGAAAACAGACATGACGCTAACCACCCTTTAACCACCCTTGGTGGTCATTTATGCATGTTTCAGGGCTGCATAGGGCACCAGTACAGCCCTGCAACATGCATAAATATAACCACCAAGGGTGGTTAGCGTCATGTCTGTTTTCACCCCTAGTCATGCAAGATCCCTTTGTAGTTTCCTCACATTCTGCCTGGGTCTTAACTATCTTGAATAATTTGGTGTCATCTGCAAATTTAGCCACCTCACTCTTTACCCCTCTTCCCAGATCATTAATAAATGTGTTAAACAATACTGGTCACAGTGCTTACTGACCCCTGAGGCACTCCGCTGTTACCTTTCCCCAACTTGAAAAATGATCATTTATTCGTACCCTTTGTTTCTTTTCTTTCAACCAGCTACCAGTCTAGGACAGAACTTTTCTTCTTATCCCATGGCTACTTAATTTGCTCTGAAGTCTCTGGTGAGGGAGTTGGTCAAAAGCTTTTTTGAAAATCCAAATATACTATATCAACTGGATCACCCCTATCCACGTGCTTATTAACAAGCTCATAAAATTCCAATAGATTAGTGACGCATGACTTCCCTTTGCTAAAGCCAGGCTGGGTTTTACCCATCAAATCATGCTTGTCAGCATGCCTAGGTTTGGGCAACTGTCAGAGAGAGAGATGAAGACAGCAATTCAGTGTCTCTGAAGTTATTTTTGACATCAGTACCATTGATATTTATTTTTTTAAAATTAAGTATCAACCAGGCTGTTGCACCAGGGATGGAAGCCTGGGCACTAAATGCGACCGATGGTTAGTTTTTATTTGGCCCCTTTCCAGTTCTTGGATTTGGCCCCTGGATCCAGTTCCTACCCCCAAGCACTGAAAGACTGAGTACAGGGGAAGGGAGCAGAGAGGAGGGGCCTGCACACAAGGATAGGGGACAAATCTATAATCTGGATCCGCTTATTCCTGAGTGCGCCTGTTAAACACCCCTGGCCCAGCTTTTATGTGGCTCTTGGAGCTTGCCTTAATTCTCAAAGTGGCCCCTGAGAAGGAAAAGGTTCCCTACGCTTGTGCTAGATTTAGCGTCGCAGAACGTGACAAAGACAGGTTAGTGGAACACCTGCATGTGTCATCAGGCATAATTACAGCAGAGCAGCGAAAAGGCTCTTCTCTCTGGTGACTGGATAAGGGAACCACCTACCTTTTGAATCACTCACGTCTGCTGCATGGAACGGTCTCCTGGCCCCCCCGCCCTCGACGATGCATTACAGCTAAACAGACTGAGCACAAACAAACACCACCTGCTTTCAGCTACAATAATCTCGGATTAAAAGGTACTTTAGCTGTGTAAACAGGTGTCGAGCTGAAAACAAATCGTTTGCGTTTGGCGAATTGCATTTTCGATTGTTGAGTGGGGGGAAGGAAAAAGGTAGACCAAGCAAGGAGGGTGGCAAAGACATCATGATATTATTGTAAATTTTGAGAATGTGGGTGCTCAGCTCCTAGAATAGAGAGAATCTCCCCCACCCCCCCGGTGTGATGGAAGGAAAAAACTTCAAAATGGGACTGTGGGGTGAGTTCTACAAAGCCAGAAACCGAAGCAGTGTTAAGAATCTAATAACAACAACAACTGTAATTTAATTTAGGATAATGTCATTATCTTCGGGAAGGTCTGGCCCATGACTGATAAATATCAGAGAGGTGGGGCTGGGGGAGGAGAGTGGGTTGCTTCTGTGGGCAGTAGCAGAATTGTGCGTTTGCTCAAAGAAACACGATCCTACCACCCCCACCCCAACATTTTGAGGGGCCTGAGAGCCCTTGGTCAATAAGCCCTGCTCCCTCATGTGCTTAGATGCTCACGCACACACTAACACACACACACCATTTGCACTCATGCGCACAGAGGCATACACGCTCTTTCACTCCCACCCCTGGCAGAGGGTGTGGATCCAACAGTAAGGATGTATGTTTGTTTATTTTATTTAAATTTCTATACCGTCCTTTCCCGGAGCCTCAGGGTGGCTCAGAAAGTCATAAAAACATTCAAACCAATACAGTCCGCGTATATACATTGTTGGTGGGAATGCAGTATTGTAAAACCGTTCTGGATCCAAATTTGGAATTGTGTAAATAAAGTTTTAGGAACACTAGTGCCCTTCAGCCCAGAGACGGGACTGATGGGGAAATATCCAGAGGCAAAGAATATACAAAAAAGGGCGGACTCATGCAAAAAACTCTGCCTGGTGGAAATAAGTATAATTGCAAGAAAATGGAAAGACACAAAAGAACCCACCTTTGCGGAGTGGATGGATCCTCTCTGGTACATGTTCTCCATGGAGAAGACTATGGTGGGATTGGGAGAACAAAAGCAGCGAAAAGACTTTGAAGCAACATGGTACCCCTGCATGACAATAATGCAGCGTGAAACGGTCGAAAAAGACGAAAACGCATACTTGTTCGATTTCTACATATAACAAACAAAGAGATATTGGACCCGGCTAGTGGGGAGGGGGGGGACATGAGAGCACAAGAAACCAAACTGTATAACTCTAACATGTGAACGTGAAACTTTGGATTGGTTAAAGTTAATAAAAATATTTTAAAAAACCAAAAAACCCAATACAGTCCTCCCCCCAAAACGCCCCAACCCCCCCAATACCACCTCCCCATTCTGCATACCCAACCCCCCCATAACCCAACCCCAAAGTCACCCCATCTCCGCCCACCAAATGCCTTTTCAAATAGAAAAGTCATATACCGCCTCCTGAAGACGTATGCGCGACTGCTGCCATGGAAACCAAACCACATGGCGGGGGAGGGACCCCACGCCAGCAGCTGCTTACCACAGGGCAACCCAGGGCGACTGACCTGGGCCCTGCTCTTTACTTCTGGGAGCCCCACAGTGGCCCTCACTTTTGTCAGGGCAGGGTGTGGGGCCCCCAGCCCCAGCAGGACCCTACACACAATCACCTCTAGGGCCCGACAGTATTTGGAGAAGGGTGAAATTAAAAAAAAACACCAAAAAATACAGAATTTTGTTTCATGGCCTACATGAAAGGATTGGGTGGCACAGTGGGCAGGTGTCCAGACCGTAACTGAAATGAAAGAACTGGAATATAAATAGCCTAAAGAATTTTCATGCATTCATATATGATCTACGTACATGCAGGAGCCTCGGAACAGGAGGTTGGACTAGATGACCTTTAATGTTCCTTCAGTCTCTACAGCTCTGTCATTATTCTATAGGAAAAAGTCTTACAAATTCATGAGTGGTGCGGAGCAAGTTAATAGTGAGCTGTTTAATTTGCCCTTTCTCAAACTGCTAGAGCTAGAGGACGCACCCAATACATTTAACTGAGAGTAGGTTTAAAATAAATTAAAAAGTACTTTTGGACACAGAGCATGCTTAATCTGTGCAAGTCATTGCCTAGAGGATATTGGGAATGCCAGCAGTGGAAGTGAATTGGAAAAAAGGATTTATTTATTTTAAATTTTATTTTTCTATTTTATTTTAAGATAAATTTAACCCACATTTTAGCAGAACAATATTGATGTGAGATTAGACAATACAGATATAGCCATTATTGAAAACACACCTTAATATGCTGATAAAAATTATGCTGCATAATAAGTACTTCTCTGTTTCATCAGTCATTATGGATTCTTTGGCACTGGACCTTTTCCTTTCTATTTTACTGCCTTCTCCTGTTTCAACCATTCCTGATTCTGACTTTCAAAGTAAACCATGTCATCTTCTTCAGGTCTCCTCAGTCTAGAAACTTGCATTACTGCACCAGGGCCACCTGTTAATTGTGAGCTTCCTTGAGCAGAACTGGATGGCCCCGGAATACTTTCAGAAATGAATGGTCTATGATGGTAACAGGAGACTCTAAAAATTCAGCTGAAGGTGCTCTTATTCCACTATTATCGAGTCTCATGTAGCCTTCTGCTAGTGAACTAAAGCCAGTTAATCCTCCCATTGCAGCATAAGGAACATCCTGCCCCACAGGTTTTCCTTGAGCTAAGCGCTCTGCTTTAGTTTCCACTACTGTTTCATGAGCATAGGTTGGTTAGCCACACCCACAGGTAAAGCAACTGTGAAATCCTGAACATTTGGAACATGCGTTACATGGAAACATTACCGGTGCTTCACGGTGCTGATCAGCAAAGTGCTTGCATCTACAACGAACGGGCTAAGTGCCATTTAGAGGGACAAAGTGATATGATTTGCACTGGCATTTGCTCACTCTACAAGGGACACAAATAGGACGTTCCTTTGGAATCACTTCAAAATCCTGTTTTATGTTGTTTATACCTATGAGGACAAAATCATAGGGTTTCTGGTCCCACAGGTTTACAGTCCATACCAGTTGGTGATCTCCAGCGCACATACAATCTGTTCTGTAACCGTATTGGTAACGTTTTTCCTCTTGTATTCCTCATATTCCTCAGGGGTAAAGAGGCCTCCATCATCATAATCAGCTACAATTTCTGAGTCCTAAAACTTTTGGGGGGAAAAGATTGACTGTGTTTGTAAAGTGGTGGTTCTCAAACTTTTTTGAACGGTATCTCCCCCCTGCCTACAGGATATTGGGAATGCCAGCAGCATAAATGAATTTGAAAAAAGAATTGAGTAAGTCTGTAAAGTAGTGGTCACACACATGCATACATTTTGCTCCCTCTTCTACTCTCTCCCTTCCCACCCTCCTATTTCTTCCCCTCCCTCCTGCTTGTTCTCTCTCTCTCTCTCTCTCTCTCTCCACCCCATTATCTCAGTCAGAGGGGGGAACTAAGTGCTTGCCAGCTGTGGTCTTTCCCGGGCCCCCTCCGAATGCCTTCCACACACCCTAATTTCAGAACCACTGTCTTGTAGGATAATGCCACAATCCACCCACCGTTTACTCCAGAGTATTCTAATTGAAGTCCTGTGGGTTTCAGTTGGGACTACTTCAGAGGATCCATAAATATTTATTAGTCAAGCTTGTGCACTTCTCTGAAGCAAGCTAAGAAGCTGGCCATTGTTGGAGAAAGGACGCTGGGCTCGAGGGACCGTTGGTCTGACCCAGCAGCATAGCCATTTTTATGTTCAGCGAGGGAAATTGGGCTACGCAGAGGCTGGCACGTAGCCTGGGTACATCAAACGTCCTGTTTAACAAAATATGTCTTGGCACTGTCCTTCTGTTGGCCATTAGCACCAGGCGGAAGCTCATTTGTGGTGAGATGCTGAAAGGAATTTTTTCTAGTATGAACTTAGGCAGCGCAGCCCAAGGCTAGATTAATGTCTTCTTTCGTGCAGGAGGCCTGATGATAAGTGGGACCCGCGTTCGCTCTGTTTTCCCCATAGCTGCCAATGCGGAGAACGCAGACAAGTCCTTGACCATAACCAGCGCTAATAGTGCGGCTAAAAGAGCAACGATCGCACTTGCTCAAAAAGCTTAAGTAGGATTGTCTGGACTAGGCTGGGATGAGAAAATGAAAGGAACGAGACCTGGCTGATAACATCCCAACACACGGTTTTATCCAAGAGTGTTCGGAGCAAAGCCAGGGGAATGCAGGGCTGTGCCAATGTCAGACTGGAAGGTAGGGAAATGTTTTCACAAGTGACGCAAATGGGTTGGAGGCAGCTGAAAGAAGCGCCCGGCGGAATAGCTCTTCACATTCATGCAGTACCTGATGGGACAACACTCTTCCTCGCTGCGTTGGGAAGTGAGGCATCTCACTTCTTGCCGTTCCTTTTACAGCTGGGGAGCAGAAAGGTGAGCTGGTGTTTGGGATGCTAGCCTGGAGTTTGTGAGTAGGGCTACCATCCCTCCGTCTGGAGTCTCGGTATTTAAATCCATCCCTTCCAGGCGCTGGGTTCAGCCCTGAATTCTCCAGGTTATCCAGGGAGCGGGGCCCTGTTGAGTGGGGGCAAAGAGGCTCTCCCGCCCTTTCTGATGTGGTTCAGCTCCCTGTGGAGTGACGTCGCAGCCCTCCTAAAGGGAGGAGCCCCATAGAAAAGGGGACCCCACCCCCTTTGCGTCAAAGACACAGGCAAGGAGCAACCCTAGTTGGGAGGGATGGTTCAGTTTCTCGTGCCGCCAGGTGACCTAGGGAAAATCACTTAGAAACCCTGAATTTGCCGCAACCACTTGTGAGGGCTTACTGGGAGCCCTGCACCCACTGTGAGCCTCGGGAGTAGTGGTAGTGGTTGCACTGGTGGCAGCGGTGACCATAGGCCTAGTAGCACCCTTAGTGCCGCAATTTATAGAATCATCAAGTTGTAAGGGACCACAAAGGCCATCTAGTCCAGCCCCCTTCTTGGAAGCAGGATGACGACCGCTACAACATCCCGACAGATGGCCGGCCAACCTCTTCTTGAAAACCTCCAGCAGTGAAGAGCCTATGACACACACACACCTCGGCAACTTATTTTAGGAAGTTTTTCATGATACTTAACCAAAATTTACCTTCCTGTAACTCGAGTCCATTATTTTTACTCCTGCTCTCTACAGCAATGAAGAAACCGTTCCTTGCCATCTTATTGGTGGCCGTCGGTTGATAGTTGAAGGCTGCTATCCTGTCTCCCCTTAATCTCCTCTTCGCTAGGCTAAACGCACCCGGTTCCTTCAACCTTTCCTGATAAGACTTGCTTTCCAGACCCTTTATTGTTTTTATTGCCCTGCCAACGCCCTTCTTCAAATGAAGCGCCCAAAACTGAATAGAGTTTACAACGGGAGGGAGGTTTGCAATTGATTTGGTTGGTAGTGGGAGCAGGGACTCTGGGTGCATTTACAGTTCCAAGTATCACTTAGCGCTCAACGAATTGGGCATGCCTGAAGGCCCATGCTATTTTGGCAACGAAATCTTCAAATTGTGCTGTGTTAGTTTACCCCTTGTGAAGCTGACACAGAAATTCAGGGCAAGCCTGCTTGATGTTTGTGACTTTATACAAAGCCTCCGTGTGTCGGCTGCATAAGCTGGATAGTTTGGAAAACTGTATTGTTCGCTGCATTAGTCTGTTCATGCTTTTTGAAAGCTACGCGCAATCCTTTTCCAGTCTGCCATTTTGATTTGAGAATCTGGGCAGGATTATTCTTTAGAAACAGAGGGAGGGAAAGAAATTAATTTCACCAAAGACAAGGCTTCTCCCTTCGTAGAGTCCTAGTGCTGGAAGGGATATCAAGGATTGTCTAGTTCAGCCCCCTGGACAGATGTGGGTTGGGACTTCCAAGTAGGATCATGCCATTTTCAGAGGGAGTCATGCTTCCACTGGTGTTTGATGTTTGCATGGTTTCTTGTCTGTAGCCATGGAATTCTATTTAAGTCTCTAAATGAGGCCATGCAAGGAAAACATAACTAATGCAACAGGCTAATGCGATTTCAGGGTGCATTAACAGAAGCATTGTTTCCAAGCCAGTGGAAGTAGAAATTTTGGAAAAAGGCAGCTGGTTTGCACATGCGCAGTGGTCATCTTGTGCATGCACAGAACGGCTATCCTTTTTCAAAATGGCAGTGATGCTGCCGCCACCATTTTGGAAAAGGGTGCACATGCGCAGAATGATCCAGTGGCCATTTTGTGCATGCAGAGTTTTGTTTTGAATATTTTTTTTCCAGAAATTGTAAAGTTTTTTTTTTAAAAAAAATTTGATTTATTATCTAAACCTGGAAATTGTGGATTTAGATACGAACCACAATGAACCGTAGTTCCCTCTCATAAACGCATGAATGAAACAAATTAAAATCCCATATCCCAAGCCTCCCCAAACTCTGTCCCCACCTGCCAAATGCGTGGTCAAACAAAAAAGTCTTCCATTGTGCTTTACAAAAACATGTTTGGGCTTAGATGAGCCTCCAGGGGGAGGGAGATCCATAATGGTGGGCCAGCTACAAAGAACGCCTCTCTGCATGCCCTTGCTGTGCAAACGTGACAAGCAGATGGTATGTGCAAAAGGATGCTCCTGGTTGACCTCAGAGGCCACAATGCGTTCATCACCTCAAAGCTTGGACTACTGCAACACGCTCTACATGGGGCTGCCCCTGGTTCGGAAGCTGCAGCTGGTGCAGAAAGCGGCGGCCCGTCTTCTGACAGGGACGGGCCGTAGGGAGCACATTACACCAGTGCTCCGAGCTCTGCACTAGTTGCCTATAGCATTCCGAGCCCGATTCAAGGTGCTGGTTTTAAACTTTTAAAGCCTTACACGGCTTGGGCCCTTCCTGTCTGAGAGACCGCCTCGCTCCTAGGGCGATCCTTGCGATCCGCCAGGGGCGCCTTCTTGGAGGTCCCCTGGGTTAACCGGGGAGCCACGATGAAGAGGGTGTTCTCGTTGGCCACACCACAGCTGTGGAACTCCCTCCCGGAGGAAGCTCACCTGGCCCCTAGTCTGCTGGCCTTCCGCAGCCTCTTCACCCAGGCCTTTGGGGAAGGGAGTGAGTAGGGTGGGAGGGATTTTTTTTAGTCCGACGGTTTTTCCCTTATTTATGTTGGGTTTAGGTTCCTTCTCTGTTTATATTTTTATTGTATTTTATTGTTTTAAAATGTATTTTGTAAGCCTCCGCGAGCCGTCTGTTGATGGGAGGGGGTGGGATATAAATGTAAATATAAATAAATAAAATGGGACACGAGGAAGGAGATGGTCTTTCAGATATGGGGGCCACGACTGTTTAGAATTTTATTGGTCAAAATCAGCACCTTGAATTATGCCTGGAAAGCTATTGGCATCCAGTGCAGACTCTGGAGTACGGGGCCACTTAGTACAAGTACCGAGGGCCAGATAGGAGCTGGGGCAAGGGTCCTTAAGGGGTGTGCTCAGGATGGGGAAGATAGGAGAGGATCCAGATCGTGGGTCCATCCCTTATCCTTGAGTGCCTGCCCTCATCACTGCTCCCTTTCTCCAAGCTCACTCATTCGGTGCTTGGGAACAGGGACTGGATCCAGGGGCCAGATCCAGGAAATGGAAATGATCAAATAAAAAACAGTCCTGGGTCAAATTTGTCCCACAAGCCAAAGTTTCCTCACCACTGATAACGTAGCATCCGCTGCACCTCTGTGGTGTCGGTTAAACATTACGAGGAACTTCTTAACGGTAATTGCTGTTCGACAGTGAAACAGGCTGCCTAGCGCGACGGCGGACTCTCCTTCGCTGGAGGTTTTCAAACAGAGACTGGACGGCCCTCTGTCAGGGATGCTGTAGCTGTGGATTCACTACTAGATGACCTCTGAGGTCCCTTCCAACTCTATGATTCTATGAGTCACTGTGTCAGGAATTGTATCCAGTCGTGCTGAGCAGCTGTAGCAATGAGGGACGACTGCAACCCGGCATTGCAATGATCTTGCACTATAATGTGATGCGAATGTGACGGTCTTCAGCTAGGATGATGCTGTAGGAGGGTGACTGTGTGAGGCAAAGGATGTTCTAGTGGAGAGGTTCCCAAGTTTGGGTCAGGATCCCAAGTGGAGTTACACCATTTGCAGAGGTGATTTAATTGCTGTATTTGGTGGATATCTGTTCTGCTGTGCATGTCTGTGTTCTCTGGAGTCATGATGCTCAGAAAAGGGGCGTGGTTGCATCAAAAGAGGGCGGGCCAAAGCAGTTCTCTTGTTCCCTCCTGCCGAACGCAATTCTTGTCTGTCAGCCCAACAGGAACGGCCGGGGCCTGTCAGGCTCAGTTCCGACTGCAGGGCTGTAATCCATCCGTGTCCTTCTGGATGGTGATTTCCCACCTTTCCCCGTCCCCTCTCCCCTGCAGAGTGAGACTCCTGTAGAGCAGTTTCCAAGCTGTCCATGAATAAATGCTGAGCTGCTCTGCCACCCCCACCCCCCCGCGCGCTTTTCAAGGCCGTGGGTGGGCGCGTCCTTGACACACACTCATTGACCATCTCCCCTCGCCCGCCTGCCGGCCACGCGGCCTCCCCTTTAGAAGTGTCGAGGCTCTTCCAGGACATTAGTGGAGTGTGAACGCCTCAAGCGTTCAGTTCTCCTCTCCGCCAGGCTGACAGATGCCGGAGGCTGCTGGCTGGATGTGCTTAATAGGGTGTTAGTCCCTCCATGTGAAGAGGCTTGTCGTGGAGATGTACAGGCCTCGGAATGAAAAGAAGTGTAGAGGGATATGGGCGGGTGCTGGAGGGAGATTTACAGCACGATCCTCCAGGGCAGTAGCCCATGTGCTAACAGCACAGGCAGGAGTCCCATTCACTTCAGTGGGACTTGCCGAACGTGCTAACTGCTTATGGTGTGACACCCTGACGGAGGGTCGCACTTTAAACATCAAACCTTTTTAAATGCACAGTAGCAGCTGAGGGGATAGCATACCTCCCAACAGTCCCTATTTAGGAGGGACAGTCCTTCCTTGGGTGCTGAAACCCACTCTCCCTCCTGCAAGAGTCAATGTTCTTATTTCAGAAAATGAAGAGAAATTGTTCAAATGCTAAATTTTATTGGACCAACTTCTGTTGGTGAGAATATGCAGGGTTTGGGGCCGCACAGGGCCCTTGCTTAGGCATGGAGGGTAGCAAGTCAGAAATATATAAATTGAACAAATGCAGGACAGGACAGGTCTATACCATCTGGCAGCTGGCTGGGATCCCCCGGGGTCCGTTGCTGCCTGCCGCTTGCTGCTGCCGCCGCCGCCTGTCCAGAGCTGCTCAGGGTTGCCGCCTGAGTCCCCGCCAACGACCTGCGGGGAAAGAAAGAAAGAAGAACGGCCAGTTTTGTGGGGGGAGCGAAGAAGCCGGCGCTCTTGGGCCGGCTTGCCCCGTGATCCAGACCGGAAACCGCCCGGGGGGGCACAAAAGGGCTTTGCCGCAGGCCGCGAACCAAAGGGCTGCGAACCAAAGGGCCGCGAGCCAAAGGGTGTCACCCTTTGGGGCCCTTCGGGGACTGTGGGGGGACTAGGGGGGTATTATGTTGGTGAGTTCTGCTCAGGTTTTAAGGGGAGAGGGGGGTTGGGAGAGGGAGTTGGGGAAGGGGGGGGTCTCCCCAGCACTAACTTCTGGTGGCCTCGAGGGATGGTGCAGGGGTGGGGGCTGCCTCGTGGCAGCAGGTGGCGGCTGTTCTTTGTTATTGAATGGTGGGCGGGTGGGAGAGGGGGGAGGTTCCCCCGGCGCCGATCCCTGGTGGCAGTAGGGGGGGGTGCACTGGGGGAGGGTTCACTTGGTGGTGGTAGGTGGGGGGTCTTGCCCAACTCCCAGTGGCAGGGGGGG
>QEPC01006909.1:1512118-1526681 GCA_003113815.1 Sphenodon punctatus | reverse complement strand
GGGGGGTGCACTGGGGGAGGGTTCACTTGGTGGTGGTAGGTGGGGGGTCTTGCCCAACTCCCAGTGGCAGGGGGAGATTGGGGGGGAAAGGGTAAGATATCCGAAGCTGGCCCCTGGTGGCAGCAGGAGGCTCGGCTAAAGGTAGGGGGTTTGAGGGGGAGGGGGGAGGAGAAATGGGGAAGGGGGATATGGGGAGTGGGAGTGGGGAGGGGTTTGAAGGGGAGGGGAGTCTCCGGAGGAAGAGCAAACAGCCAAAAGGTGGGGGTCAGGATGGTGCAGACGGGAGGGGAGGAGTGGCTATAGGGGTGGTTATAGGACACGGACAGTATGGTCCGAGGGGACAGGAGACTCGTCCTCCCAGGGGATCACGGCTCCTGGTGGAGGTTAGGAGAGTTGCCCCCCAACTGAGGGTGAGGGAGAATCAGGGTCTAAGGTCCACCTGTAAAGGGCTGCTGCTGCTGAATGCAAGGTCCATAGCGAATAAGGCCCCAGTGATCTGGGACTTGATCCTGGATGGGGCAGTGGACCTTGCGTGCATTACAGAGACCTGGCTGGACGAGGGGGCAGGACCAGTTTTTGCGGACCTCGTTCCGGCCGGGTTTGTTGTGCAGCACCAGCCCCGCACGGAGGGGAGGTGTAGCTATTGTTTTTAGAGAGGGATGGCCAGTTAGGAGATATCCAGTCTGGGAGATTTCAGGTATTGAAGCCCTCCACGTGGTGTTTGATTTGGCTGGGGGCAAGCTTGGGGTGCTGCTGGTATACTGGGCCCCTTCCTGTCCGGCAGCATCCCTTGCCGCTCTAGCAGAGCTGGCCTCGGCGGTGGCGCTGTACTCCTCCAGGACTTTGGTCCTGGGGGACTTCAACGCCCATGCGGACGCCGGACTTGTAGGAGTGGAGCGTGAGTTCATGGCCGCCATGGCAACCATGGACTTGTCCCAAGTGGTCAACTGCCCGACCCATGTGAGGGGGGCATACTCTCGACCTGATCTTCTGTTCTGGCCTTGAGGCGGGTGATCCGTTAGTGGGGGATGTGAGGGTTATGCCCTTGTCACGGATGGATCATTATGTTCTGCAGGCCAGTCTCTCAGCACACCTCCTCCAGAAGGGGAATGGACCAGTTAGGTTGGTCCGCCCTCGGAGGCTGATAGAACCGCAGCGGTTCCAGGAGGCTCTGAGGGAATTTACTTTAGACCTGGACGGCCACTCTGTCGATGAGCTTGTCTGGAATTGGAACATCTGGCTGGAGGGGGCAATTGACAGAGTGGCTCCGAGAAGTCTTCTCCCTACATCTCGTCACCGCAGGGCCCCTTGGTTTACTGAGGGGCTGCGGTGTACGAAACAGGTAGGCAGGAGGCTAGAGCGATGCTGGTGTCGGACTCACTCTGAATCTGACCGACTTCTCCATAGGACCCATTTGTGGTCCTATGTTGAGGCTGTGCAGACAGCGAAGGAGTTCTTCACTGCCTTCACAGTGTCTGCGAAGTCGCGTCCAGTGGAGCTGTTCCGGGTGGTCTGGGGGCTGGTCAGTCCGGCCTCCCTCCGCCTGAATGGGGACTTGTTCCAGGCCCACTGTGAGGAGTTTGCCACCTACTTCGCAGACAAGATCGCTCAGATCCAGAGTAACTTTGACACCGAATTGGAAGCAGTAGGTGAGGAGCATGAGGTTAAGGAGGCCCCGTCTGGTCGATCTTTCTGGGATAAGTTTCAGGAAGTGACGCCAACCGATGCGGTGAATGTCCTGAGGTCTGTTAGGGCCACTAGTTGTGAATTAGATTCGTGCCCGTCCTGGTTGGTGAAAGCCTCCAGGGAGACCTTGGGGACGGTGCTGGTGAGGGTAGTGAACGCGTCCCTTCGGCAGGGGAGGTTGTCACCCAGTCTTAAGGAGGCTGTGGTGCGCCCCCTGCTGAAGAAACCATCTTTGGATGTGGACGAACTCGCTAGCTACCGACCGGTCTCTAATCTTCCCTTTTTAGGGAAGGTTATTGAACAGGCAGTGGTACTGCAGCTCCAGGCGCATTTGGATAACATTGGTTTCCTTGACCCTTTTCAGTCTGGGTTCTGCCTCGGCTATGGTACTGAGACGGTGTTGGTGACCTTGGTGGACGATCTCCACCAGGAGATGGATGCAGGATGTTCAACATTTCTGATCGTGCTAGATCTCTTGGCCGTGGACCATGGGCTGCTGCAGAGACGGTTGCGAGACCTGGGGGGGTCTGGACGGGACTGTCCTTGGGTGGTTCTGCTCATTCCTCTCGGGGAGAAGCCAGTGGGTGGTGCTGGGGGCTGAAACATCCAGCCCCCGGGCCTTATTCTGCGGCGTTCTGCAAGGTTCGATCTTGTCTCCATTATTGTTTAATGTGTATATGCAGCCCCTGGGGGAGATCGTGAGAGGGTTCGGGGTGCGATGTCACCAATATGCTGATGACACTCAGCTGTACCTCTCGTTTTCAACTGACCAAGGTCCTACCGTCTGATTGCTTTCCCAATGTTTGGAGGCCGTGGCGGATTGGAGGAGACAGAGCAGACTGAAACTAAATCCCGATAAGACAGAGGTGATGGTGGTGGGAAGGGCGAGGGAGGTTCTGGCCCCCCTTGAGGGGGGGGTCCATTCTCCTATAGCCCAGCAGGTTTGGAGTCGGGGTGGTGGTGTTGGACTCGGGTCTCTGTCTGGATCGGCAGGTGGAGGCGGTGGCTAAGACCGCCTTCCGCCAGCTGTATGTGGTACGGAGGCTGTGCCCATACATTTCCAGGCCCGACCTGGNCTAAGACCGCCTTCCGCCAGCTGTATGTGGTACGGAGGCTGTGCCCATACATCTCCAGGCCCAACCTGGCCGCTCTTATCCATGCCTTCATCACCTTGGGGCTGGACTACTGCAATGCGCTTAACGTCCGGCTTCCCTTGTTTCTGGTTCGGAGGCTGCAGCTGGTGCAGAATGCGGTGGCCCGTCTCCTTATGGGGACTGGGCGACGGGAGCACATAACACCAGTGCTCCGTGTTCTGAACTGGCTGCCTATAGCGTACCGAGCCAGATTAAAGCTGTTGGTATTGATCTATAAAGCCCTGTACGGTTTGGACCCCTCATACCTAGGGGACCGCCTCACCCTCCGTGCCTCAGAGCGATCCCTTTGGTCCACTGGGCGCGCCTTCATGGAAGTCCCCCGGGTGAGACAGGGGGCTACAATGGAGAGGGCGTTCTCGGTGGCCGGGCCACGACTCTGGAACTCCCTCCCGGAGGAAGCTCGCCTGGCCCTAGGTCTGCTGGCGTTTCATCGAGCCTGCAAGACCTGGCTGTTCGCCCAGGCCGGAGGAGGGGAGGGTGGAGTAGTTTTGGGGGAGGCTGGATATGGGATATTGATTTTTAAATTACTGATGAAGTTGTTTTTAAATATTGTTTTTATGGAATTTTATTGTATTTGTCAATTGTTGTAAGCCGCCCCGAGATGTCGTAGGCATGAGGGGGCGGCTAAAAAATATTTATAAATAAATAAATAAAATATGAGGAGGCATGGCAGTCGACTGAAAGCTTGAATATTTTCGCCAACAGAAGTTGGTCCAGTAAAAGAGATCCTTTGAACTACTTCATCCGTGTCTCTTACATTTGGGACCAAGATGGCGGCCATGCTCTCTTTATAGTGAATATGCCATGAAACTAGGGGGCACTCCATGAAACTAACGGGTAGCAGATTTTAAACAAATAAAAATAATTATTTTTTCACTCAATGTACAATTAGCTTAGGGAACTTGTTGCCAGAGGATGTGGTCAAGGCTGAACTTTTAAAAAGGGTTGGATAAGTTCTTGGAGGATGGTTCCATCAATGGCTATTAGCCAAGTAGGCTGAGGGACGCCGCCTCTGACCGCCAGGAGCTGGGAGTGAACAGCAGGGACTGGATCACCCGATTATGACCTGTTGGGTACTTCTTCCAAGCGACGGGCCACTGTTGGAGACAGGATGCTGGGCTTGATGGACCACTGAACTGACCCAGTACAGCACTTCTTATGTTGTAGTCTTTCAGCAGAGAGGCTCACCTCTCAGGCACCTTTTTTCTGGTTGCCTCCCAGGAAAAGCATTTGAGGATGATGGGGAGATGATGGAATGAAAAGCAGGACAGCGTCTGTCCCTCTTGGAATGTTAAAAGGTATGGATTTGCTTATTCCACTCTTAGAGTTGAGTTCCAGAAGGCGTTGGAGTGATATCCTCCCCTCAGAGGATATCACTCGGTTGGCGATCCTCCTATACTTTTCTGCACATTGGTACACAATTCTGAGTGTCCCCTTCTCGTTGGGCGCCACTGTCCCAGGGGTTGGGGGTCCACTACCCCACTTTTCTGGGTTGGGTGACTCCATTTCCCTCACTTGCAGCCCACCTGAACCAGTTCTCTCTCTGGCTCATTCAGTCCTGCAAAGGGGACAATAATTTTGTCTCCCCAAGTTCTCAGAAACTTCCCGTTCACAAACTTGTTTCTCTCTCTCTGGGTTCGCCAGTGCTTGAAGGCACAGGATCCTCAGATTGTGTTTCCCAATATGCAGACCAAAGCAAGCACTTCTTAGTAAAGAAGAAAATGTATTGATTACATAAACAAAGATAGTTTGAACACAGAGTGGCTAATAAAAGTAAACAACGCATTCCTAGTCTGAACTGCGGGCATGCCTAGTTAAATCTTACCCTACCAAGGTCCATTTCTCAGCCAGTGATGTAGCGTGGCTGGGCACCAGTCTTATGTTGGTTAGAAATCAAAGTTCCTTCTCTCAGTCCATTGCCTCAGCAGACTGGCTGGCTGGCCTACTCCACAAGTCAGAGGTTGAGTGAGATCCCAACAGTAACTGAGTTCCAGGGGAAAAGATCTGTCTTTAAATATCTCTCCAGCTTTCGTCTGCCTTTCCTGCCTTGGGAGTGTGTGCTTGGTCATGTCCGCAGGAAAGGTGCATTTGCAACTGAATGGCTTCTATCTGGCTCTTGCAGAGGTGTCGGCAGATGTCTCTGAATACACATTTGGCTTGTCTTTGTCTCTCTCCATTGCATGAAGTGAGTTTCCAGCTCTCAGCTTTTACATTGCATGAAATGAATTTCCAGCTCTCAGCTTTTACATTACATGAAGTAAGTTTCCAGTTCTCAGTTTTTACATTACATACATGTTTAACCTTTTACTTCTACATATTTGTTAGACCTGTAGTCTTCATGTAGCCCAGTATCTCCTTGTGACATGGGGCCTATTGGATGGAGGCATGTATAGGTGAAACAATAGTGCTTGATTCTTCTCTCATTCATGCGAAACTCAGATCCCTAGGGAAGTGCAAGCCTGTATTAGCTTCCTCGATGGGTTGGATATCATGTGAACAGGTCTACTCTGCTAGCAAACCCATACGTAATAACCCTGCGTTTGCTAGCATGGGACGTACAACACCTGCCCCACAGGGTTACGCTAGGAAGGGGCAGGGCAAAAGGACTCGCCCACCCTTTCTGACTTGGCCACGCCCCCTTCACAGCATTATGAGGTCAAGATGCTTCACGGGGGATTGGGCAACCATATCAGAAAGGGGATAGGAGAGCATCTTTGCCCTCTGCCTCGCTGATGTATCGCCGCCTCCCTGCCACTCTTGGTTTCTCCAGATGAGCTCTGGGTAACCCAAAGAAATTAGAACTTCACCTGGAAAATGACCAAGTTAAGACCTGGAGACTCTGCGTCAGAATAACCCAACCTATGGAGGTCTCTGTCTGCAGACAAACCCTGTTCTCCCCATGACCAGATTCCGATCTTTCCTGCCTGCCTGATGGATTTTGTTTTCCTAGAACTAGGGCTGAAACTTGATCTTTTCTCTCAATTCTTGTTGAGAATCAAGCTTTTCGACAAGCATCGATGGGGAAAAAAAAACCCCAAGAACTGAAAAAAGCCCCAATTTCTCGAGATTTTTTTTTCTCAATTTGAAAAACAATCAAAAGAATTGGCACCTACGCAAATGGCCGGCGAGGCGGTTCTCCCCGTGCACAGCCCTATTCGAAAATGGCACCGGCAGCATCTCTGCCGTTTTGGACAAGGGGAGCCATTCTGCGCAAGTGCGGTGGCTGTTTTCTGCATGCGCAGAACAGCTCTCCCTTTTGGAAAAGACTGTGCATGCGCGGAACAGCCTGGCAGTCATTTTCTACATATGCACGTTTTGAGGGGGGTTAGCAAGAATTTCACCAGAATTTCTAAACATTAATGAGATCCCGGTGAGATCTCACTAATGTTTCTTGAGTCTCGTGAGAAGCAGGTTGATTCTCTCTGCTTTACCTAGAACGGCTGGAGTGGCAGCTCTTATCAGCTGTTGTTGTTGAGATTAAATAAGATGCCTGTAAATCCCCCCCATCCCATCACCAATAAAACAAAAGGGTGTCTCGAATGCCCTGCTGAGGTCCTATCAGCACTTATCCGCTGTAGCTTCCTCCTTTGTGGACGGGAGGAGAAAAAAAACCAAGGCTGCATTGGTGCCCGTGCAGCCCTGCAACATGTATTTTTCATAAGTGGCCGGTAAAAATTGGCAATCTGGCAACCCTAGACCCTCCCCCCACCTTACTTTTCTGCCCCTGGCCCTCTCTGTCTCCTTCCCCTCCCTCCTGTCAGTTGCCGCCCAGTGCCCCATGGGTCCCAAACCCTAGGAATTATACCTTTGCAAACTTCCCTTCCCACCCAGGTTATAGTATGTCTTAACCCACTCTTAGTCCATAGGAATTGATGTGTATTAATTTTTTTATTATTTTTTTGTAAGTATTATACGGCATTTTGTTATGTATTGCTTTTTATTTGTTCTTATTCTATATTTATATTTGTTACGACCTATGGTCAAACAATAAACAACTACCTACCCAGTGCCCCACGGATAAGGTTGCCACCAAGGGGCCCAGCAGAATTGCATCCTCCTCCGTCTCTCGCTCAGACTCTCTTCCCTGTAACTAAGTGAAGCACGTGCACCTGCATTTTCTCAACTTCATGACTTTATTTATTTATTTAAACATTATATCCCACAGGGCAGCCCGGGGCAGCGAACAACAATCAATAAAACAATTAAAACGTTTTTAAAGCGAATTAAAAATACAATATGTGGGGAAACACCCCACTCCACCCCGACCCCTCGCCAAAGGCCTGACGGAATAGCCAGGTCTTGCATATACGCCGAAACAGCAGGAGAGCGGGAGCCAGCCGAGCCTCCTCCGGGAGCGAATTCCACAGCACCCCTGCTCCTGTGTTGCTCCACCTGCTGTGCTCCCTGTCTCCAGTCCTAACCCTGCGTCCCAAACCTCATGTCCTGGATGCCCCTCACCCTGTGCCCCTTACAACTTGGGCAACTAGCTTCCTGCTGCTACCAGCCAAGCCTCTGGCCTCACTGACAGCCAGCCAGAAAGCTGGGAGGCACAGCAGGGACAGGGAGTGGGGTGTGGGCCAGGCAGCAAAGAGTGACTAGGCATGAGGCAAACTGAACCGGTGGCAAAGGAGGGCTGGCTACAGCTCTACAGTCCCTGGGGCCACGGGTTCAAGGCTGGATCTTGACCTAGCCCTTCTTGGCGAGAGCCAGCATCGGGACACAGCCATGGTGGGAAAGGGTGAGCAAATGCCTACTACTGGGGATCAGGCCTTGGGCGGGTGTCTCTAGCCAAGGAAGCCCAACCCCCCGCCTCTGGTTGAAGATCTGCTCACCAGCTAGCCAACCCTACCTGCTCTGCTTCCCCGTTGTGTTGCCCGTGACATGAATGTCAGTTCCATGGGGCCTGCGGCAGGAGGATTTGGAGCCAAGGGTGAATCTCGCTCTAGGCAAGTCAGTCTACCAGCTGCTGCTGTGTTTTTCAATCAGCCAGACATGTGCTCCCAGGATATTATCATTGTAAAGAAACTCTAAATAAGATCACTGAAGCTACCCTGCGCTCCCTCCCTCCCAATTTTGAAATCCCACCTGAAAACCTAGCTCTTCCGTCAGGCCTTCCCTAGCTCCTCGTTCCCACAGGCTGCTCCCTGATGATCCCACTACTGTACTTTCATTAAGAATCCCCATCTCCCCTGTAACTAAGCAAAGTCCGTGCAACTTTTCGACTCCGTAAATGTTTCCGTGTCTCCTAGATTGTAAGCCTCCCGGGGCAGAGGCCTATCTCTCATTGCTTAGTGACAGAGACGTTGCTGACGCTCTATAAATACTACTACTACTAATAATAGTTACACCGATTTACACTAGAACGGAGCTCAGCCCGAGTTCGATTGTGCTGGGATCGACCTGAGCCCTGTCCCGATGCGGCCGGGTTCTTCAATGCCCGGTCCCAGTCTGTAGCAGGGGTGGCCCTGCTCCACGGAGCACTGTGATATGACATTGTGGTGCTCTTTGGGGGTGGGGTCACCGCAGGAAAGGGGGGGGCTTATCCCTACCCCATTAGTGATGTGCCTCCCTCACCTTCCTGGAACACCATGATATTTTGGTGCTACTCCATTGGGAGGGGGGCATGTCAGTAAAAGGATTGGGGAAGGGCTTAACCTCGCCCTTTAACTGATGCGGATCTGTCCCTTCACAGGGTCGTGTCATAATGCTCCATAGGGGTGAGGACTCCTGCTCGCAGGGAGTCCATCCAAAGGTACCAGGAAAATGACATTTAAAGAGGGTGGGAGAACTGCTTTGCCCTGCCCCTTCCTGAATGTCATGATGCTCAGAAAAATGGGGTGGGGCAAAGGGGGTGGCTACCCTTTTCTGACATGACCACACCCCTTTTCCAGCATCATGACATCACAATGGCTCCTTTTTTCGAAAATGGCAGCAATACTACTGGCACCATCTTGGAAGAGGGCTTTGCATGCGCAGAACACATGCTGCAGCCATTTCATGCATGCACGTTACCAGGATGAACACGGTCATTAGTATATGGTAAATCAGTATATGGTACACAGTAAATCTCGGTAAATGGTACACTGTAAATGACTGTGTATGAGATTCTTGCCGAGACCTCGAACTGTTATCAAGATTATCCTGAGATTTCAGTAACAATTTTTGCGAGAAACAAGTTGATTCTCATTTCAACTCTAGGCAGGGCCAGATGGGAGCCAGGGAGGTGCAACCACACGTCATTACACCCCTCTACAGGCACCCATGGGTTCAACGTAGCCTGAATCTGAGGGACTTGGGTCAGGAAGGCTTCCGAACAGAACCAAACCCGAGCAGACCCCTTGTGTTCAATTGGACTTGGCCTGGTTTTCTGGGCTTTGATTTTTTTTACCCACTGAGAATCGTCCTCCCAGGCTGGTTTCCAAGCAGCCCCTCTTTGACCTGTTTTCAAAGGGTTAACCAGTCTTTCCTGTTCTCTGAGGTACAGTGCAACCCTCTTCTAATTGGCACAGATGGATCGTTGCGTACCAATTAAGCCCTCATCTTGATTATCAGAGGCTCCAAAGGATACATTAATGCCAGGGAGATCATTATTCTTTCATGAACTGCTTTAAGCTGAAGGAAGGTACGAGGCACCACAATATTTTACAACGATCTTAAGGTCGTCTCCCAGCCCTCATTTGTCAGAGAAGCAAAGGGAACAAAGAGAACATGAAAGAGGAAGGAGGTGACTAGCAAACCCCATCTTGGAGCTGTTAAACTACTGTCTCCTTCGGCCCCATAAAAAAGCCATTAAGCATGTTAACCCTTGGATTGAGCTATCGGGGAGTGAAGGGAGAGGCTCAGCAAAGAGCCCTGGGAATTGCCAGAGGGGAAGGGGGGAAGCAGAAATAGGGAAATACAACAAAACTGAGGCTGGGTAAAGTCGCGATGCTTGGAGAGGGAGGTGTCGCCATGTCATTAAGGGAAGGGGAAAAGGGAGTCTCCACCCCTTTCCGACATGACCTTTTCTTGAGTTTTGACTAGGCTCAAGTCGGTCCTGGCGCAATCAGACTTGGGCCGAGCATTGTGATGTCGCACCAAAAATGGGCAGGGTGAAGGGACCCTCTGGATTTAATTCTTGAGTCACCCCGGCTACACACCCTATGGTTCAGAGGGTCCCTAGCTGCTTGTCTTGCACTGTTCACCCGTCTTGCACTGTCCACCTATCACAGCATCTCCTTCAGAGGGAAGAAGGTATGGGGGAAATCATGCACAGATGGACATCCCCTGGCTAGAGATGGCTGCCCCTTAGGAGTCAGTGGTGTCTCAGGGTTGCCCTGCATAAGCAATCTTGTATTGTAGCATCCCAATGGCAGCACAATTGCTTCCCCACTCTTGTGCAATTAGGGCTGTGCATGGGGTCAATAGTATTTGTATTTCTTTCTGTATTTGTGGTTTTAGTCTTTGCCTGTATTTGTATCATTACCTGGATTCTCTGCATTTCTCCCCATTGTTGCCAATGTGGAAAACGCAGTGAACATGGGTCTCTGCGTAGGGGTTATTTTGTCGCGGAAGTGCAGCGAGGCTCTGCGAGTTTAACAGGCCTATAAGGAAAGGAAAATCTGTCAAACTTGCTGCTAAGTCTGCTACCAATTTTTAAAGGGGGGTACTGATTTGGAGGAGGGTGGAGAATACAGCTAGCTTGGTGGGGGCACTGTTAGTTTGGGGAGAGTGGAAGTTTGGGATGGGTCTGGCTCGGGGTGATTGATGGCTTGAGGGTGAGTGGAGCAGGCAGCTGACTTGGGAGAGGGGAAAATGGAACATGGGGCTGGCTCGAGGATAGGGGACTGGGGCATAGGGCTGGCTTGGGGTGTGGTCACTGGTTTAGGGGAAATGGCCATGGAACTAGGCTCAGGGGAGGCTGTTGGCTTGGGGAGTGAGAATTGGACATGGAGCTAGCTCCAAGAGAGAATGGCTTGCAGGAGGTGTCACTGGATTGGGGAAGGGAGGGGAGGAATGAAGCTGCCAAAGACCTCTCTCCATGCGGCTGCAGTGATGGAGACTGCCGTTCTGAGACACTGCAGCAGCCCCTGCAGGTGGGGAGGACTCTCTAGAGCAGGGGTTGGGGAACTTTTTCCCTCCTGGGGGCCAATTTTAAAGCTTGCACAAGCTCCGAGGGCCACACAGACATTGGAGCGGGGGTGCCTAAGAATTGCACTCAAAGAGGGCCCAAATCATGGATCTGTGCCAAGGAACCGTCCCCTATCCGTATGTGCAGGCCCTCATCTCTGCTCTCTTCCCTTGAGCTCAGTTTTTCAGTGATTGGAGGTAAGAACTGGATCCAAGGGCCAGTTCCAGGAAGTGGAAAGGGGCCACATTTGGCCCCTGGGCCTGAGGTTCTCTATAGCCTCCCTAAGCAGGCAGCTAAGCTGAGAGCTAGAGAGCAACCCAGCTCCAAGCTGGATATGTGCTGCAGTTTGGGGAGTCTATTTTTCAGGAAACTTTGGGTTCTCTCAAAACCCAAATACACAGACCTAGTATTCTTGTTTGAAATATGGAAGCTGAAAGGGGCTTTTTCTGGTTTATTTGTATTTTGTCAAAACCCAGTTGCACAGCCCTACATGCAACGATATCACTGTTAAGCAGTCAGTATTATTATAAGGATAAAGGTGCATTCTTTCTAGGGTAAATGTTTCCCCGGATAGAAAGCCCTTGCAGAATTCGTAGTGGCTTAGTGTTTTCCTACTGCAGAACTAGAGAAATAAGAGGTAACAAGAATGGCTGATTCAAGATTTGCCCTGGTGGTCTATTCTTCAGTGTTTTGTCTGATGCAATTTAAATCACTGGTTAGAAATTTGCTGGCTGTTTTTTCTGTAATGGGTGCTGCTAGAACCCCAGCTTCTCTATTAGCAGCCACGTCAAAAAGAAAATTGCCATCTCTTCCCAACGTAGATTGAAATCGGAAAGACAGCCCTGCGTTTTTATTTATTGCTAAGTGATTTGCTGCTCGAGTGGGTTTGTAAGACTGCGTTGCGCTTGGATGGCCAACATCACATCACTACTTGGAGATGGAGCACAACGTTAATTAGGTTACAAATCTTGGGGAGACAGAGAGAGAATCTTGGAGAGGAAAAGCGAAAGACCGGGGGGGGGGGGGGCAGAGGGGGGGGGGGGGGGGGGGGGGAGAAATGATTGCCAAGGAGAGCTGGTGTGAAAATTCGGGTCCAAGTTGACAAATTTTGCCTGTTCAAAATCGTGAATTTGAATTTCTGTAAGCGATTGCGGAGACGCATGTGATTTCACACGACTTTCAATATTTGGTGTTCAGAAATTTGTAAAAATTCTTTAGCGTTGTCTTTGCTGCTGCTGGCTTTGATTGGCTCAGACCAAAGGTTCCAAAACTGGGGGGTCAAGATCCCAAATGGGATTGTGCCATCTGAGGATTGGGTCAGGGCTCTGACACAATTAACTTGGAGGAGGGCAGGGAACAGGAGAGCTGATTGCCCCCCCCCTTCTGATGTGTGACCACACCTCTTTCTGGGCATCATGGCACTTCGGAAAGAGGCGTGGTCACATCGGAAAGGAGTGGGATGAAGGAGATCCCCACCCCATTCTCACGTGACCGCCCACCTTTTCTTGAGTGTCATGATGTCGCAGTGCTCGAAAGGAGAGGGGCCAGGCGGAAGCCTCCTGTGCCTCCTCGGGCGCTCCTCTCAGCGCGCACGGATGGGGTCACAATCCCAGCAGTGAAAGCAATTTTCAGGTACCTAAAAGGGCGGCACAAAAATGATGTTGAGTTATTTGTTCACTGTCGAAGAAGATAAAACAAAAAGGAATGAATTTTAATTGCAGTAAGGTGGATTTTGGTTAAATATTAGGAAAAGCATCCTAGCGATAGCATCTGTCGGACAGTGGAATCAACTGCCCAGGGAGATTGTGGAATCGCCTTCCTTGGAGGCTTTCAGAACTCAGCTGGACGCACAGCTGTTTGTGATGCTGTCGGCAGAGACTTTGGAGTAAGGGGATTGGGCTAAATGACCCTTGAGCTTCCTTTGAACCCTACAGTTCTATGATTCTATACAAGGTATGAATACTGTGCATCCGGATTAGTCCATAATGTCCGAAACAGGCCATTATGGATTAATCTGCACCAATCCACGCAAGTATTGTGGACCCAGAGGTGTGGATCCCCACCCCGCAGGGCCCTGGCATGTATTTACTGGCCTTGGAGGAGTTGGCCTGCTGCTGCTGAGGGGGGAGCCTCCTGGCAGGCTCCCTTGCTGCGGGGTGCTGCTGAGCTCCTTTTTCTTGGCAGTGTGGATGTGCAAAATGGCCACCTGTGGCAGGGCTAGGCCACAAAATGGCACCTGCCACGAGGAACCCAAGATGGCTGCCACAGGAAGTGGCTAAGTTTGGGGCGTGGTTTGGGCTGTAAGAGAAGAGGGCAGTCTGTTCCTAACTAGTGAGGCGTGTGCATCATGGCTGGCCAAGAGGACCCTGAAGGAAGGATCCCTGATGTGAGTTGTGGGAGAGCCAGCCAGGGACTGTGTTGGGCTAGGCTCTGCTGTATGGACAGTGAGTGGCCAGAGGTTTGATGCCTAGCTTAGGGATGGACTCCGTGATGTTAGTAAACTGTTTATGGACTTACCACTTGAGCGTCTGGCCTCCTGGGCCTTGATCCTGTATACACTTATCCACCGGTAAGTGGGACCATGTGACACCATCGCTGTTAACCAAAACGGTGGCAACGTCATTTTGGCCACTGCCAATTTGGTTAAGGGTGGCAGCCATTTTGCACATGCATGCTGCCAGGGAAGGGAGCTCAGCAGTACACTGTGGTGAGGGCACCTGCCGGAAGGCCCCCCGCCCCCAGCAGCGGCAGGCCGGCAAAGGTTCAGTCAACACCTCCGAGGCAGGTAAAGAAGCTCTCATGCCCCATTTAGATCCGTGCCCGTCCTGGTTCGTGAAAGCCTCCAGGGAGATATTGGGGTTGGTTCTGGTGAGGGTGGTTAACCCCTTCGGCAGGGGAGGTTGTCGCCCAGCCTCAAGGAGGCTGTGGTGCGCCCCCTGCTGAAGAAGCCTTCGCTGGATGTGGACGCACTTGCCAATTACCGTCCTGTCTCTAATCTTCCCTTTTTAGGGAAGGTTATTGAACGGGCAGTGGCTATGCAGCTTCACGCACATCTGGACCGTATCGGTTTCCTTGACCCTTTTCTGTCTGAGTTCCGCCCCGGCTATGGTCCTGAGACGGCCATGGTGGTTTTGGTGGACGATCTCCGCCAGGAGAGGGATGCAGGATGTTCTACATTCTTGATCCTGCTAGATCTCTCGGTCGTTTTTGACACCGTGTACCATGGGCTGCTGCTGAGACGGCTGCGAGACCTGGGGGGCCTGGACGGGACTGTCCTTGGGTGGTTCCGCTCATTCCTCTCGGGGAGAAGCCAGCGGGTGGTGCTGGGGGCTGAAACATCGAGCTCCCGGGCTTTGACCTGTGGCGTTCCGCAGGGTTCGATCTTGTCTCCGCTTTCGTTTAATGTGTATATACAGCCCCTGGGGGAGATCGTGAGAGGGTTCGGGGTGCAATGTCACCAATATGCTGATGATAGTCAGCTGAACCTCTCGTTTTTGACCAACCCAGGCCCTGTTGTCTCGTTGCTTTCCCAATGTTTGGAGGCCATGGCGGATTGGATGCGGCAGAGCAGACTGAAGCTCAATCCTGATAAGACGGAGGTGATGGTGGTGGG
>QEPC01006909.1:1480413-1502471 GCA_003113815.1 Sphenodon punctatus | reverse complement strand
CAGTAGTCTAGTCGAGAGGTGATGAAAGCCTAGATGACTGTGGCCAGGTCAGAGTCCGAAACAAACGGCCGAAGACGTCGCACCAGATACAACCGGCGGAAAGCACTCCTCACCAGAGCCTCCACCTGGAGATCCAGGCAGAGCTGCACATCGAGGAGCACCCCTAGACTCCGTACCTGGGAGGTCAATGGAGGACAGACCCCATCAATGACGGGGGCCACCAATTCCATCACCTTACCCACTAACGTCACCTCCATCTTGTCAGGATTCAGCCGCAGTCGATTTCCCTCACACCCGTCAGGCACCGAGTGAGCACCGAGACTGCCGGGCCTGGGTCTATTGAAAAAGAGAGGTACAGTTGGGTGTCATCAGCATATTGATGACACCGTACGCCGAACCCCCTAATCACCTCACTGAGCAGCTGCATATACACGTTGAACAGGACAAGACATTTGTTTAGGGTTAACAATGATCTGCATCTATTCCTGCTATGGTCTGTATTTCAGTCCTACTATAAAGGGCATAGCATTAAGCACACCTTCCAACATTTTGAGTAGGACTGTGCATTTGGGTTTGGATACAACACAAACACAAAATCCCCTTTAAACTTCTGTATCCAAAACACAAATACTGCCCTGTTTCGGATATGTGGTAGGGAACTCAATTTCCACTTCTAATTTGATGTTTTTAAATATTGGTCTAGCCCTTTGACCCTTTTTCAAGCTTCATGGTATGTTGAGCTTCAGAGTGGGTTGTGTTTTGATTTAGATTTACTTTTGATCTTGGAGTCCTTTGTGGTTTGAGAGCTTGGTCTGCTTCCACAAGCAGCTGGAGGCAGAACTGTGCCCAGGGAATGATGTTAACAGGCATGGGACGAGGGCATGGGATCCCTCTGCCTGGGGCTCTGGGGCTCACTGATACCAGGGTCCTTTGCTGTTTCTGTGCACATTTGTGTGCACACACCAGGGGGTTGCACTCCCCGACACACAGAGGCTACACACACACCCCCGCCTGCTGGCTTGCTTCCCAAACAAATGTAGCACCTACCAGATTTTTCCCCTTAAAAAGGTCCCAAACTTTTGCAACATAAAACACAAATAAACACAAAAATCGGCACTGACACTTGGAACAGAAACCAGAAATACAAAATTTGCCCCACTGCACATCCCTAATTTGGCCAAGGGGAGGGGATAAGCCCCTCCCCTTGGCCAATAAGCTCCGCACTCATACTTACACCCCCCCTCCCCTTACATACCAGGTGCACAAAGAGGGACAGAAGCTCTTCCTGAGGCTTGACTACCAGCCAGTCTTTTTGTCCCTCTCTCTCACCTGAAAGAGGGACTTTGGCCCCCCGGAAAGAGGGACAGTGTGGGATTCAGCACCCAAAGTGGGGTTGTTGGGAGGTGAATGGCCACCGAGCCAAAGCACTAGACCACGCCCAAGTCATGAGTGAGATGCAGGCGAGCTAAGCTAACGTAAAATTAGAGAGTGTTTTTAAACGAGCTGTTGAGTGCCACACTTGCGGAACAGCCGCTTGGCTGGAGTGCATGGGGAGCGATTCGAATGGATGACTTCCAGAGTGGCTACCGCAGCCACCGCCTTGCACTCCCCCTGGCATGGACCATGAGGGAGGGGGACGTGCGCTGGGCTGGCCTTTGAAATGGCCATTTCCTGGGCATGAGGAACCGGGCTCCCCAGGGCTTGCGGCCAGTTCCTGTGACTTACAAAGGCTGCATCCTATGAGTGGGGAACCTGCCTGGTGGCATGGGTGACAGAGGCAGCATGGCTGCCTGTTGCCACGCAGCTATTTAACTTGCCCTGCACGGAGTACTCCAGAGTTTTTCAGCCGTGCTGGGTGAGTGGGTGCTGTGTAGCTCAGGGGAGCATGCATCCCCCTGATAACACCCATAGATCTGTAAGGTTGAAAGAGACCGCGGAGATGACTCAGGCCGCTTTTAGACGATCGCACCGTGCGCTGGCGCGGGGGGTTTTAACCCCCCCCCCGGGAGGAGCGATTACCCACGGCGACGCCGGCAATCCGCGCGCCTGATACGGCTCCGCCGTGCATTCTTTTCAAGCCGCGAATGACCTACCTCGATCAGGCTCCCGGTCAGTTCGCGCCTTGGAAAGAATGCGCGGCGTGTGTCAGGCGCGCGATTGCCGGCGGCGTCACGTGTAATCGCTCCTCGCGGGGTTTTTGAAACCCAGCGCACAGCATGATCGTCTAAAAGCGGCCTCAGTCCAACCCGCTGCTCCAAGGCTGGATGAGCTCTGCTTACAGCAGTGCATCTTCTCCAGCCATCTTCGTTATATCCTCCAGTGAAGGAGATTCCACAACCTCCTTCGGCCTCCGTTCCATTGCACAGCTCTTCCTACGGTTAGGAATATCTCTCCCCCCACCCTCCCCAAATAAATAAATAAAAACCACCCATCTTGCTGCAATTTTAAACCCATTGCCTCTTGTCCTGTCTTCTGTGACAGTGGCGAATAACTGTTCTCCAACCTTTTTTTTATAACAACCTTTTAGATATTTTTGAAAACTGGCATGTCCATCCCTCCATCTTCCCTTCTCTAGGCTAAACATTCCCAATTCCGTTTCTTTTTCATGACTTGCATTCTCGTCCCCTTTATCAACTGTATTGCCCTCCTCGGAATCCTCTCCAATTTGTCAATATTTTCCTGGAAGTGCAGTGCCCCAAACTGAACTTGAGAGCCAGTGTGGTCGGTGTAGTAGACAAAGGGCTGGACTTGAACCTAGGAAGCCGGGGTTCAAATCCTGCTCTAGCCATAAACTCACTGGGTCACCTTGGGCAAGTCACAACCCTTCGGCCTAAAGAGCCAATATGGTGTAGCGAATAAGGTGTTGGACTTGATCGTGGGAAGCCAGGGTTCAAATCCTGCCTTAGCCATGAACTCACTAGGTGGCTTTGTGTAAGTTGCAACCTCTCCGCTTCAGTTCCCCATCTATAAAAATGGGACTATATGTGTGTGCCTGTCTCTCCCTGTGTTCCCCTTATCCCTGTCCATCTTAGATTGTAAGTCCACTGGGCAGGAACCTCTCTCCAAAATCTGTGACCGTAAAGCGCTGTGTGCCGCCTAGTGGTGCTATAGAAATGATGAATAGTAGTAGTGTGGTTTCATCAGTACCGAGTAAAGCAGTTCAGATCCTGTCTCTCGGATCTGACACATCTGCTAATCAGGACTGACCATACCCCATGGTGATTGCCCTTGGAGCCGCCATGGGGCTGGAGGGAGCGGGATACAAGTTAAATAAATAATAATATTTTCTCTACTTCTGGGGGGGCCTCTGTTTTCACCAGGGCAGGATGTGGCCCAGCAGGGCCCCAGACACGACCTCCTCTAGGACCCTGTGGAAAGTGCTCCAGAGAAGGTGGGGCAACAGGGGAGGGGGGGCGTTGCCGCCCAGGGGCCTCCAGGGCCCTGCGAATTCGAAGGCTGGTGCTGCTGCTAATACAGCCCAAAATGGCAGCTTTACTGGGGGCGGGGTTGCAGCAGTGTCGCCGTTGCTGACTCGTGTCCCATTGGTGATCCACTAGAACGCTCCCACATTGCCCTCTGCAGTGCTCCTGCCAGACTAATTGGTCCATTTCATGCCCCATTTCATGTCTTTGCCACCAGTCAGGCCCAGTGTTGTTCTGTACTTCTCAAATCCCCGTTCAGGTCACAGCTCAAATTCCTGCTCTTCGCCTCAAGCAGCCGGGCCAAGATGTGTTCTGCAAACACATGCACATTTTGGCAGAAGACCTATGTTCTGAAAACCAGCCCAGCTCACTCAGCCAGCTCTTTCCTACATGCAAAGCAGGTGTTTGCCGAGGGGAGGGAGATATTCAGGACTGCAAAATGTGCCTTGTGCAAGTGACTGGGGGCTTAGAAGTGACATTTATTTTCTCGCTTGCCTGGAGTGACGGGGGGCCCTAGGGACTCTGTGCTGTGACTGTCTTGATGCCAGGGGTGGTTCTTGCAGGCAAAGCGGAGCCCAAGAGCCTCCAGGAAACTAACAAAGTCGATGAGAAATAATATTTCCTTTCCTAAGGAATCTGCTGGGTTTCAGGGAAGGGAAGATTTTGCAAACAAAATGAAGCGGAGGCCAACCTTGGGTTCTCCAAGGATTTCCTTGGCTTAAGTCCTGATTTTTTTTTTCTTTCTTTTCTTTCTTTCTAAACACAACAGTTCTACATTGGCTGGATTTGCTGCTTGAATCCTGACATTTAAACAGGGATGGGAGAGGCTCGCTTAGATCCTGTAACTGTAAAATCAAACAGCCTGGGCCACGCTTACCTGCAGGACCGCCTCACGCCTCAGGCCATGGTGTGGCCCCCACGGTCAGCCGGGGACACCTGACTTGAAATCCCCGGGGTTACCCGGGTGACGACGATGGGGAGGGCGTTCTCGGTGGCCGCTTCTAGGCTGTGGAATTCCCTCCCGACGGAGACCCGCCTGGCCCTAGACCTCCCCTCTTTCTGGAGACCGTGTAAGACCTGGCTGTTCCGCCGGGCCTTTGGGGTGGGTTGGGGAGGGATTTGGTTCCACTCTTTTAAAGAATTTTTATAAATGTTATGTATTGGATTTTAATTATTGAATTGCTTTTATATTGTTGGTTGTGAGCCGCTCTGAGCTACCATCTGAGCAGGAGGGAGCAGGTTAAACGTGGTTTTAAATAAATAAATAAGGATCTCCCTGAGGCTCCAACGTTGGGCGATATCCTGCTGATATTAGATCTGAAGGATATGGGGATTTGGGGGTTTTTTATTTATTTATTTTGTGAGATAGGAGTACAGTCAGGCCCGTGGATAATATGCTCCAACCCCCTACCCCCATTCTGCAACAAGGCAATCCAAATTCTGTGGGTGGCAAAATCCCCATTCTGCAAGAGAACTAGATAATGTAAATGAATGGAATTATGCAAAACGTGGCATGCCGCTCCGTTTCCCAGTGTGCCAGTCCATCATTTTTGACCATCCGATCTTAAGAGTAACCACAAAACTACTACACAGACCTCTCAGCCGGGGGCTTTTCTCTCCCACAGGGCATCATGAGCGGCTCCTTTTTAGCAGCAACAGCAACCCAGATATTATTATTATTATTATTATTATAAACATTTGTATAGCGCCAGCTGTGTACCTGGTGCTTTACAGAACAAAGCTATAGACATGGTCCCTACCTATGGCTTACAATCTAATTATTTATCTTATTCATTGTTTTTTATTTCATGTATATATTTTATTATTATTTTAGTGCCTAGCACTGAAGAGTCATTAGGTGTTTTTCAAATGGACGGCACCCAAGGCTCTGCCCCGCCTCACACCCAGGTCTGTGGAAAGGCAGGCCGTCAGATGTGCAGGTGGAGCAGTCTGCTCCGGCCTCGCTAGCATCCCAGAGCACCACCAGCAGAACGGGCCATCCAAACCTGGGACACGGGGCAGAGTCCGTTTACTCACGGACAGACGGCAGCTGCAGCTCCGCTCTCGGTTGGGGGTGTCGCCCCAGGCAGTGCCAATAGAGCTGCAGGCAACAGCCTAGCTCTATGGTGTGTGGGAGGGGGCCGCCGTGCAGGCAGACTGGGGGGCCACGGCAGCTGCCACGTCCGTATACACCCAGCACATGCAGGGCTGCACCTGGGGGACACGGGGCTAGCCAAAGACGCTTATTCTTTCGGAGACAGTTCCCTGCCCCAAGGGGACTACAATCTAGAATGGAGGAAGGGAGGGGCACATAGGGAGAGACAAGGGATACATTCATGAAGCTGATAAGTTGCAGGTGCATGTGCTTAGTTCAGTTAAAAGGGAGGAGTGTGGATCCTGGAGGACGAGACAGTAGAAGGCAGGGGTGGGGAACCTCAGGCCCGGGGACCAAACGTGGCCCACAGCTAGATTTTATTTGGCCTTTTTCTAGTTCCTGGATCTGTCCTCTGGATCTAGTTCCTACCCCCAAGCACTGAAAGACTGAGCTCAAGGGAAAGGAGAGAGATGAGGGCCTGCACACAAGGACAGGCGATAGGCACATGGCACAGATACATGATCTGGACCCTCCCCTTCTGGAGTGCACCCCCTGCTCCCAACTTCTATACAGCCCTTGGAGCTTGTACCAATTTTCAGAGTGGCCCCTAAAAGGGAAAGGTTTCCCCCACCCCTGGTATAAGGAGAAGCATAAAAGTGCAATCCTTGGGGGGTAAGGAGGTAGGGAAAGCCCGATGAAAGAGGTAGGTTTTGGAGGGTTTTGAAGGTTGTGAGAGGGGAGCATAGTGTGTTCAGCGAGGCGGGTTCCAAGCAAAATGGAAGCAGGGGTGAAGATGCTTGAGGGGGACTCTGAGGTAGGTGAGGGTGGTGGCAGGGGATGAGCAAAGTTCTCGGGTGGGAACCTAGCAGGAAATGAGGGCGGAAAGATAAGGAAGAGCAAGGCCATGAAGAGCCTTGAAGGGGAAGACAAGAAGTTGATGCATATACAACAGGAGTGTATCACCCCATATATTACCCAGGCGGGTTTTTTTTTTTTTTTTTAGCTTTCACTGAAGCATCTGATAGATGCTGGCCGTGGCTGGAGATGGGTTGCTGGGCTAGAGGGGCTATTTTTTCTGACGCAGTGTGGAGATTCTTACATTTTAGCTTGGTGGCTCATCCCAGGCAGACAGCGAGGTGGTCATTGATCAGAGGGCCTCTGGCCTGGGGTTGATGCTAGTTAATGCACGGTCGGTTCTAAATAAGTCAACAACAGTCCGGGAGTTAATCCTGGACCAAGCAGCCGACGTCACGTGCGTTACGGAAACCTGGCTGGAGACTGAGTTGGGGCCTATTTTGGCTGACCTTGTTCCAACTGGGTACTCCGTACAGCACCAGCCCCAGTCAGAGGGACGGAGTGGTAGTGGTGTCGTTATTTTTAAGGACTCTTGGACTGTGAGGAGGTATCCTGTACAAACTATGGCGGGTATAGAGGCACTCCATCTTGTGATTGATTTGACCAGAGGCAGATTGGGGTTGCTGGTGGCATACTGGGCACCAACCTGTACAGCAGCATCCCTCAGCGCTGTAGCTAAGCTGGTGTCAGAAGTAGTTTTGCAGTCTCTGAGGACCGTGGTCCTGGGGGACTTCAGCGTTCAGGCTGAAGCCAGCCTTGGGGGGGTGGAGTGTGAGTTCATGGCCACCCTGGCAACCATGGGACTGTCTCAGTTGGTAGCGGGCCCAACACATGATGGGGGACATACCCTCGACCAGATATTTTGCACAGGCCTTGAGGTGCGGGAGGTATCGTCGGTGCCCGTGTCATGGACGGATCATTACCTCCTTCAGGGCAGCCTCTTGTTGCACGTCTTCTCCCAAAAAGGTGCAGAATCAGTTTGGTTGGTTCACCCCCAAAGACTTATGGAACCAGAGAGGTCTCGGAATGCTCTTGGGGAGCTTCCCCCCGACCTTGACGACCGATCGCTCAATGACCTCATGGCTCTTTGGAACACCTTGCTGACTGAGACCATCGGCCGAACGGCTCCTAGGCATCCGCTCCCTGAATGCCAACTGCACAGTCCCCCTGGTATACGGAGGAACATAAGCACACCTGTGCTCTGGCCTCTGCACTGGCTGCCTATAGTCTTCTTGGCCCAATTCAGAGTGTTGGTTTTGACCTATAAAGTCCTATACAGCTTGGGCCCCGCTTATCTGCGGGATCGTCTCATCCCCCGGGTCCTGGATCGGCCCCTGCGGTCGGCCGCGGGGGCCATCCCTGATGTCTCTAGTATCGACGATGAGGAGGGCATTCTCGGTGGCTGCACCACGGCTGTGGAACTCCCTTCTGACAGAGGTCCACCTGGCCCCAAGCCTTCCCTCTTTCCGTAGACAGTGTAAGACCTGGCTGTTCCGCCAGACTTTTGGTGAGGGAGGGGAGGGGGGTTATACGCTGTCATGTGTTTATATATATTTATAATAATTTTATATTGTTATTTATATGAGTTTTATTGTTGTTTTGATATTTTGTGTTTTTATTATGTTGTAAGCTGCTCCGAGCTGCAGTAGCAGGAAGGGGCGGTTTAGAAATCCAAGAAAATAAATAAATAAATAAATAAATAAATAGTGTACTGAGCACCTTCCTCTCTCACTGAAGTCAGCACCTTAGGGCAGAGGTGGGGAACCTTAGGCCCGGGGATGGGGGGGTTAAATGCGACCCACAACACACTTTTACACCCTGTTGCAGCTCCTAGATCTGATCCCTGGATCCAGTTCCCCACTTCTGGCCTTAGGGGCTCCGCCCTCTGCTGTTCTGGGAGAGAAGCTAGTAATGCCAAATGGCATTGAATAGGCAGTTCCTATTAAGTTTCCTATTTCCATCTGTTGCTCAAGCAAGGCTGTGCCTGACAGAGCAATCAGGAAAGTGAAGCCAGCAAGATTCCTATCACTCCAGAGCTTTGAAACCATTTTTACTCCATTTGTTTTGGGTTTTTTCAGGCGTGGAAGAAACGGTGGTTCATCCTCCGTAGCGGCCGGATGAGCGGAGACCCGGATGTGCTGGAATATTACAAGAACGACCACTCTAAGAAGCCCCTCCGTGTGATCAACCTCAACTTCTGCGAGCAAGTGGACGCGGGGCTGACTTTCAACAAGAAGGAGCTGCAGGACAGCTACGTCTTCGACATCAAGACCAGCGACCGGACGTTCTACCTGGTTGCTGAGACGGAAGAGGACATGAACAAGTGGGTCCGCAGTATTTGTCAGATCTGTGGCTTTAACCAGTCAGAGGAGAACACAGGTAGAGTGAGTTTTTGTTTAGATTCTGTAATATCGCCTCCCATGTCAATGTGTAAGTAACAGTCTGCAGGCCTGTAAGCAAAATGTCTGTTACAGGACCATATAGCCCTTTAAGAGGACGGTGTTGCTGGAAGTGGTGGTCTCCAGGGAGCACACAGGATGGAGGGAGTCAGCTGACTAAGGGCGAATTCACACGTGCAGCAATTATCTGGATTTTTAAAAACTGGTTCTCAATAGTTCGCTGTTAACAAGTCCTGTTGCATTCACATGCATGCCATACCGATTTTAAGTACAGCGAAATAATGCATTCAGACCTTCTTGTAGTACGTGCTTATCCGGCTGCTCAGTACGATTCAGTTACAGGAAGTGGCCTGTGGGGAGCCAGAAGGTTGCTACTTTGTAGCAAAGTACAACTTTGCTACAACCTTTGCTACAACTTTGCTGCAACTTTGCAAACTTTGCAACAACCTTTGCTACAACCTTTGTAGCAAAGGTTGCTACTTTGTAGAATCAGGGAGTAAAGAGGGAGAGCCTGAGGCTGCTGGAAAGAAGCCCCTCGCATAGTGAGGCGCGCTGCTTCTCTCCCTGGTTTCTTTCCGGTATCCCGCTGCTGCTACTGCTGCAGCACTACGGTAGAGGCAGAGGCAGATGATTGAAAGTCCCTTGGAGGGAAGAACTTTTTTGGGGAGAAGCATGGAGGGGAAACATGGAGGGGAAGAACTTTTTTGGGGAGAAGCTGGCTGCAGCCTGCACCCAGCGAGGCAACTACAGGGCTCCAGCTGGTCTCACTGCTTCCGGTAGGGGCAGGAGTAAAACAGCGCACTTGGAAGCACGGTTGCATTCACATCAGAAAAGATTACACACTAGTTAAAACCAATACGATGTTGCTTTCACACTGCTGTTAAGTGCGGATTTATTGAAAACGGACAGCAGAAAGGTAGGTTTGAGTAGCTTTTCAACACGCATTGCTTTAGTGCGATATTGACTCCATTTAATCGAATTTAAGTGTTCAGACAGGCATGAAACATTCGTTTTTTTTAAAAAATCGCACAAATCAGAACGTCTGAATCCCCCCTAAGTGTCATGTGACTGACCGTCTGCCAGAAACTATACAAAGGCATGCTCCAGGCTCAGTCTGGGAAATATGAGAGACGGTTCTGAGGGAAGATCTTTTCTCGGGGACCTGGTGGAAGTCCTTGGTGGAAGCCAAAAGGAAATGTATGGTGGTGGTGATGGTAGTGTTTTTTGTCTTTGTTTGGTGTAAACCAGAAAAGTCCTCTCTTATTTCTGGTTGCTGGAAACTGAAAGAATTTGAATCTTTTTTTATTTTCATGTTTATGATGAAAAGCCGGTAAATGTCATAAATGTCCGTTTCCTGCAGAAATTTCCATTGTGATGAAATAGCTATCTTTAGGCCAAAAAAACCCTCAAACCTGGAGGGAAAAAATGCTCAGCAACTTTGATGATTATATTATAGTATTGTTAATAATGACTTGTATAGCATCAGCAATGTGCCTGGCACTGAATAGTTGCTGACGAGAGACAGGTCCCTGCCCCAGAAGGCTTGCAATCTAGGATGGACAAGGGAGTGAGAGGGGAATATAAGGAGAGAGAGGCTTCTCATAAAGCTGAGAAGTAACAGGTGCACGTGCTTCACTTAGCTGCGGCAGGAACTCTGGAAAGCTCATATATGTGCTGATTCCTCTGCATTGTGAGTGCCTGTTTTGCATCCGTAGGCTATCCTCTAAGTCCTAGGTTCTCAAATCGGGGGTGGACCTAGTTCCGCAGCCTGACTGAGCTAGGGGGAATTGCCATAATAATGGGGTAGCAATGGGGAGAGAGAGTCAAAGAACACAGGGGAGGGAAAGAGGAAGCAACAGGAGGGTGGGAAGTGGGTGCGGAAGAGGAGGCAAGATGGATGTACATAGGTGTGGTGGAAGGAGGGTCCTCAGCTGCTACAGACAAGCAGAAGGGGGTGGGGGGGCATGGTTTAAAAATATTTGAGAATCAATGCTCTAAATATTCACTCCCCATGGCTGCCTAGTGGGTTTGAGGGTAAACAACTGTATTCTATAACTGACCTCTGCTCCCTCAGGCAAGGAGGGCCAGTCTAACCAGGGCTGTTAAGCAGACTGGGTCCCCAACCCTCTTAAATCCGAGCCGTGAAGTGTGACTCCATCCTTCAGCTCTCGACGTCTGGAGCAGAACCTCACCTCTCAATGGCTGATCATGTGGCATAAAAAATATAATCCTTGGTCACACTGTAAATACGATTGACCAGAGAAAGGTCAGGCTAAATAAATTGCCTCTAGGGACGATGTGGTCTTCCGAAACATGGAGATTCCCAGGTTGTTGTAAGACTCTTAGAGGAGTGGGTCCAGTGGATTGTTGAGGCTCTCTGCCCTTCAATATTTTTCTCCGTAATAAGCCCCAGGGGCCTGATCCCTAGGGGAGGTCCCTACTGCAGTCTCCCAGCTGCTGGGAAACTGTCTCTCCCCTTCCTGTACTCTCCTGTTCTCTGGGCCATTCTCTGGCAGCAAGTGGCTCCTCTCTGCTCCTCCCCCAGAAGAGAATGCACCACTTCATGACTGGGAGGGGGAATCTGAGTCCCTAGCCACCCACTGTCAAAAGCTAGAATTCAGCAGCGGTGGGTGACTTCAGGACTGGACTAGGCTTGCTGGCTTCCAAGAATTTGTTCCAGTGAGGGCAAGACAAAAGGTCTCATCCTCATAAGAACATAAGTAGTGCCCTACTGGGTCAGACCAGTGGTTCATCAAGCCCAGCATCCTGTCTCCGACAGTGGCCAGTCTCGGTGACTTAGAAGAAGTACCCACTGGTCACAAAGGGGCGATCCATTCCTTTTTGTTCACTCCCAGCTCTTCCTATTCCTAATGTTGCCGCGGACCCTTCGGAGTGTTGCTTGTTGGAAAACAGCTCCAGATGACATCACCTTTTGCACCAACAAACCCTAATGACTACTAGGGGCATTGGGAGTAGAGATAGTAGTTTATTTTAATCTAGAAACAACCTCCAAGGTGTTGATTACTACTAAGCTGTTGCTACTAACAATTCAAGCTGCTTTTGGTTTTTTGACCATTACTAAAATTCCAACATTGCTAAGGTCACAACGTTTTAAAGTGGGTGGAGCCACCTCGGGAAAGAACTGTTCCTCCCCTTCCCAATGTGGACACACGCCCTTCAGAGGGTTACAGTGACATACTGTTCCAAAGGGATTGAGGTCGCCTCAGGTAGAAGGAGTCCCCTGCCCTTTTCCGGCATGGCCGCGCTCCTGTCACAGCTCTCTGCAGGGTATGGAAACCCTCCTCAGAAAGGGCCGGGAGCACCTCTTGGTCCCGCCCCTCTGAAAAATGTTGGCGGCACCCCCTAGCCCCTGAAATAAGAGTGTCACTCATAGTCTGGAGAAGATGTGTGAAAACCCCGCGGGGGTGTAAACAAGGTGCTACCCCACATGGCCACCCAGGGGCCACACATCCAAACGCCCGCCTGAAGGTGGAGTGGTGGGGATGTACGCTCCCAGGAGGCACTCGGCGCCCACTCGTGGCCACTCCCGGAGCGCGGCCGAGAAATCCAGAGTGCGCTGCGTGGCCTCTGCCCTTATAAACGGTGGCAGCAAGCCACATCGACGAATAGGGCCGCTCGTAGGCACCGTGGGCGGGGGATACGGCCTTTGCAAGTCACAAGAACTGGCCAGGAGTACTGGGGAGACCGGGTTCTACAGCGCTCATGCCGCGAACATGTCACTTACAAAGGCCAGCCCGGCGTATTTCCCCCTCCCCCATGGTCCCTGGCAGAGGGAGTGTGTGGTGGCTTACCTCCCTGGCCGCGGTAGCCACGCTAGAAGCCCCTGTGTGAATTCCTCCCCACGCGCTCCACCTGAGTGGGTGCTCCGTGTCCGTGCCACTCAGTGGCCGTGGACCCCCCCCCCCATGAGCCTTGCTCGTTTAAAAACACCCCCAGGAACTCAAACCCATAGGATTGGTAATCCTTTTCATGGCTGAAAGGTAGGATCCAGTTGAGGCAGCAGTGGCCGGTGACTAGGAGATTGGACTTGGTTCCCTCCTTCCAGTCTTGAAGGAAGAGGCCGAGGGATCCGGTCAGCACAAAATGGCTCCCTAGATAGGAGTGACCTCGGGCAGCTCTTGACTAATACCTCCCCAAGCAGCCCTGAGCATTCAGCTTCATCTCAGAGATACTTTTTTTTTTGGAACCAAAGTGATAATACAACCCTGCACAGACTAAAAAATCCGTTCCGGGCCTGTTGTAATGAGGTGTTCCCGCTCCCCCATGGAGCACCGTGACAACATGGTACTCCACAGGGGGCAGAACCACGTCAGGAAAGGGGCCGGGGAACACCTTAGTCAGCCTTGTTTTCCAATGTGCCCCCAGCCCCCGTGGTCCCACAGAGCACAGTGACATCCGAGCAGTCTGTGAGGGCAGAGGACCTTCAGACTTGTGCCAGGAGGGCTCCCAAACCAAACTGAGCCTGCTGGAATTCTTGGGTCCTGTTGGGCTTGGTCCCATGGACAGGGCTTAAGTGACCGTGGCTCTCTGGCCACAGGAGCCTTCTGCTTCTCCTGCCCTCAGTTGTAAAGACCTGTTTCGTTCCAGCCAGAGTTTGCTTCTCTTTGTTTCTCCCAGCACCGAGACAGCCAAATTGATACTGGACTCTGAGTGAAATCCAAGTCTGGCTAGCATCAACATCAGAGCGAAAACCAAGCTTGTGCTTATGGACAGGCCCATCCCAAGGGGAACGTAGGAATTGTTTAAGCCGCAGGGCTCCAAGAGCAAGTCCCTGAAGCACCCTTGAGTGACATCAGCAGGAGCGAAAGCTAGTTAAGCTCCCTCCTTGAAACAAAATAACCATTGCTTAATGCTACGGCAGAGGAACCAACTCGCCTGCCAAGCATCATTTGTGAATCACTTCAGTGAAGGCACCGACAAACTCAGCCAAAGCATCCAGATGCGTTAGAAAAGGGAGACGCCCCCATCCAGATAGGAACAATCAATTATTCAGAGCTGACTTGGGCTGTAAAGAAACCCCTCCAGAGCCAGCTGCACATTGGAACCAGGATGCCTGCCCTGTGAAAACCAGAACACTGGGGGTGTTCCCACAACTAACGGGAGCCCTTGCAATTCCCATGTTTGTGCCTATGGGCATAATTATTGTGGGGACATGTCCCCCACAAAGCTTGGGGGATGGGAACAGCTCCATCTCCACTACATTGGCACTTGGGCAAGAGGTTGGACTAAATGACCCTACCCTTTCAACCCTTCCATTCTGTGAAGTGAAAGCTTCTATACTGGGTCAACTAGCCCAGGATCCCGTCTCTGACTCTGGTACAGAATCCTTCAGAGGCAATGTACAAAGACCAGGTGTCTGTAGGTACAAAGAGAACTCAACCTACTACCTGAAAAAGACAGGTAAAACCCATCACATAGAAGCTACCTGAACCCAAGACGGTGGTTGACGTAATAACCGATATCCATTTGCACTCTCTGTATCGGTTTTGGATATTTTGGGTTTGTATTTTCATCTTTTCAAGAGAGGTTTCAGTTTGGTTATTTCATTTTTCCCCCCGTCGTTTTGGGAGTTTGGTTATGCTGTTTTGGTTATATTAGCACTACTGTGTGTGCACAGTTGCCAAAAATGACATAATGGCTGTACCGAGATGAGTGAAAGAATGAATAACCCAACTGAAGAAATGGAATCCCTCCCCACCACAAAAAAAAGAACCGAGGTCTGGTGGATGTCCCTTTTGGTTGTGGGTATTATTCAGGTGTCTCAAGGGCTAACCCAAAAGGCACACAGTACTACCAACAAATAATAAATCCACTTCTTCTCTAATATAAAGTGATTCATTTCCCAGATGCCAGAGTTTTCATTCCCTCACCAGCACGACCAGTCATTGGTCTAGCAAGGCTGTGTGGTAAGCCTGGGTTCATGTCCCAATTATGCCCTGCCCCCAGGTCAAGGGGGTGAAGCCAACACCACTCCAGCACCACCACCACCCTCCCCTGGAGTGGCATCAACCCTTCCAGGAAGAAAGTTTTCAGAGTGAGTTGGGGTGGGATCAACATTCCCTCCCCACACCACTCACTCTGAAAACTTATTTCTTGGTAGGGACTTTTGAAAGAGGCCTGTACACTGCTAGGAACTTTTCAGAGTGGGTGAGGGTAGAATGCTGGCCCTGCTCCTTCACCCTCTGAAAACCTCCTAGCAGTCACTTGCAAAAGCCCCACCACCAACACCACCTCAGAATCCAAGGGCCAGACTCAACTGAATCCCCTCACTCTGTTAGGCCCTTGGCACCAGCAGAGATTGGGTTTTTTATCCCAACAAAATTTTGGCAAATTTTATTTTAAATCCACAGAAAGTTACAAAAATCTCATTGGCATCTTGCAAAAAGATCCCATGAGGGTGAGGGGAAACAATGAAATTTTCACCAGAAACAATATTTCTGTGAAAACCTTCGAATAGGTCATTTTTGTGTCTTGGAATCATATGCAGTAAAGACCCTGCTTTTCCCACAGACATTCACGTAACTCTTCTTTAACACCACTGTAACATTTCTTATGCATGTTGCAGGGTTGTATTGGTGCCGTATGCAGCCCCTGCAACATGCATAAAGAATGTTAAAGAGGAGTTAAGGTGCACGTCTGTTTTCACCCATAGTGTTGGAAGGAATCTAGTCCAACCCCTGTCTCTTATACACATCTAGATGTGTATAAGAGACAGGCGCTGAGCATTCAGCTTCAAGACCCCTGATCATCTTTGTTGCCCTCCTCTGAATCCTTTCTAATTTGTCAATGTCCTTCTTAAACTGTGGCGCCCAGAACTGGACACAGAACTCTAGATGCGGTCTGACCAGTACAGAATAGAGTGGAACTATTACTTCTCGTGACTTGGAAACGATGCTTCTGTTAATGCAGCCTAAAATCGCATTAGCCTTTTTTGCAGCTGCATCATACTGCTGACTCATGTTCAGTTTGTGATCAAACTAGATCCTTTCCACATGTATTGCTGCCAAGCCAGGTATCACCAACATTTGTGCAGCCCAGTTTTCCAACCTATTAGGATCATTTTGAATTTTATTTCTGTCTTCTAAGGTGTTAGCTATCCTTCCCAGTTTCTTGTGGTCTGCAAATTTGATAAGCATTCCCTCTACTCCTTCATCCAAGTCATTAATAAAGATGTTGAACAGTACCAGGTCCAGGACAGAGCCCTTGGCACCCTGCTCAACACCTCCCTCCAGATTGACAAGGAGCCATTGATGAGCACTCTGAGTACGGTTCTTTAACCAGCTGTAAATACATCTAATGGTAGTATCATCTAGTCCACGTTTTACCAGCTTGTCAACAAGGAAATAATGGGGGACTTTGTCAAATGCTTTGCTAAAGTCAAGATATATTTGTTTAGATTTATATGCCACCCTTCCCATCAAGGCTCAGGGTGACTTATACTCAATAAAAACATCTAAAAATCCCCTTGCCTGACCAGCCCCTTCCTCTAACCCCTCCACTCAAACCCACCCAACCTTAGCCCTGCCTTCCAAACACCTGGCCAAATAAAAAAGGTTTTAAATTTACAGAAGATGAACAGTCTCAGGCTTAAATGAACCTCCGGGGGGAGGTTTCCATCCATGGCATTACCACGGTTCACTAAACTAGTAACTCAATCGAAATAAGGAAATACGATTAGTCTGGTATTGGCTTAATCTTGACAAATCCCTGCTGGCTGCTTCTAGTAATCACTGCATTCAAGATGCTTACAGATTGACTGCTTTACAATCTGTTCTAGTATCTTTCCAGGTATCGATAGAGACAGGTCCCTGCCCCAAGGGGCTTGCAATTTATAATGGACAGGGGGAGGGGGAGACGGAGAGGGACAGGAATGCATTCATGAAGCTGAGAAGTTGCAGGTGCGTGTGCTTGAGGGGAAGGGTGGATCCCGAAGGATGGGACAGTATAAGGAGAGGCGTAAAGGAGACGTCTATGGGGGTGAGGAGCTTGAGAGAGCCTGATGAAAGAGAGAAGTTTTTAGGGGGGAGTTGAAGGTTGTAAGGGAGGGAATAGAGCGTATGTGTTTGCTGTAATAGAGTTCCAGCCATGGGCTGCTGCAGAAATACAGTATTTTATTATATTTCTAACCGTTTGAATTTCCTCTGCCCCAGTGGGATGGTAGCCAGTTCCCAGCTACAAACTACTTTCTCATGTGTTTTGTTTTTGTTTGGGAGGGAAAAAAGATCATCCCACTAAACATGCATCAAGTGCCATTAACCCTCTCTTGCCTCCAAGCCGACCCCTGCTAAGCTGTATTTCATACACACGGTGGCAAGCAAGTGTATGGCTTTACTCGGGAAAAGACATTCATGCAAACTTCTAATAGGTCAAATCTGCTGTGTTCAAAGGGATGGATCTGAATCAACTCCATTGTCTGCAATTCTAGAATCACAGAGTGTTAGAGTTGGAAGGGATTCTGAGGGTCATCTGGTTGAACCCCCCCCTGCTTGGATGCAGGATGACTACAGATACAACATCCCTGACAAATGGCTGCCCAGCTTCTTTTTGAAAACCTCCAGTGACAGAGCGCCTGCAACCTTCCTAGGCAACTTGTTCCATTGCCAAACAGCTCTTACTGTTAGGAAACCTTTCCTGATTTAACTGAAATCGACATTCCTGTTGTTTGAGCTTATTATTTTTAGTCCTGCCCTCCATAACGACGAAGAAGAGTTCTTGGTGGCAGACCTTTACATAGTTGAAGACTGCTATCGTGTCACCCTTTAGTCTTCTTTTCACTAGTCTAAACACCCTGGTCCTTCAACCTTGCCTCAAAAGACTTGCTTTCCAGATGGGTGTAGCTTGGTGGGAATGGGCTCTGGCGCAGATGATGGAGTGGGCCCTTTGTTGGAACACTCCACTCCATCGTGATTCCATATGCACGTGAGCTCCCCAGGGTCCCAGCGTGGCCGCATGTGATGCACCTATTATAGCTACGCCCCTGTTCCAGATCCTTTCTCATCTTTCTCACCTTCCTCTGAAACCACTTCAGTTTGTCAACGTCCTTCTTAAAAGCGAAGGAGGCTCCTGGGCACCATGCCGTTCTGACACTGTAGCACGAAAGGCTTAGTGTGAATGGAATGGCATTTCAAACCAAAGGTCAGATCAATCCTGCCAAAGCAGCCTCTGTGCTCTCACTGGCTGTTACAAAAGTTAACTCTTCACTGAGAGTTCCTTGCTGCTGGCCCAGCTGGGACCAAAGAAAGATTGATGGGCAGGGAGCTGATTTTGGAGAGCGGGATTCCCAAGACCCATAATCCATCCCATGGAAACCACTTCAGCACTTGCTTACTCTAAAGCGTCTGAAGCACCAAGGTCAATGAGTCTCAGGCTGAGCATTTTGTTGAAGTGTTAGCTGCTAAACCGAGTGCACTCCACCAAGAGATCCTGGGCTGCGGTGATTGCTCTCCCCGACACACACGTTTTCCCACAAATGTGTTCAGCTGCACTTTGTGCAAGAAATGCTCCTCTGCAGACCAGGTTTGGAGAATCTCAGGCCCAGGAGCCAAATGCAGCCTGCAGCTAGTTTTCATGTGGCTCCTTCCCAGTTCCTGGATCCCCGGGGCCCTGAGTTTAGCTCCTACTCCCAAGCACTGAAAAACTGAGCTCAGGGGAAGGGAGCAGAGATGAGGTCCTCAACATGACGACAGGGCACAGAGCCTCTTCCTTTAAGCATCCTCTCTCTGGTCTCCTGTGCAGCCCCCGGCACTTGTACTAATTTTCTAAGTGGCCCCTGGGAGCTAAAAGGTTTCCCACCCCCAGTGTTAACTCTAGGTCCAGTCACTGGCACAACTTCGATTGGATTCAGCAAGAGCATGGCTGGGACACTGTCGGGCAGGAAGTGGGGAACCTTTTCCCTCTCAAGGGCCACTTTGAAAATGAGTACAAGCTCCGAGGCCCAGATAGAAATTGGGGGCAGGGATGCTGGAGAGATGTGCTCAGGATGGGAGAAGGAAGAGGAGGGGGCCAGATCATGGATCTATGCAGTAGATCCATCCTCTGTTCTTGAGTTCATGCTCTCCTTTCCACTCCCTTCCCCCGAGCTCACTCATTCAGTGCTTGGCCCCATCGGCCAGATCCAGGAACTGGAAAGAGGCCAAATAAAAACTAACTGAGGGGGGTGTTTGGCCCCTGGGCCGGAGGTTCTCCTACCCCTATTGTAGGACGTCTGTCTTCCACCGGCTTCCCACCCAGGAGATAACATCTGGGTCTTCCTGCCAGGCTTGTTGAATTTTGAGTTAGGTTATTGATTTGGCTATTCGTTAACTCCTTAACTCACTAGTTGTTGTTTTGCTCATTTGCCAAGCCGTTAATTAACATGCACCACAAGTTAATTCTGTGATTTGTCGCCGATTGGTTGTTGCCACAAAAGTACAGGGTGTGTTGTTTGATTGGCTTTTAAGTTGAAGTGGAAGATTAATTAAGGTTGATTGTATAGCTGCCTAATGAGCTTTGGTTTTGTTAGACAGTTAAGCTCATTGAACTCACATTTCGAGTTAGAATCAAAGGGTGTAAACAGACAGATGCCAGTTCTGGGGGCAGTGGCATCAGCCCGCTTCACCCCTGGACTGGCTGAATGCCCCCCTACCAGAGGTTGAAGCGGAGCAGGCGGCTCCCCTTGTGGTGCTCTAGAACATCCCAGAGCACTGCCAGCGGAGCAGGCCGGCCAAACCTGGGTACCTGACTCCGCTGTCTCTGCTCTCAACGCCTCTCTCTCCTCCACACTTGACTCCCATGCCCCTCTCTCTTCCCGCCCTGCCTTCTCCCACAACCCCCGTCCTTGGCTCACCCCTAGTANCCACTCCTGGCCAGCTGTTGCCCCGGCAACACCACAGAGTTGCAGGTGCCAGCCTAGAGTGTCGGGTGATAGCCTGCAACTCTGTGGTCTGTGTGCACGTTGTATGTGCACCCCTTTGCGCAGCACAAAAGGTTTAGGATCGGGCTGCTACTGATTTAGCGTGTTACATAATTCTGCAGTGCGCCATTTCCTGACTGCCATTCACCATATTGCTATTTACCCATAATTCCTTTCCTGTTTACTCCCACCCCCTTGGGCCTGGTTTCAGACTAGTAACCGTAACATTTGATTATATGTTACGTGGTAATATAGTGAACTGTTGCGGTATTGTCCGGTTATTTGGTTTATCAGTTAAACTTCGTGGTAATTCGTTTGTAGCCGAAAACCCGCTAAACTATCCGGAATGGGGGATTTTAACCGTATTTTACTGTTTGCTTAAGTTCTGTCCTGGCCCTCTACTCAGTAACTAGAGAAGACAAACTGGGCACTGTGGAGAAACCCTCCTGGCTAGATCACCCCTTAGGTTCCTCCCTGACCCAAGGCAAGGGACTCTGCCAGACCATATAAGGATATGTGCTCACCTTAGTCCGTTTGACCGACCACACGTTCCATACCTTACCAAAGAAGGAACCCTAGGTCAGGTAACCTAACTGATTGGCCACCTTGAACAGGGTCACCTGTGGTTGTGAGCCAATAGCTGAGACGCTAGCGTTGCCCTTTAAAAGAAGGCTAGTAAATTTCCACACACAGAGACCTCATGGTGAGCGCCCGGTAGCTGTGCTGGACTAACTTGCAACACCCAGCTTCCTCCATCCAACTGGGAAAGAACCGAACTCTGCATAGCTAAGACACCCACACTTACTATGCAGAGAAGATACTGTGAGTAAGTCCGTTTATGCAGAGAAGCAGGGTTAGGGACTGTTTAGGCTTAGACGCACTCTAAATGGGTTACCATACCTACTCGTAGTTGCCTGTGTTTGCTCACGAGTTCAAGCCTTTTCCCTACCTTTTTGTATCCTTGTAATTTGGTTAACTTAGCTAGTAAAAACTATAAATCTTGTTTTCTCTAATCAAGAGCGCTTGATGTGTGTGCTGTGACCCCAAACGCTTCCCAAGTTCGGCTTACGCTGGGAAAGCAAGCTCTAATAAGGAGCAGGGTTTAGGCTTCCACAGCAGCCCTTAACCCCGGAAGCTCATAGCCTCTGGTGGTGGCAGCAAAACCCGAGTGTTCTAGTGATGGGCACGCAGTGAGGTAGGGGGCTAGGAGTAGAGCGCACACACACACACACACCCGCCAGACCCATACGCCACAGGCACCAGTTTGCTTAGAGCAGCTGCTTGCATATTTGAAAACTGTAATCATGTCCCCCATTAATCTCCTTTTTTTGAGGCTAAACATTCCCATTTCCTTCAGTCTTTCCTCATAGGTCTTTCCCTCCCTACCCTTCATCAAATTCTTACTCTCCTCCTAACCCTCTCCAGCTTCTTGATATCCTTAAGGTGAGGCACCCAATACTGGACACAGTACTCTAAGCGTGGCCTGAACAAGTCCAGGTAATGGGGAACAATCACTTCCCTTGTCCTACAGACAATGCCCTGTTGATGGAACTCCGAATTAAGCACTGTAAAATGGTGCAACCCTATAGGGATGGGGGCCGTATTCATATTTAAGAACCATTCACACAAACACCTGCTTTGAAGCCCTAGCCCCCATTACCTTTTCTTAACGTGAAAGGCATACAAGATAGAAAACTAAGGTAAATACCCCAGGGGAAAAAAGGAGTATGTACATAACCCATATGCCAGATGAGTAGTACCTCTTTCAGAGCTGGAGTCCTGGTAAGGAGGAGAGGAGTATATTGTGCTGAGTCTCTGTGGCTGCACATGTTCTGATAGGATCCACTACAGCAAGTTCCAGAGAGCTCTGTGTGATTGCCGCGAGTGCGGCCCAGAGGCTTAGCATGAAGCTGCTTTGACGGTCTCCATTATGGGCAAAAGTGAGGGTGACCATGAGGACCTCAGGGGGCCAAACTTAAGGGGGTATCTGTTCCCTACACCCCAGATTAAGGGGAACATGTCCCCTCGCGCTAGCCTGTCCTACAACCATGGTCACGACCCCAGGTAGAGATCCTCAAAACCCACCTCTTCCTCGCCACCTTTCCCGACGCCTGTTAGAACTTCCCTCTCAACATTTACTGGCTGCCCTCCCCATTGACTCCTGCCTAACCGCAACCAAGCCAAGCACGTGCACCTGAGACTTCGTATCCACTTGAATGTTTTTATCCCTTGTCTCTCCCTACGTCCCCTCTCCTTGTCTCCCCCTCCGTGTCTATTAGATTGTAAGCCGTAGGCAGGGACCGCGTCCATCTCATTGTTCTGTAAAGCGCCAGGTACACAGCTGGCACTATACAAATGCTTATAATAATAATAAT
>QEPC01006909.1:1446671-1477339 GCA_003113815.1 Sphenodon punctatus | reverse complement strand
CCCCCCTCTACGAGGGGAGCTGACACCTCCTTCGCCCTACTCACCGCCATCACCTCCGTCTTATCAGGATTGAGCTTCAGTCTGCTCTGCCATAACCAATCCGCCACAGCCTCCAAACATTGGGGCAGTACTGAGACAGCAGGACCTGGGTCAGTTGAAAAATATAAGGATAAGAAAAAGATAAGGAATATGAAGCACTATATCAAAAGTAATTATCGCTCTGTACCTGAGCAAGTCTTTGGGGTTCGTCCCCAACTACTACCTCAAGAAGCATTAACCCCCTAGGGCAGGGACCGTGTCTATTCAATTACTTTGTAAAGCACCAGGTACATTGCTTGTGCTATATAAATGCTTGCTAATAATAATAATAATTTAAATTGGGGTAGCAACCTCATTTCAAGGTAAATCTGAAACGTTGTCATTCTCCTGGGATTAGGATTTACCTCCTGATCCAAGGCAAGGTAACTAGAAATTGACCCCAGGGAAACAAGGAGCATTATGAGATTGTTCTGGGGAGAAGGGGAGTTACAGGCTCACATGAAGATGCCTTTCTGAGCTTGTTTTCAGGGCAGGAGCCAAAATTCAATACAGTAAAAATCCTCCAGGGAGGTTTGGCTCAGATCCTGACAGCCAGGTTTTTAGGCAGTCGAGAAATGCAAGGAGGGATGACTCCGCCCCCAACGCCATCCCCCTGGCATTAAGGCTTCCACAATTTAAAAGTGGGGGTCCTATAATGGAGAGAGATTCTCTGTCCTCCACCCGTTTTACCACCTCTGTTTTCCAGGTGGAAAATCAGAGCCCTATTTTCAAACGCCACTGAGCATACTGGGTAAATAAGAGCTGGGCGCTTTTGAAAATCTGACTCTAAGTGTCTTGTTGAAACTCAAAGGCCTAAAGAAAGGCAGCTGAAGCCCAAGAATCTGATTGTTGTCAGCCTGGAGCAGAGACAAATAACTTGGAGGGATGCTGCCTCTTTAAATCTTGTTGTAAGCTCCTGTGACCCTAGGTTTCCTGAGTCACAAACAGCAAGTTATTTTAGGATCCACGACTTTCTGTTCGGGGTAAACAATGCCAGAGATGGAACACTTTTGGCACAAAAGGGACGTTTCAATCCGTTTAACTGCCTGCTGCTCTTTCTTTGGGTTTCTTTTGTTTTTTTCCTTGAGGGGTTAGATAGTTCCAGGTGAAAAATGAGTCGCGTCACTAAAGAGAAGCATTTTTAAAAAATAAAATAAAAAGTCTGAAAGAAAGAGCAGCGACACAAGCATATTTTCTCTTCAGAGGCTTCTTGCCTTTCAGCATCTCTTTGATGTGAATTTACTTTGAGATCTGGAGAGGAATTTGCTCGGAGGGACTTGGACGGTCTGTTTGGGAGATGCTGCTGCTTATAATCCGCATGTTGCATTGTCCAGCAGAGACCAATTGCTTGTGAAAACTTTATATTTTCCTTAGTTCTGTGGTTTTTGTATTTTCAAAAAAATCTCTTTTACTTGACTTGGTCTCGTTAATGGGAACAGGAGCTCACACTACGGCAAGGCTGACATTTTTGTATCTAATAAGAATTTAATCTATTAGAACTGTAGAATTGTAGGCTTGGAAGGGAACTCAAGGACCATCTAGTCCAATCCCCTGCTCCTCTTAGGTCTCTGCCTAAAGCATCGTGGACAGATGCTCATCCGGCCAGGATTTGAAAACATCCAAGGAAGGAGATTCCACAACCTCCCTGGACAACTTATTCCATTGACCATAAGTCTGAAAGTTTTTCCGAATATCTAGCCAAAATCAACATTGCTGCAATTTAAGGCCATTCCTTCTTGTTCTGCCTTCTGTGACAGTGCAGAACAAACGTTAGCCATCTATTTTGTAGCTTTCCTTTGAGATATTGGAAAACTGCTGTTATGTCTCTTACCCCCCTCCCAAATCCTTCTTTTCTCTAGGCATCTACAATCACAAAGCCCAAATTCTGCAAGCAAAAAAATCCAGATTCTGAGAGGATAATAAATTACGTAACTTAATAACATTGTACAAATTATGTACATTTTGAATGCAAATGAGCTCCCTTAGCATGACCTTGCTGCAGTTTTGGACATTGCACATCTTTTAAAATGACAAAATATCAGACACTAGGGATGTGCGAACACGGTTCGGGGTTTGGCCCGAACTCTGAGTGTTCAGCCCGTTCGCAACACCCCGAATCCAAACCGACCCCCGACCGAACCGAGTTTGGGTTCTGAACTTGGTTCGGGGGGGGGGACCCTGTTTTCCCTCCCCCTTCCAGGCTGTGTGGGTGGAAGGGGCGCCAGGGAGCACCTCCCCACTTTCCCAGCCTGGGATTTTTATTTTTTTTAAAAACACCATGCACACAGGATCGCCCGCAGCCCTACCTGGTGGTGCTGGGTGGGTGGGTCCGGCAGCGGGGGCGGCGCTCTGGAGCGCTTCAGGCCGCTACTAGGCCTTCCGGATCAAACTGGAAGGCCTAGTAGTGGCCTGAAGCGCATTGGAGTGCCAGACCCGCGGGTGCTGCCGTGGCCACCACCAGACCCAGAACCGGAGCCCGACCTACCTGGGGGTGCCGGGGCTCTGGCCCTGGGTCCGGCAGTGGCCGCGGGTCCGGCGGGGCGGCGCTCCGGAGCGCTTCAGACCACTACTAGACCTAGACAGGGAAAGCCTAGTAGCGGCCTGAAATGCTCCGGAGCACCGCCCGCAGCGGACCCGCTGCCGGACCCGGGGTCAGAGCCCCGGCACCACCAGGTAGGGCCGCGGGTGATCCTGGGGGGAGTGGGTTAAAAAAAATTAAACCCCTGACTGGGCAGGGGGGAGGGGGAGGTGCTACCCAGCACCCCTTTCACCCGCGCAGCCTGGAGGGGGGAGGGGAAACCGGGTCCCCCCCCTCCCGAACGAGTTCGGCCCCCCCGAACCGGTTTGGTCCAAATGGACCGAACCGAACGGTTTTGGGTTCGGCCGAACCCTGAATGAGCCAAACACCGAACCACTCGGTGTTCGCACACCCCTAATAGACACACCTCAGTGCTGAGGGCTCTTCTCTCCAGTGGGGGAACATGGACTGCTGCTCTTCAGAGGTCCCACTGCCCCAGAATATATGCCGGCAGCTGACAAAGGCAAAAAACAAAGTGTAATAGCACACGGCCGGCAAGCTGAATGGCCAAAATAAATATGGATATAATGACAAAATATGTATATAAATATGTGTATACAAAAATCAAACAATCAATAAAAACACCAACATTTATTGTGCATGTGTGTCTTAACACAACAACTGGATGTGAATTATGACTGTATTATCATGAACTATTCCATACAAACAATAATGGAAGATGTCAATACCCATTGGATCTACGAGATCCCGGGTTATATTCTCATTTCAAACCGCACTCTTTTTCAAGATTCTTTAAGTAGATAACATCATTCCACTTGGAGGTCTTCTATATACTTGATGTGTGGAACAGGGCTGTCCTGTCCCCTCCCCCCCCCACCCGGAAGTAGCGGGGGCTACAAAGCCCCGAGGACAGCGGCTGGAGCCGCAGAGCCTACTTGCAGGGACCCACGCCACCGGACTCACCTGCTCGCTGCTGGTGCGGGGGGGGGCTTGCCTCCACGCCGCCGCCGCTGTTCCTGGTGCCATCTGCCTGCTGCTCGCCGCTGGGGCTGCCGTCGCCGCTGCTTCGTCCCCGCAGGATACCTGCGGGGACAAGAAGACATCAGCTGTGAGTTGGGGGCAGGGGGGGGAACGCAGAGGGCAGCCACGTGGGCTGTCCTGTCCCCTCCCCCCCCACCCGGAAGTAGCAGGGGCTAAAAGCCCACAGGCAGCGGCTGGAGCTGCAGGCTGCGGCCGCAGGCTCGCGGCCGAAGGGCCGCGGCCAAAGGGCGCGGCACTTCGGGGGCACTTCTGGGGGACTGCAGGGGGGGCAGGGGTTTTTTTGTTTTTTATTGGGCAGGCTGTTTTATCTTTCAGGGCTAGGGTGGTAGGGTGGGGGTATTGATACGGGGGGTAATGTGGGGGGTGGACCCAGGGACTCCCCCTGGTGAGAGCAGGGGGAGGACCGGGAGGGTTGGGGGGGAGGGGGTGGCTCGGTCTCCCCGTGAGAGGGGGAGACCGAGGGAGAATGGGGAGGGTATGGTTGGGGGGGGAGGGTTATGGGGGGGAGGGGGGGAGGGAGGGCCGGGGGGCAAGCAGCCGGGTCTGAAGGGCCGGGATTGGGTGGACGGAGGGGAGGGCATGGCCATTGGGGTCGTGATGGGGCGCGGACGGTATGGTCCATGGGGTGGGAAGGCACGGGCCCCTAGGGGTCCACGGTGCCTGAGGGAGGTGGAGGTCATCACCCCCCCACTAAGGGGGAGGGAGGTGCCGGGTCCAGGGTCCGCGCGTGGGGGGCTGGTGCTGATGAATGCGAGGTCCGTGGTCAACAAGGCCCCGATTATCCACGATTTGATCGTGGATGGGGCCGTGGACCTCGCATGCATCACGGAGACCTGGCTGGATGATCTGGCCGGTCCAACTTTGGCGGATCTGGTTCCAGCTGGGTATGCCGTGCAGCATCAGCCCCGCATGAGCGGCCGGGGAGGAGGCGTAGCTATTGTTTTTAGGGAAGACTGGCCTGTTAGGAGGTATCCAGTGCCGGAGATTGTGGGTGTAGAGGCTCTGCACGTGGTGATCGATTTGGCTGGGGGCAAGCTAGGGGTGCTGCTGGTGTACCGGGCCCCTTCCTGCCCGGCGGCATCCCTTACCGCTCTAGCGGAGCTGGCCTCGGAGGTGGTGTTGGGCTCCCCCAGGACTTTGGTTCTGGGGGACTTCAACGTCCACGCCGATGCCGGCCTTGTTGGGGCGGAGCGGGAGTTCATGGCCGCCATGGCAACTATGAACTTGTCCCAGGAGGTGATCTGCCCGACCCACGTGGGGGGACATATCCTCGACCTGATCTTCGGCTCTGGCCTTGAGGCGGGGGGTCCGGTTGTGGGGGAGGTGACAGCGGTGCCCTTGTCGTGGACGGACCATTACCTCCTTCAGGCCGGTCTTTTAGCGCGCCCCCTCCAGAAGGGGAAGGGACCAGTTAGGATGGTCCGCCCTCGGAGGCTGATGGAACCCCAGCGGTTCCAGGAGGTCCTGAGGGAGCTTACCCTGGATGTGGACGGTCACTCTGTGGATGAGCTGGTCCGGCATTGGAACATCTTGCTGGAGGAGGCCATTGACAGGGTGGCTCCGAGGCGCCTTCTGCCTCGGTCTCGTCACCGCAGGACCCCTTGGTTTACTGAGGGGCTGCGGTGTATGAAGCGTGTGGGCAGGAGGCTAGAGCGACGCTGGCGTCGGACTCGGTCTGTCTCCGATCGTCTTCTCCATAGGGCCCATTTGCGGTCCTATGTGGAGGCTGTGAGGACGGCGAGGAAGGAATTCCTCGCCGTCCTCATAGCGTCTGCGAAGTCGCGTCCAGCGGAGCTGTTTCGGGTGGTGCGGGGGCTGGTTAGTCCGGCCTCCCTCCGCCTGGATGGGGACTTGTCCCGGGCCCGCTGTGAGGAGTTTGTCATCTACTTCGCAGACAAGATCGCTCGGATTCAGGCCGATTTCGACGCTGGGTTGATAGCAGTAGGGGAAGAGCGCGGGGGGGCGGAGGGTCCGTCTGGTCCATCTTTATGGGGTGAGTTTCAGGAAGTGACGCCAGCCGATGTGGTGGATGTCCTGGGGTCTGTGAGGGCCACGTGTTGTCAACTAGATCCATGCCCGTCCTGGTTAATAAAAGCTTCCGGGGAGACGTTGGGGACGGTGCTGGCGAGGGTGGTGAATGCGTCCCTTCGGCAGGGGAGGTTGTCGCCTTGCTTAAAAGAGGCTGTGGTGCGCCCCCTGCTGAAAAAACCATCGTTGGACGTAGACGCGCTCGCCAGCTACCGACCTGTCTCTAACCTTCCCTTTTTAGGGAAGGTTATTGAGCGGGCAGTGGCGCTCCAGCTCCAGGGTCATCTAGATAATATCGGGCTCCTTGACCCGTTTCAATCTGGGTTCCGCCCCGGCTATGGCACCGAGACGGCGTTGGTGGCCTTGGTGGACGACCTCCGCCGGGAGATGGATGCGGGATGTTCGACATTTCTCATCCTGCTCGATCTCTCGGCCGCTTTTGACACCGTGGACCATGGGCTGCTGTTGAGACGACTGCGTGACCGGGGGGGTCTGGACGGGACTGTTCTTGAATGGTTCCGTTCATTCCTCTCGGGGAGGAGCCAGCGGGTGGTGTTGGGGGAGGAAACATCGAGCCCCCGCGCCTTACCGTGTGGCGTTCCGCAGGGATCGATCTTGTCTCCATTATTATTTAACATCTATATGCAGCCCTTGGGGGAGGTCGTGAGAGGGTTCGGGGTGCGATGTCACCAGTATGCTGATGATACTCAGCTGTACCTCTCGTTTTCTACCGACCCAGACCCTGCTGTCTCGGTGCTATCCCAATGTTTGGAGGCCGTGGCGGATTGGATGCGGCGGAGCAGACTGAAGCTCAACCCAGATAAGACGGAGGTGATGGTGGTGGGGAGGGCGAAGGGGGTGGTGGCCCCCCTGATTGGGGGGGTTTGCCCCCCTGTAGCTCAGCAGGTCCGGAGTCTGGGGGTCATATTGGACGCAGACCTGCGGCTGGAGCGGCAGGTGGAGGCAGTCGCTAAGGCTGCCTTCCGCCAGCTTTATCTGGTACGTAGGCTGCGTCCGTATGTCTCTGGCCCGGACCTGGCCTCCCTCATCCATGCCTTCGTCACCTCGCGGCTCGACTACTGTAACGCGCTCTACGTGGGGCTTCCCTTGTTCTTGGCCCGGAGGCTGCAGCTGGTGCAGAATGCGGCGGCCCGTCTTCTTACGGGGACGGGTCGCCGGGAGCACATTACACCGGTGCTCCGAGCGCTGCACTGGCTGCCGATAGTGTGCCGGGCCAAGTTCAAGGTCCTAGTAATGATCTATAAAGCCCTATACGGCCTTGGCCCCTCTTACCTTAGGGACCGCCTCGTCCTTCGCGCCCCGGAACGACTCCTGCGGTCTGCCGGGGGTGCCCTACTGGAGGTCCCCCGTGTCAAGCGGGGGGCCACGATGGAGCGGGCATTCTCGGTGGTAGGGCCGCGGCTGTGGAACTCCCTTCCGGAGGAAGCTCGCCTGGCCCCAAGCCTTTTGATATTTCGGCGGAACTGTAAGACCTGGCTGTTTGCCCAGGCCTTTGGGAGGGAGGGGAGGGGGGGTGATTTTTAATCCCCCACCTATATATTTATTTATACCACCTTGTCTTATTAATATGTTTTATATTTGTATTTTAAAAAGCGTTTTAAATTGTTTTATTGTTGTTAACCGCCCCGAGCTGCTGTGCAGGATGGGGCGGTATAGAAATCTATTAAATAAATAAATAAATAAATAAAATATACAAATATAAACTGAACAGGTCCCCCCTACAAGAACAATACGCATAAAGGTGAATACTCATATATCCTATACAACGTATCTAGAGTCATCATTTCACAGTCTCTGTTAAGTGTCTATTCAAATACATCTCTAACGTACTTATCAGCGTTAGGCAGCGATGACCCCCAATTTTGACCATAATAAAAACTGTATTGTGAAGTCTTACTCACCAGCATGGCTGTGTTCAGATAAATAAGAGATGAATATTGACTTTCTAGAGGTTATACACCTATATGAAAAATACAATAAACTTAAAACACCCTGCAACGTATCAAGTGAGCCCATCATAATTATCAAACCCAGATCAATGTCCATAATATCTCCTATCATCATATTATATATGGTAATCCCTGGCCCGGAGACTATGTAGATTACATATTCCCAAAGACATAACCTTCAATCTACATAACTCTTCCTACCCACAGACGTCTCTTTCTAACAGGCCCCAGCATATATATATCTCATAACACCTTTAGATACATAGCCCTATGGTGTCAGCCCCAAACCAGGTGTGACTTGTAACTCCTCATAAACAAACCCCAGACAATGCCCACTATCATTAGTGGTAAATAGATATCAAAAGTCTAGGGAAAAGGCCTGGGGAAGAAATACCTCCTTATAACAGGCCCTGGAGTATGTCTAGCTCCATGATGCCAGCTCCAAACAGTGTATTCTATATGGCTCTTACCCCACTCCACAAAAAACAACCACTGTCCAGGTAGAGACCACGAAATAGTACCAATCTTCACACTTTTGTCTGCCCCAACTGATGGGCAGCACAGGCACTCACCCCTGCAAAAATAAAGAGGCAACTAGAAAAATACCAAGGTACACTACCCTGAACTAGACTCGCACACAGATTAATCTATCCTCCCAAAATAAATAACTCTCAAACAATTCTTACCTCCTTCACCGAACAGATACACTCCAGGGGGAAATGACATACACAGGTCCCCTGGCTGGTGCCACACCTATTAGGAGTCTTACAAACTTATATACTTAAGTCATCTGACCTGATTAACTCCTAGTACATCTGTAATCGATAAGGATAACTGAGGAACCAAAACCAACTGCCTCTATTATATATACACCCCATCTCCACCTATGTTGCCATCCCATATACCTATAGTACCAATGAACCCACAGGCCCCTTTGGCAACCCATGTGGACCATAAAATACTTATACTGTGAGGATAATACCACTACCTTACTCCTACACAAAACAAGGGATGGTGGGTAACTGTTAATATTGACCAAATCCAAACCAGGTATGTTGGATAAGACTCTACAATACTCTAACAAATACATCCATATATAGTGAAAAGACAATAACACACTATTATAGTGAAGATCAAGATGACAATCCGCTATTGTATGATATCTTGGGACAAAAATGTAAAGGGACGCATTATAAGAAACTAGACAATTCCATCTTATCATTCAGGCCCTTGGGAGATAATGTCTTGAGGATATGAATCCAAAAGCTTTCCCGTCTCGATAATTCGGACTGTATATCCGAGCAACCCCTTGAAGATACCTCTATCACCTCTATGACAAAAACCTTAAATTGTGTGGGAGAATGTCCTAGTGTTCAAAAAGGAACTGTTAAAGGAGCTTCTAAATTACCACCTTTGATTTTACTTTTACGTTCAGATACTCTGACCCTCAACTGACGTGAAGTTTGACCAACATATCTTAATCCACAGGGACAAGTAACAACATAAATAACATTATATGAACTGCAGTTAGAAAAATGTCTCAAAGGAATACATACATTGTTATCTGCATCCTGAAATTCTTTAATCTTATTATTATTATTATTATTATTATTATTATTATTAACAAACATTTATATAGCGCCAGCAGTGTACCTGGCACTTTACAAAGTAATAAAATAGACACGGTCCCTGCCCCTAGGGCTTACAATCTGAGAGACAGGAGCTGGGGGAGAGACTTAGGAAGGGGAACAGAGGGAGAGACAAGGGGTCTAACATTCATGAAGATGCGAGGTCTCAAGTGCACGTACTTGGCTTGGTTACGATGAGAATGACAGCAGGCAGGTCCATGTTGCAAGGATAAGGGTAAACCGATCGTAGGTATAGGAATAGTGGCTCAGCAGGATAAAGAGTCAGACAGAGCAGAGCGAAAGAGGTGAGTTTTAAGGAGAGATTTGAAGGTATGAAGGGAGGGGGCAAGGCGGATGTGGACAGGGAGGGAGTTCCAGGCATGGGGGGCAGCAAGTGAGAAGGGACGAAGGCGCTTAGGGGAGCAGGGAAGGCGTGGAAGGGTGAGAGAAGGGACAGAGGAGGAGCGAAGTGCACGGGCTGGAGTATGGAGGGCGATAAGTGCAGAGAGGTAGGGGGGAGCAAGGTTGTGAAGAGCTTTATAGGTGAAGACTAGGAGCTTGTGCAGGATTCGTTCAGGAAGGGGAAGCCAGTGAAGCGAAGATCTCCCAAGTTTGCTGACAACGACGACAATGGCCACACTTGAAATGTCCACATGTTTTGGGTATAGTCCTCTTTTTATTATATATGTCAGAGTGTACTAATCTATCGCCAATATTAGGTGTCCTCCTATAACCAATACATGGCGGTCTGTCGCGGCCTGAGGTATCCTGAACTAAATGCCAGTGTTTATTAATAAGATGCTTAATAGCATAAGACAAAGGTGTATAATCCATTGACCAAAAGAGTCTATCCAAATCCTCTGTATCTCTGTCCCTGATTAAATCAATTCTAGACACCATGGAAGATCTCCGTCTGGCTGTATCTATGACGCCGTCAGGAAACCCCCTAGTCTTCAATTGTCCAACCAATTTATTGGCCGCCTCCTCATAATCACGTTGCCTTGAACTATTGAGTTTCAAACGCAAAAACTGCCCATATGGTAATTTTCTCCTTAAATGACTCAGGTGGAAACTATTGTAATGTAAAAAAGAATTCTTATCTGGAGGTTTAGAAAATGGAATCACCATTAATGATTAATCTTTAATCTGGACTGTAACATCCAAAAAGGGAAGCGAAACGAAGCCACATCTGACGCACATGTAAATTTATTTTGGCCATTCAGCTTGCCAGCTGTGTGCTATTGCACTTTGTTTTTTGTCTACTTCGTGGCTGGTGCCTTGTGTTTCTTTTCTTGTATGATATATAGGAGAGCTGACAAAGGCAACATCCCATCCCATTCCATCCCATCGGTTGGCTTCTATCGCCAGCAAATCACTGGCTCCTTCACTGTGCTCCCCACTTGAGAGTTGCAATTCTGCGATGCCAGAGGCAAATTCTGCAACAATTTGGGCAAGTGCCTGATTCTGCGATAATGGCTGTGATCGCAGCGGTGCAGAATTCATGGGGCCTTGGCTACAAATCGGATCCTAAATAACTTGCCCAAAGTTACGCATGTATTTTCTTTTAATGCCAGGAATTGAAACCTGGAGTCGAGTCTCAGGTTTGCTTAACTCATGTCTGGGCTTGCCAAGGTTCAATCCTGGCACCTCATAAAATTTTGGGAGTCCAACCCCAGCATTTCTTCTGTGAAAATTAGTCTTGGTAGCCCTTCCCCTTTGTTCTTTCCCACCGATCTCTGTGTCCTCTTCTCACCAGGATCTTGGAAAGACCCATGTAATAAAACTGCTGGGGACAGAAACACTTTTTTTTGGCTGCCTCACCTGAAGGCCTCGCTGGGGTTCTGCTGGGCTCAATCCCTACAACTCTCCCTTTCCATGGTGCCCAGCAGGATGTCTGAGCACTCCTTCAAACTGAATCCAGCCCCGAGTGGTAGCAGCAACTGGCGTGACCCAGCAGGGCTGCTTCTCCCGATCCTATGAATATGCTTCTAGGCACTGAGAGGTAGAACTTTCAAGGAGCCCTGGCATCAGATCTGGGGTTGGGGAGGGCAGAGGCTACCCTGCTAGCAGCACCACCAACAGGGTAGTGTCTCCTCCTGCCCCATCGTGCATATAGCTCTTCCGAGAGCCATTCCTCAGACCTGGCAGTGGGCAGGTGCAATGGCCACCGCTAAGAGGGAAGGGTGAGTTCAGCACAGGAAGGTGGAGGCCCTAAATTGATAGACACAAGGGGCACAGTGCTCTACCCCCTCTGTGAGTTTACACAGCAAGCTGACCAGCTCTGCCATGTGGATGGGGTGGCTGCAAAAGGCTGCCAGAGTTGCTGACTCGTTAGATTTTATTTTAGGAGATTGTTAATAATAATGAATAATCTTTATTTTTATATAGGAACCCTCTGCCAGGGCACTCGGCGCACTTTTTACATGCAACTAATAAACACGTCTTTTAATCCTCACAACAACCCTGTGAGGTAGGTTAGTCTGAGAGAATATTGTGGCTGGCCCAAGTGAGTTTCTGGCTAACCGATGTTTCCTTGAACCGATGTCCTCCCCTACTTCCCAGTCCAAGAACTGTTCACTTAGCCATTACACCACCCTGGCTGTCCTGGGTAAGTTTAAGATCATGAAATCACAGAGCTGGAAGGAACCCCAAGGATTATTTAACCCAGCTCTATTGCCATCAAGCAGGGTCCATTCTACCTATCCCATCCCTAAGAGAGGTCTGTCTAACTTTATCCAGTGATGGAGCCTCCACAACATGCAGACTATCCTTCCTCTTGTTGCATCTAGGTATTTGCAGGATTACACCAGATGTTTTGCCCCATAAGGTGGCCCAAACAAACCAGTGCCTTCGAGATGCCTGTCTGTCCCCAGTCTCATCCTTTCAGCTATGCTAAGCATAAATCTTGGTCTGTCTGCAGGTTGGATCCACTAGATCTCGGCTCAGCACAGATTTTCGGCATTCATCCTTGGCTTTAAGAGGGCTTTGCCTGACATTCCAAGCCTGTGCTCCTATTTTCTTAGGGGGGTGGGGGGGAAATCAGCAAGATGCATGAACGCATCCCGGAGTATTTTGAATCTGCTCAGAGACTACCTGCCAAGAAGAGAGAGACAGGGTTGTAAGGCAATAGAGACAAAATCGTACAGTGATAACTTTTATTGGACCAACTCCAGTTAGTGGAGGTGTGCAAGCTTTCAGACCTCACAGGATCCTTCCTCAGGCAAGTCAGGAGTTAGACCATTTAAGTCGGTTAGACCAACTTGCCTGATGAAGGCTCCTGTGAAGTCCGAAAGCTTGCACATCTCCGCCAACCGGAGTTGGTCCAGTGAAAGATATCCCTGTACTACTTTGGCTCTGCTGCCTATATTTGGGACCAACATGGCAACCTTACTTTCTCTACACAGGATTGTAATACATTCTGCTGTTACAGAGCTCCCCTGGGACTTTTGCTCTCACAAGCGGTCCATGCATCAGCTGAGCTCTCTTCTGTTTATTTAATGAGCGCAAAGGAATTTTTAGCACTACTTGATGACCCTGGGAAAACTAGATCAGCGGGAATTATCAATATCAGATCAGCAAATAAAACCATGCAAGCCTGCTCTAACAAGCCAAATAATAATGGAGAAACATAGTGAGCAGCCAACTGTAGCGGGACCTACAAAGAAAATGTTGCTAGGGGATATTGTGAAAGCCAGTACCATAACTGGGTTTGAAAACCGTTTTGGATGAGTCCCTAGAGGCTAGATCTAGAAATGGCTATTGGTCAAGTGTGTCAGGGATGAGACCTGGTGCTGGGACAGCAGGGAATGGATCACTCTTATGACCTGTTGCGCGTGCTTCTCTTTGGCGGCCAGAGTTGGCCAACGTTAGAGGCAGGATGCTGGGCTCCACGGGCCATTGGTCGGTCCATTATGGGAGCTCTTAGTTTCTTAAATCAGATGATCATAGACACAAAAAAGGAGTATATGCAACAGAAAAATATTTTAATTATAGTCAAACAAAAATGTCTTGAGTATCTCATATATAACAAATTGATACAAAGAATAATATTTAAAAACATAAAAATCAATAGTATCAACCAAACCTTCAATCTCATATGTATGCAAATGAATACAGACTGCCAACACATTTTGATTATGATCTTCTTCAGGGCTAATGAATAGTTTATTATTTATTTATTATAAATATTTTTAGCCCATCCCTCTCACCAAAAAGTGTCTCGGTGTGGCTCACAATCAGGTTGTAAACAGTTTGCATCTTAGGATATCTAATGTGAACATTTATGGTTGAAAATTAGTTAATTTTTTTTAAAAAACGTTATACCCTCCTTTTTTTGATACAGTAGTGGAAATAAATATAGTCAAAAATTATCTTACTCACTAGATAATCTCCAAAAACGGTGTCAATCCCCACAGAGGTACAAACCACATTAGAAAACTTTTTTAAAAAACATAAAAGACAAACTATTAAAACCCCAATACAAAAAAGAGTGGGGAAGAGATGATTATTTCAATCATACATTATCTAAAACAAAAAAAACTTGAGACATTGTAAAAAACATTTAATGATAATTAATTACATATCCTTCCAAATGAAACTTGTATGCAAAAAGGAATGTGTCAAAGCCTCCTAAAACAGCAAAATTCTGTAAATAAATAATAATTATAGCTGAATCAATTTAAAAAGGATTTCATGAAAAGACATGAAACAATACAATCAGCTAACAAACTCCATATCAGCACAATGACTAGGAGCCAGAAGTAAAAACACCCTTCTCCCCTCTGCAAAACCATCAAAATGAAGAGCTAGAAGCTTTCTAAATAAGGTGTTTAAATAGGTAAAACTCAATGCAGCTGTTACATGTAACTTAAACAAGCACCTCATGACAACTGCAAGAGTAGTCATCCTTGACTGAAATATACAAAGCACTAGCTTTCAGAATGCCTTATCTCCCATTTGAAAAAAAACCAACATCAAAATTAGATGGTCAATGCTATTGGAAAAAATTAAGAAAACCTCTCATTACAGAAAAAAGATTCATCATCCTTAGTTGTAAAGAGCAAAAAGCTCTTAAAGACAGTATAAGTGTTCGCATTAGAAAAGAACAATTATAAGTTACAAAAACAGTAAAACACTGACAAATTCATAGTCTCATTTAATCCATAAGGAGTCTTTGTTTTCAATTTTAAAAATCCACCCACATTCTCTTTTGAGCAGATAAAGATTAAGATCGTAACATGCTGATGAAGCTAATTCTAAACGCCCAAAATACAAACTCTATTGGGGAACGATTATCTTCTACAAAATGTCCCATCCAATGGTGCTAATAGTTTTATTTTTATTTTATTTTATGTGTGCTCGTTAATATGTATTCACAGTGGTCTAATAGTTGTACCTATTAATACTTTATTACATTTTACATTTTAATGATATAATCTACACCATTACTAGAACAATTTGTAAAATACCTCAAGAGAAAATATTTTATGTCATGAGAATTTATAACCATTTTCGATATCTGTCTACATGATGTATAAAGAATTAAATATATAAATATAGTGTGGGGTTTTTTTAACAATAGAAACATAACTGACCCTTTTCACACAGACTCTAACACTGATAAAATGGGTGTTACATTTTAACAGGCATCCATAGAGCACACCTGCAGCCCTGCAACATGTATAATAAAATGTAACACCCATTTTATCAGTGTTAGTGTCTGTGAAAAGGGTCAATGTGTACCTGCCTTGAGGCGAGGGACCCAGTGGTGGTGGGGGTGTTAACAGTAGCCGTGTCATGGACGGATCATCATTATCTCCTCCGGGCCAGTCTCCTGGTATATGTCTGCCCTTGGAGGGGTGCGGTACCAGTTCGGTTGGTTCGTCCCCGAAGACTTATGGAACCGGAGAGGTTCTGGAATGCTCTAGGGGAATTACCTCCCAATCTCGATGACAGTTCACTCAATGACCTCGTAGCTTTTTGAATCATCTTGCTGACTGAGACCATTGACCGAATGGCTTCCAGACGTCCGCTTCCTGAATACCAACAACGCAGATCTCCTTGGTTTACAGAGGATCTGCGGTGGATGAAGTAGGAGGGGCGGCGGTTGGAGCGATGGTGGCACCGTGCTCGTACTGAAGCCGACCGATTGCAGCAAAAAGCTAGTTTAAAAGCCTATGCTGTTGCTGTGCAGGCAGCAAAGATGGCGTTCTTTGCTACCCTCATAGCATCTGCGAAGTCACATCCAGCTGAGCTTTTCCGGGTGGTGCAGAGGCTACCACCAGTCTCTCCACCTGGAACTGGAATCTTCCAGTGCTCACTGTGACATGTTTGTTGACTTTTTCGCAGATAAAATTGTTCAGATTCATCACGATTACGCCGCCGCACTTGTAGCAGGGAGTCAGCTTGAGGTTATGGAAGCCCCGCCTGGTCCAATTTTGTGGGATCAACTTCAGTGGGTGTTGCCCACTGACACGGCAGAAGTCCTTGAGGCAGGTAGAGCCACCTTTTGTGAATTAGATCCCTGCCTGTCCTGGCTAGTTAAGGCTTGCCGGGAGACCTTAGGGCCATTGCTGGCTGGAGTTGTCAGTGCCTCCTTTAGGGAGGGCAGAGTGCCGGACCGCCTCAAAGAAGCGGTGGTGTGGACTCTACTCCAGAAACCATATCTTGACATTGACTCCACTGTCAGCTATTGGCCAGTCTCTAATCTTCCCTTTTTAAGGAAGGTTATTGAATGTTTGGTGGCTCAGCAGCTTCAGGGGCATCTAGATCCCTTGCAGTCCAGCTTTCGCCCTGGATTTGGCACGGAGACTGCACTTGTGGCTTCGGTCGATGACCTGCGCCTTGCCTGCGCCGTGAATTAGATCAGGGCAGATCATCTCTTTTGATCTTACTAGATCTGTCGGTTGCTTTTGATACCGTTGACCACAAGATGTTGGTGGTTCGTTTGCGGACCGGGCTGGGGTGGGAGGAGCTGTTCTTGGCCTGTTCTTGGCCTGGAGAACTCAGCGGGTGGTCCTAGGGGAGTGTTCATCATCACCCTGGGTCCTTACGTGTGGAGTCCCGCAGGGTTCTATTCTGTCCCCTCTCCTGTTCTACGTGTATATGCAGCCATTAGGCGAGGTCATGAGAAGGTTTGGCATACATTGTCACCAGTATGCCGACAATACACATCTTTACTTGCCCTTTTATTTATTTATTTTATTTTATTTTTAAAATGTATACCCCGCCCCTCCTGCCACAGGCAGCCCGGAGCAGCTAACAGACCCAGACCCAGCAGTCTCAGTACTTACCCGGTGTAAAGCGGCGGTGCGGGACTGGATGAGGGCGAGCCGTCTGAAGTTGAATCCCAACAAGACAGAGGTGATGCTGGTGGGGAAGGCTAAGGGGGTGGTGGCTCCTGTAATCGATGGGGCCTGCCCCCCTTTAGCCACCCAGGTTTGTAGTCTGGGGGTGCTTCTCGACTCTCAGCTCCGCCTGGATTCCCAGGTGGCAACTGTGGCAGGGAGCGCCTTTCACCAATTACACCTGGTACATCAGCTACGGCCGTATATTTTGGACTCCGACCTGGCCACCATCATCCATGCTGTCATCACCTCAAGATTGGACTACTGTAACACACTCTACGTGGGGCTACCCCTGGTGACAGTTTGGAGACTGCAGCTGATGCAGTTCGGAGAATGTGGCAGGCTGGCAGCCCTTCTTCTAATGAGGACGGGTCATCGTGAGCACATTTCACTAGTGCTCCGTTCTCTGCACTGGCTGCCTATTGTCTTCCGGGCTCGATTCAAGGTGTTGGTAATTACTTTTAAAGCCCTAAACGGTCTGGGCCCCGCCTACCTGTGGGACCGCCTCATGCCCCGGGCTGTGGTACGACCCTTGTGGTCAGCCCGGGATGCCTGACTTGAAGTCCCCCGGGTTTCCCAGGTAGCGACGATGGGGAGGGCTTTCTCAGTGGCTGCTCCCAGGCTGTGGAATTCTCTCCCGACGGAGGCCCGCTTGACCCCGGACCGCCCCTCCTTTCGGAGACAATGTAAAGCCAGGCCTTTGGGAGGGAGACAGGTGGCTGGGTGGGGGGGAGGGATTTTGATTTCCGCTGTTTTTAGTATTTTATGGTTTTAATAAGTTTTAGCTGGTATTTTGTATTGTTGGTTTTATTGTTTTATATGTTTTAACTTGTTATGAGCCGCTCTGAGTGCAGGCAAGTGTAGTGGGATAAAAATATAAGGAAATAAATATCCCTCAACTCCTGAGCTCTTTTAAACGCAAAGACTGGTTGATTGTGACAATGTAGAGTTGCATATATTTCAAACTAATATGCCAGTGTTTTTAAAATATCCTCTAAATTCTAGACCTCATGTATTATGTTAAACTACAAACCACCCTCATATTTTAGTTCTATGGTAAACAGCCAAAACTTTATCACGAGAAGTTATAGAGGCTAAATGTTAGGCCTCCCTCCACAGGCTAATAGGATAACCTGTTATGATTATGAAATCCTACTACTAATTCCTGGGATAACTCATCATAATCACCAACATAAGTACATTTTCAAAGCCACCAACCACAAGGTCCAAGAAACAATCCACACAGCCATCAAAGCCATTTCTTGATGGGATATGGGGAAAACGATGCACTCTTTCTGCATCATTTGGTAGATTAAATTATTTAGGGTGTTGTTTTTAAAAAAATATATATTATTTAGCATTGGGGTGGGCAAAGTTCTCATCCCTAAAAGCTACCTTCTTCATATGGCCGAGAACCCCAGGCCACACACACATGTGTGTACATGCAGACCTCTCCTGCTTCATGATTGGCTGATGAAGATGGTGCTCTGTAGTTCTGGCTGCTGATGTTCTGAGAAGCAGCTTGGATTCAGCTGCTGAGACACGGATACAGTGAAATCAGACACTGGACCATTAAGGTAGAGCAAAGCCCAAAACCAGCCTTAGCTGAGAGATGCACTTGAATTACCTACACGCCACATGCGACTCCTGAGCCACCGTTTGCCCAAATTTTGCTACTTAAGGTGGTTTTTCACGTCGTTGATATTTTTTAAAGCTGTCATTTGGTCTGTTCCCTGTTCCTCCTGCCTCTTCCCTTAGCCATGCGTATCAGCTGTGCTTCATGGATCCTGACGCTGAAATTGGGGGTTCATGGCACAGCAGCATCTCCATGAGATGAAGAGAGGAGACATTTTTAGACGATTGGCTTTTCCCCCACCAGATCTTGACGTAGGCTTGTTTAGCACCACTGCCCAATTTTATTTTAAAAGAAAAGAAAATTAAATCTAAATAAACAAGAGCGCAGTCTCACAAAGGCGCAGGCCGTGAAAGGGTGGCTCCGTGGGACTGCTGACTGGCATGACCTTTCTCTGACACCACTCTGCTTTTGTTTCCAGTTCCATCTTTATTTACGAACGTACGCAGTAGCCTTTATTACTGATTTTTATCTGCAAAGATAACACCGCTGCCTTCCCTCGCTGCTTGTTCCCAGCTATAATAACGGCATGTTCCTCGTACAGTCATCTGATTAATATTTTTTTTAAAAAATAAAAAAACCTGTACTGGAATTTCAAAGTTAGCTTTTTAGCTTCTATAGAGAGTGTGTGATGTGTTGGAGTCAGAAATAACAGAGGAGAGACAGAGTAGTACAGATGATCTCTTTTATTTTATTTTTATTTTCAAATTTGACTAAACACGCTTCCATCCAGTGGTTACCCTAGGTTCGTTATACTGGGTGATTTCAGATGTGACGCGGTGAGATTCACCACAGTGAACCCCACCCCGGTGTCAATTGCTTCACCGCGGGCCGTGGTGAGCCGCGCAGCCCCAGCAGACGTGACAGGGGCGGCACCACCGCCCGGGGCCAAGCGGAGTGAACACGGACCAGGGGAACACAACAGACGTGACGTGGTGGCGAGGACCGCGGTGGGAGCCCCACAAGGCACCGGGGTTATGCAGCCGTCACCACAGCCCATGGTCATTTCCTTCCACCGCGGTCGGGGCTTTCCCTTCACACGTTACGTTTCTTTCACCCCTGCCGTGGTGAACATTCACCACACTTCTGGACCGCCTCCCGCCCCGACCTCACAAAGCGTGGTTAGATTCACCCCGGGCCACGTTTGACTGTGGTGAACATCTGGATGCGCGCCAACAGACGTGCACGGCTCTTTCACCACCGCCCACGTTTGACTGCGGTTGACTGTGGTGAATGCCGAAAACGTAACGTCTGAAATCACCCACTGATTGTACTGCCAACAGATGTTCTCTTTTATCAGACTCACTTCTGTGAGTGACAATAGGCAGGCTTTGAGCCACATAGGGCCCTTTCTCAGCTTGAAGGAAGGGTCCTGTGTGGCTCAAAAGATTGCATGTTGTTGCCAATAGAAATTGGTCCAGTAAAAGATCATCTGAGTGATTTTGTCTCTGTCTTTTTAGTTTCTGACATGCACGATATACTTTGGGCTTGATCCTTAGCTGCTGTGTATAGCTCTCGTGCAGTGAAGTGTTGCTGTTTTACACCATTCATGGTAATTGTTTGGAAATGCAGGCAAAGAGGCTGTGTGAATGCACTGATGCAGGGCAAGGCAAGCCCAATGTGAGGAACAAGGGGTGAGTTTGCAAGGGAGAAGGTGGTGTGCGAATGGACCCTTAAGTGGTGGCTGCCCTTAAATAGTTGCCACAGACGTGGGGGAGGGCATTGGTAATAAGTGCCACCCCACGTTGAGGGCTCATTCATACAGCACTTTCCTCCTTGCAAACTCACCCATTGTTCCTTGATCTGTGTTTGCCTTGTCCCATAGCAATGCATTCACACAGCTGCTAAATCCCCTGCATTTCAGTGGCTCAGGGTGTTTTTAGACAAGCACCTCCCCACCCATCATGCATGTTGCAGGGCTGCAGAGGACACCACTGCAGCCCTGCAACATGCATGGGTGGGTAAAGGCTCCTGTCTAAAAACGCTCAGCCTTTGCATTGGGTGGCAGGAAACACCTGATCATTGGGTGTTTTTACACACACATTTCTCCTGCATGTTTGCTGTCACATCCTGAACTTTCTGTGTGTCTAGATCACTCACCCAGATCTTAAACATCTGGCACTTTGAACTTCTGCATAGAACTTCTCCCAGAACTTTTGTGTGTAAAAGATTCTCCTGGTAAACTGCTTTGCTCCAGGCAGCTGTGGTCACTTGGTTTCCATGACAGCCCCTCACATCTACAGCTGCGGCTACTTTAGGCTGCCTCAGGGCAGTGTTTGTGTGAAGAATGCATTCGGAACTTACTTGTAGACTTGTAAACACAGAGGATCGAGAGACCAGCACTTTAAGGTGTGTGTTAAAATGCCCATTGAGGAGCACAGGAAGTGATAAAGATTTCACACAAAGTTCAGAATGTGAATTTGTGCCACCACCCACTCTGAAGAGGGTTGGGTGAATGAGCCCTTAATCTTTCCCAACAAAGGCATGTTGTAGTAGTGTTTAGATGACACACCTAGAAAATGGGGACCCTTCTTCTCCTTAGGTTTTTTCAAGTGGCAACACACCAGGTAGTAAGCCGTCAAACAGCTGGGGTTTACATACGCATTTCATTGGGTGGCGAAGGCATGGAGAACCGCTCCGTGCGCACCCGAATGCCCAGATGATATCCTAATGCATCCCTCCCAACAATCTGTACTTAGGAGGGACAGTCCCTCTGTGAGTGCTGGATTCCCCATCAGGGTGTCAAACTTCCTCTTTCAAGAGATCGAGACAAAAAGGCTGGAATTCAAGCCTCTGGCCCCTCTTCCCTGGTTACCTCCCAGGAAAAGCACTGGAGAGCAATGGGAAGGCAACGGAATGACCAGAAACTAAATGGAATGATCCCTCTTTGTGCGCTTGGAATGTTGGGAGGGGCGTATGTAAGTGGGAGGGGCGTATGTAAGTGGGAGGTGGAGCCTATTTGCTGAGGGTCAGAGCTTGTTGGCTATGGGGCGGGGCTTGTCCCTCTGACCATTGGAAAGGTATGTCCCAGGGTGCGTTATTCTTTCCTTAGCATGTCTTGTGCTTCCAGATGATTCTTGGATCTGTCTCACCCGGGGCAAAGGCAGAGGCGTAGCTATCACAGGAACAGGCGGGACATTTGTCCCGGGGGAGAACAAATCCTGTCCTGTTTTGGTGTGCCCGGGCGGAGACTGAGCTAAGCGGAAATGCCTACAGCCTGCGGTGTGCGTGAGGACCCACCCGGCGGGCGGTAGAGGACCAAGCAAGCACTGGCAACGGGCAGTGCAGCTGCAACCTCCGGGGAGCAGGCGCAGCAAGCAGAGGTAGGGAGAGGCATCACAGTGTGAGGAGTGTCTCTGGAGTCGGAGCAGTGGACTCACTGGACTTATCATGTAAGTTTACCGTTTACTGCAATAAGGACGATGAGGAAGGAGGTGGGACAGGGGAGAAGATGGTGATGGGGGGTGGGGTCCAAGTCCATTTCTTGCACCTGGGCCGATTCCAACCTAGTTACACTCCTATGCAGGGGGTGGGCCACTGAAATGCGGAGAAACCAGCAGCTGTGTGGATTTTCACTGCTACAGGGCAAGGCAAACCCAGATGAAGGGGAAGTGTTTGGTTTGTAAGGAGGAAGGGACAAGTGTCACTCAGAGAGCTAGGACCTAGCGTTCTCACACTTTCCACATGTGTAATCAGCCCTGCGTTAATAGTTGGGTTTTTTTAATTTTATTTTTTTGGTAGCAACTGGGAAATGCTTTTCCAGGGGGGAAAAATCCAGATCCATTACGTCGTATTTATTTATGTTCCTCACCCAAGCGGTGAACTCTTGAACTTCCCTCCATGTTACTGATTATCTCAACTTAATTATTATCGTAGCAATTGCTTCCCACGTCACGGCTGCGTATCGCACGGGGCTGACTGCACATTCTCATGGCATAGGACAGGAACCGGTGGCTAGTGACTCTGCGGCTTGGGTCAGCGGGTTCTGTACCTTACAAGCTTTGGCCACCTTTCCCAGCCCCTGAGCCAGGGTGGGAGATCCAGACAAATGTACACTTCCACACCACAGCCCGATTCCCTCCGTCGCCTAGCGCAGGGGCATCCCTATGATTCTGCCAGAGTGGGGCTTGGGCCCAGATTTGGGGCCGTCCCACCCCCTTTCTGATGTGGCTCAGTGATCTGAAAAAGGCGTGGTCATGTTAGAACGAGTCTGTTCATTTGCCGGCCGGCCGTACCACAGGATGACCGCGCCAGCCCTGCTGTTTTGTTTTCTACTTCTGGAGGCATCTAGTGACACATCCACCCCCCCATTTCACCAGGACAGGGTGTGGAGCTCCCACTCCCTCCTAGCGGGGCCCCATGCACGAGCACCTCTAGGGCCCTGCAGAGAATGCCCCCAAAGGGACGGGACCTCGGGAGAGGGGTTAGACCACCAGGGAACTAGCATTTGCCCTGGGCCCCATAAAGTCTTAGGCTAACCCTGCCTTTGACCCAGCCCATTGCCACGCCCATTTCTGGCATAGCCAGCCAGACCCCGTCAGAGCATTATGATGTCATGGCACTCCAAAGGGACAGGGTCGTGCCAGTGTTCGTCCCCGCTTCATCAGAAGAAGCAGGGATGCGGTTTTCTGCTTGAGAGGTATTTGTGTATCTGTGGTGATGAGTATGATGATAAGCCGTAGTAGTAGTATCTTTTCGTTATTTCAGTTACGTCATGGAATCATTCCCCTGTTCTTGAGTACAAGCCCTCACCTCTGCTTCCTTCCTCTGAGCTCATTCTTTCACTACTTGAGGGTAAGAACTGGATCCAGGGGCAAGATCCAGGAATTGGAAAGGGACTGAAGATGAATCAGTCACAAGCCAGATTCGTTCCATGGGCCAGAGGTTCCCTAGCCTGGCTCTACATCCTCCCCACTGGGCCATAATGAAAAAGAACTAGACTCATTTGGTACCCGTGAGTAATACTCACAAATCAAGTACCATTTCGGATGCCGAAAGGGGTTACCCAAGTACTGACCGGACTCCCGAAAATACCTGGTATTACCGTTACTGTTTTACCGATCGGGATGGAAAGTCAGAAAATTGATACTGGAAGTTGGGGAATCAAGACCCAAATCGGGTAAATCAGGACACGACGGATAACCTGCAAATCGAGTACCAATGAGTGCCTCGGCAAAGGTAGATTTTGCACACATAAATGTGAGAGCAGACTCTGGGCAGTTATAGGGATGCATGGAAATGGGAAAAGAAGGCAAAGGAAAAGTTTGGTCCAGCTTTTTAGGATCTTGGCATTGCTTTTGTCCAAGCCGTGTGAAAAGGCTGGAGGCGGCTCTTATTTTCTTTGCTCTCTTGCCTCTAAAGTGCTGTCGATCGTGGCTGCATGGCTGTTTTGTTCTGCCCAGGCGCTTGCCACCCAGTGCGAGCTTTGTTTGAAAGAGGAAGAAGAGGGAGGGGAATTGTTTAAACAGCAAAGCCCATAGGATGCTCTATGTGGGAGTGAAAGCGAGAGTCATCACAGAGATGATTTGATTCAGCTCAGGGATGGTGTTGGATGCTTTGTGGCTGAGTCGTATAGCAGCATAGAAAGAAGGAGGATGAAATCCAAAATGCTCTCCAAACGAGACCCTGACAAGCAACTTAGACCCCAAATTCTCTTTTCTCTCCATCCCTAAATGCCCTGTTTCAATATGGAAATAAACACCATTTGGGGGAGCAACACAGACATTGGGCCCATCAGCATAAATCGCTGCAGGATCCAGCCCCCACGTCACACCAAATCATGGTTTCCCATCCAGCTTTCACGTAGCATTTCCAACCCACCAAACCACGTAGGTCATTTCCCACCCAGATAGGAGTTGGGGGCAGGGGGTGCTCAGGGTGCGGGGGGGAGGAAAGGGAGGATCCAGATCAAGGATCTGTGCACCAAGGCTTGAGTTCATGCCTTCATCTCCAGTCGTATCCCTCTGAGCTCACCCTTTCGGTGCTGAGGGTAGAGACTGGATCCACAGGTCGGATCTAAGAACTGAAAAGAAGTCGAATAAAAACTAGGTGTGGGGTGAATTTGGTTCACAGGCCAGCGGTTTCCTGCACCTGGTAGTAACACAGCCAACACACTTCCGTAATTGTGGTGGACCACTCCCTGGGCTCCCAGCCTGGTCTCTGGCCTCACAGTTAAGGCCTTCTCCTTGACGTCCCTTCATCCACCACAGTCCAGGTCTCGGTTCATGGGGGTCCCCTAGTTCAGGGCTGTCCAACCTTGTCCACCATGGGCCAAATCATCTCACTGCAGTTTGCGGGTGGACCGGGTTGCCACTCTTACAGATAGCGCGCGGCCCATTTACATTTCTTCTCTAGCACAGGGGTCGTCCGATCCTTCTTTAACTTGTCAATTCAAGCTGCAAGTTAATCATGCAAGTTATGTTATTGCATGATGCCATTCTGGAAACGCATCGCTTATTTTAAAAATATTAATATTTTAATAAAATCTAATTTTAAGGCTGCGGGCCAGATTCGGCCCACTAGCCGCCAGTTTGGACAGCCATGCCGTAGTTGAATATTATAAGGGATAAATAATAGTTCCCTGTTTACTTTCTCTGCATTTTTATTATTTATATAGTACTTTCAGTGCTCAAAGTGGTTTACAGTCCTTAGCTAGTTTATCCTCTCAGGAACCCTGGGGTAAGTCATTATTATTCTCATTTTGGGGAACGGAGAGAGTGTGGCCAAGGACACTAAATGAGTTCATTGCTATGAAAGCATTTGAACCCTGGTCTCTTTAAGTCCAAGTTCAACACCGTACAGTGTAGCTAGGCTACACTGCCTAGCTTAACCACTACGCTACATAAACCTCTGCCACATCATCGTCTCTCTTTCTAAGCTGAATCATCCCAGTCCTTGTAGCCTCTCCTTGAATGGAAGGTGTTCAGTCCAGTGAGGTACTGAATACCCATCGTTCCTATGGAAGGGAGTGAAGGCGAGGGAACTCGACACCTCACCGGATCAGCTGTTTAGAGACACCATGCTGTATAAAACCCTGGTGTTTATCCAATGGAAAATTAAAAGAATAAATACCCGCAGCTTTTCTCACTGTAAGTGACTGAGACACTGAGCAATAAGGAGCTGGCCCTTTAAATAATGGGAGGTAGTGGATGGGAGGCGGTCACATTCCAGGCCCAGCAGGTTGAATGGACCATTCCCAGGGGCTGCGTTTATTATGAATGGGTGTGTCCACAGGGGGAGGGGCACTGACCTCTCCTTGCTACCCCGTTAATGGCTTGCAGCAGCAGTGCAGTGTTCAGTGTCACATTTCTGAATGTGAATATCATGCTAAGGATTCTTTTTATTTTATTTTTTTGCCTTGCTTTCAACTTGCGCCAGCTTTTTGTCTCTGGCACGGACCTCGGTCTTGAGCCACTGCCAAGCCTGTACAGATGTTCTGACGCCCACCAGAGCCCAGATAATTACAACCAGAGCCAGGAAGATGCTCCACGAGGCTTTTTCCTATGGTCGACTCAATTCCCAGCCCCTGAAAAACAAGAACCGCTTCACCTTCTGCTGGAGATACACAGCCTTCTAATTTACCTAGATCATGGGGGTCTCAAACTCTTTGAGCCAATGTGACCTTTCAGTTCCTCATGGGTCACTGTGCAGGCTGGCCACATCTGTGCGGTATGGGTGGTAATAATCCCTGCTGACATTATTATTATTATTATTATTAATATGATTGCGTTAGATGTGTACGACACCCCAGAGGCAATAGCAAGGCCTAGGTGGCCCTGGGTATAAGGACAAGGAGAGTGGGTCTCCACGGTGGGGGTAAGGCTAAGCCATGAAGGCAGCTCTGCCTCAGCTCCCTGCGGACATTTTAAGAGTGGGTGGGGTTGGGGCCAGCACTCCTCCCCCTGCCCACTCTGAAAACTACTTTCTTGGTAGGGCCCTATGACCCCAGCCTGAGCACCACTTGGAAATGATCAGAGTGGGTGGAGTGCTGGCCCTGCTCCCGCCACCTCCTCCTAGCGGCACTCGGGTTGCTTGCAAAGGGACCTCCTCCTCCAGTGAGCCCCCTTGCTCCATGGTAGCTGCATCTCTGCGACGCCTCTCTCTTATAAAGGACACAGGGCAGCCGGCCACGGCCATCTGCAGAGGAGAGAGGGCTGGGGGTGAGTGTAATGTGTGGCAAAGTCCCAACAACAGCACTGGCACTGCCATGAATTCCATTGAAATGAAAGGCTATGGGGTATCGCCGGTGCTGAACAGCTAGAGGATAACGTTGCCTGGGTGTACAGGATCGAGCCCCTCTGCTTTAGGTGTGGGGAGCGTAAGGCGCATTCGTACAGCCCTCTTTTAGAGTGGGGTGTGGCCCAAGCTCACAGTGTGTGTTGTGTGAAATCCTTACCCCTTCCTGTGCTCCTTGACGGCGTGTTCTCTGCTACTCAGTGCAAAGGGACCAAATCAGCAGCTCTGTGAATGCACAGTCTTTAGACTGTAAGCTCTTGGGCAGGGACCGTGTCTATGTTATTCTCTGTAAAGTGTCAGGTACATCACTGGCGCTATATAAAAGCTTATAATAGTAACAATAATAACTAGAGGGCAAGCTAAACCCCGATTGATTATTTATTTATTTATTTAACAGATTTTGTATCCCGCCCCTCCTGCACAAGCAGCCCAGGCGGCTAACAACAATAATAAATATACATCTAAAATACAATATACTGCAACAATTAAAATATATCCCCAATAGGATAATAATGAAAATAAAAAAACAAAGAAAAACCACCCTCCCCAATCCTCCACCCATCATCCCTCTCCCTCGCCAAGCGCCTGACGGAACAGCCAGGTCTTACAATTCCTGCAAAGTGTATCCAGTATCAGTTAGGATGATGAACCCCCACTCCATGCACAGGTCATGTGGCCTGCGCCTTAGCCCGGCCAGCACCATGGCAGGAGGTCCCAACAGCGGCCTAGCCGCCTGGTTTCCTCACAGCCTGCGGAGCCAACCATCTCCCTGCGACGGCCCCACAGCTTGGCAGCTTCACTTGCCCGCCACAGGGCCGCGTGCGGTTCAGGCCCTCCGCAGCTCGTGGCCCCACCCAATCACTCTTAGCCCAAGTTCTGATGAACAGTTAATTTGATGTTGGGCCTTACTTCCATTTTCTCCAGTCACACAAGCAAGGTGTTAATATCTGACATTATTCAGGAGTAGGAAGAGAAGTACTCCTGAAAAAATCATTCCAAGTGGTTGTTGGTTTAAACATTTACCAGTGTTGGGGTGGTGACCACGATTCTGATTCAATCTATGTCAGCTAGGGGGGAGGTTGCTGCAGTACTACTTCAATGTACAGTGTTTGTCTGAACACTACTGAAGTGGAGTAGTTATATTCGTTTAATTAAATCAGTGTATTCGCTTTGGCTTCCACTGTTCATCCGAATGCTGCCAAAGGGGAGTAGTTACTTGGATTTCATTAATCAAAGTCGTTACCTCAGTTTACCTCTGTTCAGTGGAGCATGATCTTAGTTAGGGGTGTTGATACTCAGGATAGGAAGTCTTCTCCCTCCTGTGGGCCACTTTGAAAACTAGTCCGCTTTCACATGAGGTGGGAACTGCCGTGAGCCGAAATCACGGCACAGGGGTCACGTGAAGTCCTGCTAATGGGAGCAGGGGTTTTGACATGATTAGCTGCTAATCATGTCAGAACCCCTGCTCATAACGGCCGTGATGTCAGTGATGGGAGACAGGGCTGAATTTATAGCTGGAATCATGGCAGATTCAGGCTGATCATGTCAAAACCCTCACGCACATGAGCGGGACTTCACGTGATCCCCCTGCCGTGATTTCAGCTTACAGCAGGCCTCCCCGGCCCCCATCTCATAAGAACATAAGTGCCATACTGAGTCAGACCAATGGTCCATCAAGCCCAGTATCCTGTCTCAGACAGTGGGCAATTTCAGTCACATGGGAGAAGTACCAGCAGTCACAACGAGCAATCCATTCCCTGTTGATCACTCCCTGCTCCCGACAGTAAGAAGTTCCCATCTTGTAATCTACTTGGCTAATAGCCGCTAAGGGACCTATTCTCCAAGAATTTATCCAGTCCTTTTTAAACGCAGCCATACTACTGCCCCTGACAACCTCCTCTGGCAACAAATTCATTTAATTGTCCATTGAATGAAAACGCAAGCGGCCTTAGGCTCTGCAATTCAAATAGGAGCTGGAATGGGAGTGCTTCAGCAGTGTGCTCAGAATGGGGGAAGAAAAGGGAGGATGCAAATAATGGCTCTGTACCATCCATCCCCAGTCCTTGTGGTCATGCCCTCATCTCTGCTCCCTTCCCCTCAGCTCACTCTTTCCGTGCTTGAGGGTAGGGGCAGGATTCATGGCCGGATTCAGGAAGCGGAAAGAGGCCAAACAAACAACTGCTGTGTGCTGGGTATATCTAGTATGCCGGGTTAATCCAGTCTTAATTCACACCTTTACTTAAGCCAGATATATCTTCCGCTGCAAATGTGTCTCAGAAACAGTATTGCGTGCAAAGTGAAATCTAATGTCAACACTTCTAGGTCATGAAGAATGCTCCCTCCCCCCCCCCCTCTTTTTTTTGTCTTGACATTATTCCAGTTTGTTTCCTGTAGCCTTGGAGACCAATTTACATTGAACACTAATATTTTGAAAGAGAATAGGATTCTATGTCACCTCTGATGTGACATTCCGTTCCAGTGCCACGAGCATGTTGTTCTAGTAAAACAGTGTGAGCATTTGTGTGTGTTTGTAACGGGTGTGCTCAGGTTGGAGGGAAGGAAAGAGAGAGTCCAGATCATAGATCTGTGCCATGGATCCATTTCCTGTCCTTCAGTGCATGTTTTCATCTCTGCTCCCTTCTTCCTGAGCTTACTCTTTCAGGATCGGGGAGTTTTGGTGGATCCTAAACTGAACATGAGTCAACAACATGATACTGTTGTTGGCAAAAAAAAAAAAAGGCAAATGTCATTTTGGGCTACATTACCAGATGCATCTTTGGATGTTTTCAAGAACTGGCTGGACAAGCTTCTGTCTGTGATGCTGTCTAAGGCAAAGCTTATAAGGGAAAGCTTCCAGCCCCAAGACAAAGCTTCCTTGCTGGTGAAACTGACAAGGGAAAGCTTCCTTGCTGGTGAAACTGACAAGGGAAAGCCTAACAAAAGAAAGCTCCCATCCCCAAGGCAAAGCTTCCCTGCTGGTGAAACTGACAAGACAAAGCTTCCTTGCTGGTGAAACTGACAAGGGAAAGCCTGACAAAGGAAAGCTCCCAGCCCCAAGACAAAGCTTCCCTGCTGGTGAAACTCACAAGCACAAAAGGCCCTGGTGGTGAAGATGCAACTCAATGGCATGTTTTTTGTTGCCTGGCAGATTTGCTGAGGAATTCCCCCAGACATGTTCCAGGGAACAAGTCTCCACAAACCCATGTTCCCTCGGTGGGTTGCTCCAGGGTTCGTGTGACCAAACACAACATTTGCCTATCCCTGCTATGATAGAACAGAATTGTCTTCCCACGGATGCTCTGTCTTGTGGGAGCAGCAAACACATTCTGTCTTTCATACAGCCTGAGAGTGCCCAGTATTTTCCACTGGGTTAAACAAGACTTATGTGTTTTCACACAGGATTACCAAGGGGAGCATTTTGGACTTTCTTCTCAATCAGGAAATGGACAGGGAAGCTCATATGAGTTACAAAATAAAAGGCATGGAGAATCTAAGCAGGCAGGGGCTGTGCCTTTTATATTGCAGTATCTCTCTACCTTTTCTCTCTTTGTCCTTCAAACAATTGATTGCTGTTAAAATAACTGCGTTATCTAATGCTTTGAGGTCAGGATGATCTGACTTGGCTTATTTTCCCTCTTCCCTCGCTCTCTCTCTGTGGTGAGATTCTCTCACATTCCCATGCTCGGCAGAGGCTATCGCCGCTTGCAAAGGGGCTCATGTTTCTTGCTCACTCTCTTTTTTTCCCTTTTAAATAGCTCTTACTAATATGAGGAGATTGCTGGCACTTTCAACCATAAGGATGTTATTTTACTTACATTGATTTCTCTCCTCTCCCAGCAAACGTTCCATTTACGGCTCTCGAAACCAAATGACAAGGAACAGGGCAAATTAAAGAGAGAGGCCTCCAACTTGCTGAGGGCACAGGGGCCTAAGCTAGAAGGCAAAAAGTATACACCTCGTGTGCCCCTTCCATAGCGTCCAATACATTCCTTATCATTCATATAGCACTTTCAGTGCTTAGGCTATATCCTGAAGTGCAAGGCTTTACAGTCCTTATCTAGTTCACCCTCGTAAAAGCCCTGTGAGGCAGGGCATTATTAGCCCCATTTTACAGATGGAGAACTGAGAGAGTGACTCCTCCAAGGCCACCCAAATGAGTTCATGGCTAAG
>QEPC01006909.1:1427589-1437709 GCA_003113815.1 Sphenodon punctatus | reverse complement strand
GAGCGTCATAATGCTCCATAAGGGATGGGGTTGTGTCAAAAAGGGATGTGGCAGCTCCTTTGCTCCGCACAATCAGTGTAACCGCATCCCCTCCAGATAAAAACCTCCTGGGAGGAAATTTATTTATTTATTTTATTTTTTAAACTTGCTACTCGTGGAACAGCCAGGTCTTACAACTTCTTCAAAAGGAGAGGAGATCCGGAGCCAGCCAGACCTCGACCGGAAGGGAGTTCCACAGCCAATGTGCGGCAATCGAGAATGCCCTCCCCTGCATGGCCCCCCAGAAGACTCGGGGGACCTCGAGCAGGGCACCCCTGGACGACCGCAGGGGTCGATCCAGCACTTGGGGGGTGAGGCGATCTCGCAGATAGGTTGGGCCCACGACATTTAGGGCTTTATAGGCCAAGACCAACACCTTGAATCGGGCCCAGAAAACCATCGGCAGCCAGTGCAGAGAGCGGAGCACTGGTGTAATATGCTCCTGGCGGCCCAGTCCCCCTTAGAGACAGGCCGCCGCATTCTGTACCAGGCGCAATTTCCGAGCTGTCACCATGGGTAGCCCCACGTAGAGCGCGTTACAATAGTCCAGTCTGGAGGTGAAATGATAACCCTAGAGGCCGCCATTACTGCAGTAAGGTCTGAGCCCTTCACAACCTTGAATGCGTTTATCTTCCCAGCACTCCTATGAGGCAAGCAAGGACTATTTTACACCTGTCTCTATTGTTGCATTAGACAGTTTATCCCAGCTAAAGCATGGCTTTGGGGTTTCCCCATAAAACTAAGAATTTTCCCCTCATGTGGGGAACTGACGCATACAAAAAGTAAGAAAATCTTTGCTCGGAAGTAATGTGTGGGACTCACGGATGCCATACGGAGCAGACAGCATCTGTTTTACACAGCGTCAGAAATGATATCTGTGGAAAGAGTGTAGTTTAATTCAGCAAAGTGGGGAAAAAACTAGGCGGCCTTTTTTATAATATTAATTATTTTAAAATATGAGAATTGCAGAGCTGGAAGGAACCACCGTGTCCGAGTCCAGCCCCCCTGCTAATCCTAGTTCACCCCATGTGTAGACTCTTGTTTTAGTCTTCAATGTGAATGAATTTGAATTATGTTGATGAAATAAGTAAAAAATGGCCGCCAGAGGCCCTCAAGTTTTGTATTTCGTAAATGAGTAAAAGATAACTTTTGGACAGAGTGTCCTTTACCCAGGATACCGGAATCATTCCTTAGATGACCAGTAGAGGATAGACCTTATGTTAATTCAAAAACCTAAGAGATTGTTTTCATATTCCTGGGGTGTAAAACTATAAACAATTATTTTGTTTATTATTATTTATTATTATTACAAGTATTTGTATAGCACCATAGTGTATGACATTCCTGTGATAAGAATTTCTTATAACAGGTTACTATTTACGTGCGGAAATTAACTTTCTCGACACAGTTGCTGAAACTGTCCCTCCTTGCAAGGTGTTATATTTTCAAGGAATCGCAGTAGGTTTTCTGTTTTAAAAACAACAACAAAACAACTCTTGTGGTTCTGTAATGTATTTTATTGAACTTTGAATTATATGTAGCTACTGTGGATTTTTACTTTTATATTTATGTGTTGACACATTGTATTTTACATTATTACGGTACCAACTTGGTTTTGCATTTGTATTGTAATTAAAGCTTCAAGTAAAGTTAATAATAAAATTTAATTGATGTTTTGGTTTTGTAAAAAACCTAGATGAGTGGCCTCCAATCAGGACTCCAGGTTTAGATCCCGCCCACCCAAGCCTTCTACACATGCTCATCCTGCCCCTTCTTCAAAACCTCCAGTGATGGAGAATGGACAGCTTCTCTAACTAGCCTGCTCCATTGCCTTACGCCCTTAGAGTCCGGAATTTTTCCCCGAGGCTCCATCCAAGTCTCCCTTTCTGCAGCTTATACCCATTGTCTTTTGTCCTCCCCGTCAGAGAAAGAGAGAGCAACTGTTCTCCATCTTGTTTATGGCAGCTTTTCAAATATTTGTAGGCTGTTATATCTTCCCCTCACCACTTGGTCTTCTTTCCTCTACATACACACAAATCCTTCAGCCTCTCCTCCTCCCATGATTTGTGTTCCTTCCAAACCCTTTATCATTTTTATTGCTCTCCATCTCCTCTGCACCCGCTCCAAATTTTTAATGTCCTTCTTGAAATGGGGCGCTTGAAACTAACTGCAGTCATCCAGCGGAGGCCTAACCAGAGCTGAGCAATGTTGCAAATGGACTTCTCACGTCTTGCGTACAAGGCTCCTATGGATCCAGTTTAAGATGGCATTGGCCGCCTTTGCAACGGCATCACACTGCTGACTCAGGTTCAGTCTTTGGGTGTTTTTAAATGAGCAAGGCTGGGGGGGTGGGGGCAGTGTCCGTGGCCACTGAGGGGCACAGCTGCAGAGCAGCCGCTAAGGTGGAGTGCATGGGAAGGGATTCTAACGGGCAGCTCCCAGTGTGGCAACCACGACAGCCGCCTCGCACTCCCCCTGCCACAGGCAATAGGGGAGGGAGAAGTGCACCAGGCTGGCCTGAAATTCACATGTCCCGGTCGTGAACGCTGGGGAACCACCGGGCTCCTCAGTACTCGGGGATAGTTCCTGTGACCTGCAAAGGCCGTGCCCCCTGGCCACGGTGCCTATGAATAGGGGGACCCGTCTGCTGGCATGGCTGGCTGCCCCAGTTCATATGGGCAGGGGATGCGTGGGCACCCACTGCCCAGAACTTTTTTGACTTGCCCGGCACGAAGCACGTCAGGTTTCTTGGCAGTCCGCCATGAGCAGCCATGATTGGGTGCTGAGTGGCTCATGGGAGAGCACATTCAGCCGCACCCCCTTCAGATGGGCAGTCAGATGAGTGGTGCCTGGATAGCCGTGTATGGTAGCATCTTGTTTAAAAACGCACCGTGAGCCACAACTCCTCCTAGTTCTTGCTCCTGCTATGCATGCGATTTCACCACTCTGATCAGGTCACAGGTTAACTTTTTTGTGAAGGCTGAAGCAAAGTAGCACTGAGCAGCTCCTCCTTCATTGTGTTTTCTGTTACGAGTTCACCTTTTGCACAGAGTAGAGGATTAATAGATTTTTAAGGCCAAAGAGACTAATAAGCTCATTCTAGTGGGTTCTTAAGAAGGAATCGGAGAACGTCAGAGAGTTTGAGTGAAATGGGTGGTTAGGAGAGGATTTACTCAGTCCCTAGAGTCTGTCTCTCTTGCTGTCTCGGTGGAGCCTGTCGTTCAGTGCAACCGGCTGCACAAGATGTTGGACTTGTACCTAGGAGACCAAAATTCAAATCTTGTCTTAGCCGTGAATTCACTGGGAGGCCTTGGGCAAGTCACCATCTCTCAGCCTTAGCTCCTGTTCTGTGAAATGGGAATAATAGTGACCTTCTTTTCAGCGTTATTCTGAGGGTGAAACAGTTGTGAAGCGCTTCAAACACTGACAGAGCGCTACATGACTAGTACGAGTGGCTTTAGAATTTGAGGGTCCCAGGGCAAAGATCAAATTTGGGGTCACTGGTGATCCACCCCTTCAGGAGCACCCTCCATGGGGCAATAGAAGTGGTCATGTTTGCAGCCCGCTGGGAGGGAGGAAGGAAGGGCTCCCCACACCCTGCCTGAGAAAACAGGGGTCACTGTGGGGCCCGCAGAAATAGAGAAAATAGCAGGACCTGGGGTGGTTGCCCTGGGTTGCCCCGTGGTACGACTGGCCCCAAATAGTAATAAATGTTGTAATTTACATACCTCTGCAAGGCTAGACTGAGCTGCCAAGCAAGCAGGCTCTTAAAGGGATATTGTCCTCACATGGCCCTCTGCCTTATGTTATATGCCACCTTTCCAGTTCATAAATCCGACACACAGATTCAGCCGCTACCTTCAAACACTCTCCCCCAGCTTCTTCCTTTCCCTGAACACATCATTCTCTACTTCCTTCCTCCTGAGCTTGCTCCTAAAGCCCTTCCCCAACCATGAATGCACCCTTTCAGGCTCTCTTCTCCCTGATGAGACATGCCCCCTTACCTCTTCCCTGGCCCCCGGCATTTACTAGATTAAAAGGTGGGTTGCAAAGGGGATTGGGCTCCCAGTAATTACCAGATGTTCCTTATTTTAAGGGCCATACTTTATTCCAAAGCCCCACAACTCTGTAGAACACAATGGACGTCCCTTATTTCAGAATGTAATGGAGATCCTTTATTTCAAAGCAACGGTGTCCCTTATTTTTTTTAAACTTTGATGTAAGAACCATACCCGTCCTTCATGTAGACTGGCCTCCTGTCTAGCACAAGACGTAGAATCTTGGCCCTCTAGCACTGTATCAAGCCCACTAATGTGTAGAAGACTAAGGAATGTCTTTTGGAAGGGCATGGAGTCCTACCTGAAGGCTGTAAATGATGGTGAATCCATCTAACTAATCCATCCCTCTAACAGTGTAAAATTATATTTATGCAAATAAAAAGGAATAACTACTACTTATTTCTTTCGTACTACTGGGCATATGCAGTGCTTTACAGTCACAGATTTATGAAGACAGGTCCCTGCTCAGTGAACTTACAATCTAAGATGGACAAGGGTGGGGGGTGTTCGAAAACACATCTAGATGTGTATAAGAGACAGGAGTAGGACAGATAGGATGGGGGAAGGGTTCCCTGATCTGTCTGTCTACTCCTGATGTTTCTAGCAAACAAACAGGATGAGGTGCTTAGGGGGGATGCAACCAAAGGAATGTATTTCCAACAAGGGGGACACAAAGACCCATTCCCATTTTACAGATGGGGGAACTGAGGCTGAGACTTGCCCAAGGCACTCAGTGAGATCATGACTAGGGCGGGATTTGAGCCCTGGTCAAATTCAGCACCTTATCCACTCCACCACGCTAGCTCTCCAGCGTGAACAACCTCAGTTGCCCCATACAACGGATATTTGCCTTTGTAAGATGCTCAGAGACCTTACAGATAGAAAGCTCGATGTATTATTATATAAATAACAGTACTAACCAACGGTGTTTCTTTCTTTCTCCACACAGACTCTCTGAGACCCATTCCGGCCGTGAGCCACGCCCCACGCTCTTCCCCAGCCGAGCTGAGCAGCTCCAACCACCACCTGCTCCGAGAACGCAAGTCCTCAGCTCCTTCGCACTCCAGCCAACCCACCTTGTTCACCTTCGACTCTCCCGCCAGCCACGTCCAGACCACTCTGTCTGCCAGCGCCCCGCAGGACTATCTCTTCCTGCACCAGTGCATGAGCCGGAAGTCAGAGAACACAAGGTATGGTGGAAGGGCTTATAGGCACCAGTGTGGTGAGGGGAAGCATGGGGAAGCGCATCGCCTCAGCTAGTTTTACTGAACATTCATCAAGGGTGGAGAACCTTCAGCCTTTGGGCCAGCCACAAGCAGAGTGTTACTGGAGATGGGGTAGGAAGGTTTACCTGAGTGGGGCTTGGCAGGTCCTACCCTGCCCACCCACCTATAAAGCACTCCTTCAGGCCTACCAGGCCCGGCTACCTTCGTGTGCCTGACCCCATTTCTCAGGTAGGTCCTGCCCTCTCCAGCCCATGGACCCAGGGCTCCACCCTGCCGTCCCTAATGACATCAGCCTTCCTGCCCCAGAATTCCAGGCAAAAAATGTCTTTTGTGGGCATCGTGCTACCACTGCTTCAAGTGGGAGCTTCCCAGTCGGGGAGCACCTGCTGGGATGCTCCCACTCGAGGCAACATGAGACCCGGAGCAACTGCCCCTTTTGTCCCACCCTGAGACTAGCCCTGTTTGTACAAGATACTCATATAATACCAGAGCTTCCCCAACCCACCCCCAATTCTACTTCCAGGCATGACAACACATGCCTTTCCTGGACAAAGTCATTCTGAGAATGCAGCAGGTTTGCCTGCAGCTCTGTCTGGATTCTGATGCAGTCTGGCATGCCCTGCCGTGATTGTGCAAAGCAAGAATCAGCCAGACCCTAGTTTGCATCGCAGTCACGCAGTATTTGTGAGGCAATGGAAGATGGCACTGGGCCCACCCTCCAGCTGAGAGCGAGGAACTGAGTGCAAAGGGAAAGGGGAGGGACCAGGGAGAAAGGCAAAGAGAGATTGTGACATGCTTGAAGTACAGCTGGGTTCTTGAGAACCCGGGGGCTTTCCCTGGCGTTCCAGAGAACTCCGCTCCTGTGTCTCTCATTAATAATAAAGAATGACTCACTTCAGATTGAGTTAACGTAAAGCTGTAAATATCCCATCCCAAGATCCAGCTGTTGGACGCCTTTCGCAAACCTGGGGCTATTTTGTCCCACAGCACTGGCCATTCTTATGAGAGAGGAAGCTGTTTCTATCTAGGATACTTGCAGAGTCAAGCCACGCCATTCTCTGTCAGATCAATAGCCCATTTAGACCAGCATCCTCTCTCCAACAGTGGCCAGCTTTGATTGATTCAGAGGAGTTTGCAAACAGGTCACAAATGGAGTGAACCATTCCCTGACATTCACTCCCAAGCCCCTGGCGGTCAGCAATCCCATTGACTGACCAACATGGGAATCTCAGAATTGGAGTGTTGAAAGGATCCCCCGTCTAGTCCAGCCCCCTGCTCCAAGGCAGGATACTTCTGCCTACAGCATTTCAGGGAGATCCTTGTCCTGACAGTCTTTGAAACCATCCAAAGGAAGGAGGTTCTATAGCCTCCCAACATATTCCATTGCTAGGGCCGGGCTTAGGATTTTTACTGTCCTAGGCATTTCTGAGGCTTCTGCCCCCGCCCCCGAATCCATGCCCCCCAGACCACAGGGGTTGAACACCCCTCAAACCATATCAAGTGTGTTGACAACAACTTGTTTTTTTAGCAACAGTTTTGATTTATAATAAAGATTTTGATATATTTTACATTGAAGCTTTTGGCCATCCACATAGCGTTTAGAGAACAGCTTTTGGGCTTCTCTCTTTTGCCTCAGTGTTGAACACCCCTCCCCAAGCCATGCCATGCTCCCCCCTCCCCCTTGGGAGGAGAAAGCAAAGAAAATAAAGAATAAAATTAAATAAATAGAAAAACAAATAATAATTTAAAAAAAAAACCTACTCATCCAAAGTGGAGGGGCATCCTCCGCTGCTGCCGAGAAACCCAGCCTGGCCCCACTTCCAGCCCCTGGCTGGCTGGGCAGAGGACAGGGTGGGGCTGGAGGCAGGCAAGTGGATTGAGGGGGCAGGCTTTGTGCAGGCTGGGAGAACATGCACAGAAAGAGCAAATGTTGCCGGGGCTGGTGTGTGCGCACAGGGCTCAGCTGTGCAGGCAGCTGCAGCAGCGCGTGGCAGCAGGCGGTGATGACAGCTTTGGGAGGGGTCTTTTGCGGCCCCTCCAAATCTGCCACCCTCGGCAGTTGCCTAGGGTGCCTGCCCGTAAATCCGGCCCTGTCTGTTGCTCAGCGGTTATTCCCGTTAGGAAGGCTTTCTAGCCAAACTCTCCCTTGCTGCAATTTAAACCCATTCGTTCTTGTGCCGTCTTCTGTGAAAGCGGAGAACGATCACCATCTTTTTTGTGGCCTCCTTTTAGATCCTTGAAAACTGCTCTCATGTCTCCCCCTGAGTCATCTTTTGTCTAGGCTGCACATACCCACTTATTTCAGCCTTTCCTTGTCTCATTTGCATTGTAGCTGCTCATTGTTCTTCTCTGCGTCACCCCTAATTTTTCCTCCTTGAAGTACGCTGCCCAAAAGTGCACACCCCTGTGGTCTGACTATGGACCGATCCTTTAAGTACTTGTCCAATCCTTTTTGGAACCCGCTTAGGCCATTCAAAACATCCTCTGGCAACGAGATCCTCAGGTCACTTCTGTTCTGGGCAAAAGAGTGCTTCCCTTTGCTTGCGTTAAACCTGCTGTCTGTTCATTTCATTGGGTGGCCCATTTAATCTCTGTGCCTAGCTTTGCCCATCTGTAAAACGGGAATTCCCGAGAGCCGCACGTGGCTTAAATTAATTGAGCAGCTCCTCAGAGGAAAGTTGAGACCCAAGTTATTTCACTGATTAGAAGCAAAAAAAATACCAGCCGAGGGAGCATCAACTCTCAAAGGGTCAGGATCTGCCCATCTTCCCGTTTATTCTTCAGTGTCAATGTCTGCTGCTTTTATCGATTGAGCCCTATTTCCTAGCGCCATCTTGTGATGGTTTCTGTGAACATCCTCTTTTTCTCTAGACATTAAGCTGGTCTTAGACATGAAAGAAGAACAAAGCCAACCTCTTGATGTCTGTTAAATGCCAGCTCTAGAAAAGCTATGTAGCAAAAGCAGCCAGTGATCATTTTAAAATAATAATAATATAATTTATTCAAATGTATGCGCTGCACTTCCCAATGAGGCTCAGGGTAGCTTACAGCATATAAAAACAGCTAAAAATCCCCTTAGCCACCTACAACCATCCCCCAATCCACCCACCCCAGCCAAACAAAAAGGTCTTATGTGATTTCCAGAAGATGAGCAGGCTTGGGTTTAAACAAGTTTCCCAGGGGAGGGAGTTTCCTAATCATGAGGCAGACACCGAGAACCCGTTTCTGCACGCCCGTGTTGTAGAAACTTCATGGGGAGGCGGTATACACAAGAGGGTGCTCCCGGCTGACCTCAAAGGCCGCGACGGGACGTAAGGGACAAGGGCGTCTTTCAGATTCCTGGGGCCCAAGCCGTTAACGCGATTTGATTTGTTGTGGGTGAAATCTAGCTAGCAGCAATGTTGCTTGCTTCCTCAGCTCTGATGCAATCGTGGTCATACCTTCTGAGCCTTATAGGCTTCCGTCAATCTCCGCACGGTTTTAGGGTAGCGTTGCCAGATGGAAATTTCAGAAAATGAGGGAACACTGGGTGAAACCAGACGTAACGCTAACTCCACTTGAGCATTTCCCATGCACATTGCAGGGCTGTATTGGCGCCATATGCAGCCCTGTAACATGCATAAGAAATGGAAAAGCAGTGTTAAAGGGGAGTTAGCGTTATGTCTGTTTTCACCAACTGTGGAGCAGGGGACACCCACTGTGATCTGTGGAATTCTGAAATAAGGGAGGCCCATTATGTTTTACAGAGTCTGTGGAGCCTTGAAATAAGAGACATCCTCTGTGTTCTATGGAGCAGTGAGTTTCTCAACTAGGGACCTTCCCTTAAAGCAAGGGTCATATAAACCAATCAACAAGGAGCAGTTATTGACCCTCTCAGCTAGTACTAGAACTAGGAGACACTCCATGAAACTCATGGGTGGCAAGTTTAAAACAAATAAAAGAAAATATATTTTCACTCAGTGTAAAATTGGGTTGTGGAATCTACTGGCAGAGGCTGTGGTAAGGGCCAGTACTATAGCTGAGTTTAAAAGAGGTTTGGACAGGTTTCTGGAAGATAGATCCATTAGCAGCTATTAGCCAGACAGGATCAGGGAACATGACGGGAGCTGGGGGAAAACAGGGAATGGATCCCCCATTGTGACCTGTTGGGTGCTTCTCCCAAGCCACCGTGATTGGCCACTGTCGGAGACAGGATGCTGGGCTAGATGGACCATTGGTCTGACCCAGTATGGCACGTCTTATGTTCTTATGACATCTGGCAACCCTCATTTGGGGGCTACATTGTGCAGGAGAAGACTGGAAAATGCAGTAGCTTTTGAGGAACAACTGAAAGAGCTAACTGAGCTGTGTTGCATTTGTACCCCTTGAAGATCTGGGAGCAGAAAGGTCAGTTTGTTAAACTCATAGGCAGGGGGAGCAGGAAGGATTCCAGTCCCAGAGCCACAACCAACACTCAAATCTTGCCCCCTCCCCAGGGTTTAATTTTGGGGGGGCTCAGGCCTGGCAATTAAGTTCAGGGGGGCTGCGTGCCAGGAAATGTTCAAAATAAGAGTGTGCACCCCAAAATGTGACAGACCATTCATCAGTGACTTTCCTGTTCCGCCCCCTGTGCTGGTCACCATAGATGAAATCATCACGAGAATGTCTGCCTTCTGTTCAGCGATAGAGAGGAGCGCTCCAGTCGCTGGGCTGCTAGTGGAAAACTAGGGTTCGGTTCCCTGCAATGACAGGCTCAGGGACAACCACTTTTTGGCATAACAGGGCCAAAAGGGTATGTTACAGACTCGGCGGGGAGGG
>QEPC01006909.1:1402114-1417817 GCA_003113815.1 Sphenodon punctatus | reverse complement strand
GAGACGAAGGAAGGGGAACAGAGGGAGAGACAAGGAGCGTAACATTCACGAGGATGCGAGGTCTCAGGTGCACGCGCTTGGCTACATCGAGAATGATGGCTGGCTGGTCCGTGTGGTGAGGATAGGAGTACCCAGACCTCAGGAAACAGATTTTCAGCAGAGTTTTGGCCCCACGCTGTGGTGCAGCTAATAAACTTTGAGGGAGTTGTGAAATGAATGGGCACCCAAGCACCTAACAGCACTCCTGCCTCAGTGCCCCTTCATTAACACTCATCCATTGCCCATGCAGAGTGTCTAATATATGTAACATGAGGCCTCTGGCTTACCAGTGCAGAGGTCAACAGGAGCCAAATACTAGATTGGCTCCATCAGTGTTCGTCCACTGGTGCCAGTTGAATGGAACGGTTGTGGTGTACCTAGCCCAAGAGAGAGGACGTTTTTATTAAAAATGAGAGGACTTGTCTATCTTAAAAACCTCTCATCCAACCCTCACTCCCAGTGAAACATCTACAAACATTACGTGCAACAGAGTCTGCTCGAGTCAGATTTCTCAGGCCAGGGTAAAAAAATTAAGTAAAAAAAAGAATCAGAAATCCTACTTTAAAAGACTTTCACGAAATGAACCTGGAGATGGAGAAAACTAGAGCTGAGGTTAAGCAGGCCCCTGGTTTCTCCAGACTAATGAGCCCAGAAGCCCACCTCGCATCCCCGCTGGCTCCACGGTCAGCACGGCAGGGTTGTGTGCCCACCGACACCCAGCCCCGCTGCGCTGACAGCTACCACTGGGGGCTTTTCCCACCAGACTCCTCTTCAAGACACCCAGAATTTTCTCTCTGAAAAATGTAGCTATCTATATTATAATTCACGGCATTATATGGATTTCTGGACACGGAACGAAATGTCATTCAAAGTCGCCATAACTTTGTTTTAAGGGAGTTGGAGTTATCTGGACTCCATTGTACTGGTTCGTTATTAACGGGAATGGTTCCGGGGCTGCTCAATAATTGAAGTCTGTGCAGGCAGCTCTGTTCCCAAAAGCTGCGGGGACTCAGGGAGTGTCATGAGAGCCCAGCAGGGATAATAACAAGCAGACACAACAGAAACTGTCTGTTCATGACTGTTTTTTCTAGCTTCGTCCTGCGAGACGTACGAATACCCCCAGCATGGTGGTGGCAGCGGCAGCACAGTTCAGTCAGTGGAGTCTATGAATGACGGGTTCAACTCCTATCTGGTAAGTTGGGGCTGGGGGACTGCATTGCTCAGTCAGTGTGCGTACCTCCTAACGTTTAAACGCCGCGCCTCCCCACACACACACACACACCCAAACACATGTGCACACGCTCGTATATGTACCTGGCGGGGGAGAGGTGCCCTGTCCAGCAGCCGGGGCGGGAGGGGGCGGACACACCAGCAGGGGTGGCAGTGACCACAAGCAGGTGATCTGGCAATCTGGTGGCACGCTTGTATGGGGGGGTAGCAGTAGCCATCACCGCCAAAAGGTGGGCTTTGTCGTCCACTTTCGGCGAAACTGTGAAATCTTCCTATAAAACAGGGTGGTTCTACCTGAGGCACGGCTGCCGGAGGGCATGAACTTGATACAGTTTCTGCGTGGAGCCTGCACTGATCATGAACTTGGGAGATGTGTTCTTATACCTAACCATTGAACACGGGTGGGGGACCTTTCCCACCTTGAAGATCCATGGGCTGGATAGGGGTTGCGGGAGAGGCGCTTACAGGATGAAGGAAGGAAAGTCAGGGTCCAGATTATGGCTCTCTGCCATGGATGCTCTGCTCCCATCTCCTGAACTCAGTCCCTCGGTGCGTCATGGGATTTTGAGGGGAGAAAAACTGAAAATACAACACAATACAACCTCATTACAGTGCGGTCTTTGGGAGCCTGGCCTCTCTGTCTGCATTACAGCCAAATCTGCATTACAACGAAAGTGCTCAAATCTTGTATCTTTGCATGCACTCAGCAGTCACAATATGATGTTAATTGAAAAAACAAAGTTTACTGCATTTTTTATTAAACACATTGGGTGTTTTCAGATGTGGCGGTGACACGGATGAATCCGCTTTCATTAATTTAAATATTTAAATTTATGTTTAAATATGTTAAATTTACTTTATATTCTGAATCGTTTCGTTACATTATACAAATTTCCATCTAGCTTTAAAATATGCAAATTTTCATTTATTTTATTTACTTATTTATCATCCCTTTTATTATTATTATTATTATTAACAAACATTTATATAGCGCCAGCAGTGTACCTGGCACTTTACAAAGTAATAAAACAGACACGGTCCCTGCCCCTAGGGCTTACAATCTGAGAGACAGGAGCTGGGGGAGAGACTTAGGAAGGGGAACAGAGGGAGAGACAAGGGGTCTAACATTCATGAAGATGCGAGGTCTCAAGTGCACGTACTTGGCTTGGTTACGATGAGAATGACAGCAGGCAGGTCCATGTTGCAAGGATAAGGGTAAACCGATCGTAGGTATAGGAATAGTGGCTCAGCAGGATAAAGAGTCAGACAGAGCAGAGCGAAAGAGGTGAGTTTTAAGGAGAGATTTGAAGGTATGAAGGGAGGGGGCAAGGCGGATGTGGACAGGGAGGGAGTTCCAGGCATGGGGGGCAGCAAGTGAGAAGGGACGAAGGCGCTTAGGGGAGCAGGGAAGGCGTGGAAGGGTGAGAGAAGGGACAGAGGAGGAGCGAAGTGCACGGGCTGGAGTATGGAGGGCGATAAGTGCAGAGAGGTAGGGGGGAGCAAGGTTGTGAAGAGCTTTATAGGTGAAGACTAGGAGCTTGTGCAGGATTCGTTCAGGAAGGGGAAGCCAGTGAAGCGAAGAGAGGAGGGGCTGCACATGGTCGAAGCGACTGGCGAGGTAGATGACCCTGGCAGCAGAGTTTTGGACAGAGATGAGGGGAGAAAGGTGAGACCGGGGAAGGCCAGTGAGAAGGAGGTTACAGTAATCGAGGCGAGAGATGACCAGAGCATGAACAAGAGTTTTATAGCACTTCATAGCATTTTACAATCCTTATCTGCTTCCCCCACCCCCCACAACAATCCTGGGAGGCAGTTCCATTATTATTCCCATTTTACAGATGTGGAACTGAGACTGAGAGAGAGTGACTTGCTCAAGGTTGACTTCTCAAACTCAAGCTCATTGAGTTCATGGCGAAGGTGGGATTTAAACCCTGATCTCCCAGTTCCAACATCTTATATACTAGGCTACATTTTCAAAATATTTTCATCGATTTATGTACAAGTCCATCTAATTTATTTCATATTCAAAATATTTTCTTTAAATGTATGTTTTCATCTAATTTAATTTTCATTCAAAAAATTCCAACCATCTCTAACCAGGGCACTGACCCAGAAATAGGTCTTCCCCAGATACCTAGGCAATGCTAGCTGGCTACGGCCCTTGACTCATTGACTGGGTCACTCCTGAATATTGCTGCCTCCGCGGAGCTTGTACCTCACTAGCTGTGCTCCTGACCCCTTGCCTCTTGTGTACCGCCCAGCAAACCAAAGCCACCGTGGCTCGCTCTCACAGTGCTGACTCCGAGGACAACTACGTCCTCATGAATCCTGGCTCCACCACTGTGCTCAACGCCGAGAGAGTGAACGACAACTCCCAGAACCTCTACATACCCATGAGCCCTGGGCCGCATCACTTCGACCTGAAGGGGATGTCCTCCGCTACCCTCCCAGTCCACAAGGGAAGCACCACCTCGCAGTGCCACAGACGGGTGAGCGAGATCCAGCCGCCACCCGTCAACCGCAACCTCAAACCCAAAGGTAAGGCCAAATCCCCCCCACTCAGTGATTGAGACCTTGAAAGAAAAACGGAAGGAACTCGTTATATTTTGAGGTGGCCCAAATACATGTCAAACGAGGACATGGGGAGACAGGGCTGCCATCTTGCCGACATTCATCTGGGAATTGAGGGTCTTTGCCTGGTGTCCGGTTGGACGCTTGACTCAGATGCCCAATGTCTGGGAAGTGGATGTTCATGAAGCAGGGACCAGTTTACTTCAGCTCCCTGGCTGCCATCTTCACCTCAGACGTATTACTGACCAAAGGAGTCTCCAGCGAGACCGTGGTGCTGTGGTCAGCCTAGGCTGGCATGACCTAGAAGAGCCCAGAGACGCAGCTCTCCTGGTGTGGAGGATCTTTGTCCCCCACAGCAGTGGCTCCTACAAGTGGAGTGACCCACTGTCCATAGCAGTGATCCTAGTTGCTGCTTCACTACCGCCTTGAGGAGACTCCCCTTGACTTTGAAAGAAGATGGATTGGCCCTAGCTTGATGGTTTGGGGAGGGAGATGTCTTCTGGAGATGTTCACGTTATTTCTCTATCTGCTGTAGCAAAGCCAACCCCTTTGGACTTGAGGAACAACACGGTTATCGATGAGCTTCCCTTCAAATCTCCTGTTACTAAATCCTGGTCCAGGCCAACGTGAGTAACAGGGTCACCAGCTTGCAGCTGTTCAAATTCAGGACAAATCATGGGTGATGGATGTGGGGGGAGAATGGGAACAAAGTAGGGGGTGAAAGATAATAATGGTCTGGCTTACCGGGGCCACCCAGGCAGGAGAGAGAAACCACGCTCCTGGGAGCTCCGAGATGTTCTCCATCACTGCCATCCTCAGCGGAGCAACCCCCCGCTCTCCACGTGGGGACAAGTGTGTGCAGATGCTTCTGCTCCGCTCCACCCTATATACGCCCATGGGGCCAGGGTGGAAATACTACACTGGAGCAAGGAAGCAGCAGAGTTTGAATTGTAGGTCCGAGGCAGCCTGAAGACATGCACACAGGCACTGGAAGTCAGGGCATGCACTCAGATAGCTGGCCCAGGTCTGAAGAGGTCCAAGCCATTGTGAGAGGGCCACCGCCAGCCAGTGCCCCAGTTGTGCCATTGCAGTCACCATACCACTCCCCCAGGTAAACCTAACAGTTACCCTTTTGGGTAACATTCAGGGGGTGAGGTTGCAGAATGCCAACCCCCCTAAATCTGCTGGATACATTTATCCACACGGATAACCATTTTGGCATCGTTCTTAAGACGAGTTGGATTGTGTGGTGTCTAACTGCTCTGCACTGCATGCCACGGACTCTGGTCCCCCATTAGGAAACAGCCGAACTTGGAGAGGATGCCTGAGCTGATGAGAGAAGCTGATGGTTCTCTGCCTCTCTTAACTTCTCCTCTTGTGCCCCACTACCCTGCCACCTCTGGTTGCTGGGAGGGTGAGGTACAAGAGGGTGCAATTGCACTTCCCCCAGCACCCGCCTGGCCCCGCCCCTTCCAAACGTTGTGATGTCATAGGGCTTGGAAAAGAGGCATGGTTGCTCCCCACCCTGATGTGGCCACGCCCCCTCTCCAAGCGTCATGGTGTCACGACACCCGGAAGGGGGCATGATCATAGCCCTGAATGAAAACAGCTGTTCCGTTTTCACAGAAATTTCTGCGGAATCGTTTTGGGTTTTTTTAAAAATCGGAATTCCAATTGGAATGAACCATTGCATGTGTGCAAATGGCTACTGGGTATGTTTTGTGCACGTGCAAATTGGTCGCCACCCGTATCCAGAATGGATACGTTGGCTATTTTGTCCATGCGCAGTTACATACATTTATTTATTTATTTTAATTGTCCAATTCCAGTTGAAATCAGACAAAATACTGATCTGATTTCCAATCGGAACGGGCGAATTGCCCAGTTCCGATTGAAAACTGGAACAATCCGAAGTTTGGTTTCAGCCCTACGTGGTCTCATCAGAAAAGGGGCAGAGCACACCAGCTCTTCCACCCCGCATGCCTTCCCAAATGCATTTCTGTGGGCATCTTTGCCCCATCCTCTCTCTCTCTTTTCCGCAAGACCAGGAGTAAGCGCTTTAAGATTCCAGCGCTAACCCCCGATTCAGACTCCATTATGCTCCTCTGTATAAATTACATTTGTTTGATTGAAAACAAGGCAGCACCTTCAAGGCTTTTGCCTTCCAGCAGAATTGAGAAAAACTGTTTGCACAAGAGACAAAATTCGGCAGCTGTAATTAGAATGGAAGGGAAATAGCTCCTTATGAGCACTGTTGGTCACTGAAGGCAGACTTCAGCCGCAGCGATAAGAGGATTGCTATTAAATACTTGCTGGGAGATAAACAAATTGGTGGAGACTGGTTTCAAGTCATACAACGGGAGAGCAGTAGATCCAGAAATGTGCAGTGGGTGGCCACTTGTCCATAGGGGCAAATGGGACACAGCCCCACCAGCAAATCCTGCTGCCTCTTTAGTCCCTATGGACTAGCTGCTGAGGCTGACTTTCTCAAGTCACATAGTTCCTCTGCAGGCAGCAGGAACTCTGACATTAGTATCCTCCTCTGGGAACTCCAAGGGGAGGACACTAAGGAAGGCCAAGGTAGTATTGAGCAGGCTCTGTGCCACACCTGCTCATAGCTCCCCACAGCAGAGTCTCTTGTAGGGCTGAAATGGAATAACCCTTATTAGTTCAAGTAAGGGAATGAATTAGTTCAATTAGTTCAAATAAGGGGCTGAAATGGAATAACCCTTATCATCACTGAGATGATCTGCGGTTTCAGAACAGCGGACAGAGGTCTGCAGCAAAATTTTACCTGTGGCAGATCTCGGTGTACCGTCCCGAATGCTGATTGGGAGATGCAACAGCAGGACAGTGCCATTTTGCGCATGCGCAAATGAGTATTTTTAGTATTGCACAAGGTGGTGCCCTCCTGCTCCTCCAGCACCCAATCAGCAGGACAACACCATCCTACAAATGCGCAATATTAAAAATACTTTTCTGCATGTGTGCAAAATGGCAGCATTCTGTTTTCCAGCCATCAGAACAGCCAATCCGGATCTCTGCAAAATCAGGGACCAGAGTATGGCCAGTCTCTCATTCCGTCTGACCCAGACTGGAGCAGGCAGATTCGTTGGAGACAAAATCGGCTGGAAGAATCCATTTTAACCCTAGTCTCTAGTAGCGTGAGGTTACTCTGAGAGGAGCTCCACTCTGCGCTCCTGCAACACACAAGTGGCCACCAGCCCTGGATTGGGACTACCATGAACTTCTGATTTGCCTCCAAATGTTGCAGCTCTGGCACTGACTGAGCCTCGTCATCTGCTCTCTCGACTGCTCTTTACAGGCACACTTTCAACTCCAGCTCTTCGCAATACTGTCGCCCTGCCTCCACTCAGAGCATCACCAGCACTGACTCAGACAGCGACGATAATTATGTGGCAATGGTAAGTCCCTCTGGAGCTGGATATGCCAGCGGAGATTTGGTAGCCCAGCAACACGGCCCCTAGGAGCCACGCTGGCAGGTCATCGCTGAGATGACAAACACACACACACCCCCAACCCATTCTGTAAGAGCAAACCCATGCATCTCAGTGGAGCTCATGCCGCCGCAGTGCTTTGAGAATCGGACTGCCCATGTGCATGATGTTTAAGGACCCAGTTCATTGTCTGTAGTGGTGTTTCCCAACCTGTGTGTTGTGACACTCTGGTGTGTAGAGGCCTGCAACCCAAGCCCAACGGGACTCGACTGGTCCTGTCACGGTGAGACAGGTCAGGTGCACTCTTGGCCCAAGGCCTTCATGTTGGGCTGCCCAGTTGCAGTAGGCCACACCCCCATGGAATCCTGTGGCATCGTGGAGCGTTTTAGTGGTGTGGTCACATCAGGAAAGAGGTGGGGGGGGGGTCATGCCTTAGCCCCGCCCCCACGGTGTGTGATGATGTCACAGTCCTCCATGCGGGCGTGGCCACACTAAAAAGAGCAGGGCTAAGGCGTTGGTTTGTCATAAGTTTTCTACCTGTAGATTTTTTTTTTCCCCTCTCTCAACTCTCCTTTGTCTTCTCCTTGTTTTATTAACGTTTTCCTCTCTCCTCTTTTTCTGGCTTTAGCAAAACCCAGTTTCTGCCTCCCCCATTCCCAGTGGCACAAACAGCCCAGCACCCAAAAAGAGTACAGGGAGTGTCGATTACCTGGCCCTGGATTTCCAACCAAGCTCACCTGGTCCACACCGAAAGGTATCCAATGGCACTGTTGTGACTTTTGCTTGGTCTTTTACTCAAATCTAGCCTGTTGTCTGTAAGGGCTTCCGTTCTAGCCTAACAAACCGTGCATAGCAGCTCGGCAGATGTGATGGTGGACCTGAGCAGAGTTCATTGATCTCAGTGAAGAAGTCTCCATTTAACCCAGTCAGGAATCTAACCCTATATATTCTATGGCAAATCCTGGAGTCAATTTCATACGGGTGCTGCACCCAAGACCAGTGGGGGAGCAGATGGAATTGCACAGATGTAGATGAGAGCAGAATTTGATCCCCCCCCCCCCAGTAGAGCTTGCATTCAGTAAGCTCATTGTCTGTAGTTTCCCAACCTGTGTGTTGTAACACTCTGGTGTGTAGAGGCCTGAAACCCAAGCCCAACAGGACCCGACTGGTCAAACTGATCAAATTCAGTTTATCTACCAATCGGTCTATGACGGGAAGGGTTGTGACACAGGCGTATCGTCGCAAACCGAAGTGTAGACATAGTTCTGCCAACATACAACCTGGTCCTCAAAGTTTGCTGTTAGCACAACCCTAGATCAGAGCTACAAATGCCTTTCTTCCAGGAGAGATTTACCAAAAGTGCTGTTTACAGAGACAAAGGTATTTATACCAATCAAACAACATCGGCACTAGCAGGCAACACTCGGTCAGACATCATTCAGCTGGTGCGCAAATCGTACGTGGTCAAGCCGCCAGAATGTCTTAAATTAGCTGTGTTTTGGATGGCTTGGAATCCATTTGAGCTAAGCCAACATGTTGTCTGTGAGCCGATGGGGGTCAGTGGTCTGTGAGGTAAGTGGTTCCCAATTGGTTCATGAAATTGGAGAGTCTGTGGTCCCTGCTGACCATGCAGCCATTTCCAGGAGGAGGAAGGGAGTTGAGGGTGATCTCAGTAAACCTGTGTTGGCTGTAGAGAAAGTTTCCAAACTGCCGAGTCACCCCGTGTTGTCCTCCCTTCTGCCCAGCCCTCCACGTCATCCGTTGCCTCAGACGAGAAGGTTGACTATGTGCAAGTCGACAAGGAGAAGACACAAGCTCTGCAGAACACTATGCAGGAGTGGACCGACGTCCGGCAATCCTCGGAGCCCACCAAGACCGTGAAGCAGTAACCAAGAGTGGCGGGGGGGAACCGCCATCTGGACAGGCAAATGACCAAATGGGGATGGCGGGGGTTCCCACCATCGCGGCTTGCGGCAGCCATTCCACAAGGACCGTTGCTTGGGGGGGTCTTGCGTTAAAAGCAGAACTTAATTTCAGGGGAAGACATGGCCAATACTGTTTACCAATAACTTCAGGTGGCTGGGTTTGTGTGGTGACCTTAGCTGCCGGACATAGTATCCAGGAATTTAACCTTAGCAATACTGGGATCTCAGAGGCCCTGCACGTCTCTTGCTTACAGCTGTTATTAAAGCCACCTTGTACCTGCTAACACTGTATTATTTCTTCTTCTGTACAGTGCAGCTGACCAATCTGTGCCAAGCTCACTCTGGTTTGGTGGTATCCTGGCTCTCCGTTACGCAATATTACAACTGCCCTGGTCCCTCCCTCTGCTTCCCTCCTCTCCAATCCCTCGTCCAAAAAATACCCAACCACCAGTTCAGATTGTGCTGGATTAACCTGAAATCTCTTGTAAATATCCATCCAAATATCGTGTTTGCAGATTGCAAAGGACTCTTCTCCCAAAGGTACCAGGATGTGTGTTCTCACGACCAGGGTTGGGTCCCCTGGTACTTTGCAGAGGGCGACATTTGCTGACCGTGTAGCTACGGTGTTAAAACAGTGCTACTGGGTTTGCTGGGGTAGCGTTCCGTTGCTTTTTTTTATAAGGATGTTCTTGCTTTTTTTCTTTTTTCAATGATTGCTATTTAAAGAAAAGGTGAATGGATTGGATGCGGCTTAACGAGCAGTTGTTGGATGCGGCTTAACAAGGAGCAGACCGAGGGCAGCAACTGGGTTCGTTGGGCATTCAGGTTAGCCCTCTCACTAGCTGCCAACTGGAGGGGGTTGAGGAGGAAGAGGCAGTCTTTGTAAGGGCAGGATGAGGTGACAAAGGTCCCACTCTAGACTTTTCACTGCACTCTGGATCAGGGTGGGGTGGGGGCAAATCTAGCCCATGACTGTTAATTTGGTCCTTTTTCAATTCTGGGATCTGGCCTGTAGTTCCAGGCCCTACCCTTAAGCACTGACAGACCGAGCTCAGAGAAAGGGAGCAGAGCTGAAGGTATGTGCTCAGGGATAGGAGGTGGATCCACCACGTAGATCTGGACTCTCCCTTTTCAGCCCCCATCCCGATCACACAGTCCCCCTGCCCCAACTCCTGCGGGACCCACGGGAATTCTACTGGTTTTCAGTTTGGCCCATGGGAAAGGAAAACTTCCCTACCCCTTGGCTAAATGCTCCCCTCAGTGACACTGCTGGCTCCTGCTCCTACTGAAGTCAGGGATAGCAGCAGGAGCAGCCTTGCAAGGCGTCTAGGGGGGAAATGAGCCCCTCATGTGCTTCAGCATAAGGAGCAGAGGGCAGGAGAATGCTGGCAAGTGTTGGGAGAGAGAAGTCTCGGCCTTGTACGCTGGTCAGAAAGTGAGGGGTTCTTTTTCGCCCAAGATGGATGAAGAACAGGGCAGCAGATGGTGCTATGAGGGGCAGTCGGCAGCTGGAGCCCAAAAGCGCTGGTGCCCAACACAACTCGGGAAGCTGAGGGAGCATCTACACCCAGGACTCCCTTGTGATGACAGACAGTGTGGGGTTGGTTATTTCTGACCTCCCCTGCCACAGCATACGGGCCTGCTTCTGAAGAGAGCAGAACTGTGAAGAGCGCTTCAAGGGGGCAGAGCTAGGAATCGTAGAGTAGAGGTTCTGCGAATGGGGAATGATCTAAGGAGAGTTGAGACCTCCCACCCCCATGGGTGCCAGGATTCGGTGGAGGGTGTGGGGAGCCATGAAGGGTGGTTGAATCCCCCTGGCTTCCAGCACCCCTCCCTCCCCCACCCTCTCAGTCATTCAAGGCTAGGTCAGAGAGTGACCTGTGGGAATGGTTCTGTGTTTGGGTCCGGTGGAAGGGACAAGGCTCCCCCTCCTCCCTCCAGCGTCTAATTGCTACGGTTTGCATAGCTCAGTACCTCAGCCCCGAGTCGACGCAGCAATGGCAAACCGCCTTGCTGAAATCAGCAGTTGTTGGATGCGGCTTAACAAGGAGCAGAGCGAGGGCAGTGACCGGGTTCGTTGGGCGTTCAGGTTAGCCCTCTCCTAGCTGCCAACAGGAGGGGGTTGAGGAGGAAGAGGCAGTCTTTTGGTAGCCCCATAAAAACGCCAAGTCCATCCGGTGGTTTTACTGACAAGCAGGAGAACACAGCAGGATTTGGACAGGAGGCCTCACAGGGAGCTGGGCATTGGGCTAAAGGAGAAACCGAACGATGAAGAGGCGCTCTTCAAGGGTTTCAGAGTAGCAATCCCTTCTCTGCCCACCCACCCCCCAAACACACACACAATCTACTTCACAGGCTGTGGGGATGGGCAGCAGAAAGGTTTTCATTTGCAGAATTTGAGGGAAGGTTTTTTAAAGTCAAAGGACGTTTGGGCCCCTGCGTTGACGTTCCCAATTCTCTCCAGGAATGTGTGGCAGAATCATCCCAATTTCCTTCTCTTCAGGCCCTCCTCCCTCCATTTCTTCTTCCCAAGGCAAACAGCATTCAAGTTAATAAATGGGGTTCGTTTATTAATCAAAATCTATACACTCCCCCTTCCTAGGTTTCCGTTCTTCCATACCATTAGAGAACCTGAGGGACAGGACATAGGGAGTGCCGTACTGGGTCAGATCCATAGTCCATTGAGCCCAGCATCCTGTCTCCAACAGTGGTCAGCTACAGTAGCTCAAGAGAAGCACAAGTCCAGGTCATGGAGGTGTAACCCGCTAACCACTCCCAACTACCAGTAGCCAGGGGTTTAAGCCCCGACGCGTAAGTATTTATGACTATAAGAACATAAGGACAGAACCAGAACAGACCTCACCTCACTGGCTTTTTCTCTCTCTGGCTTCCTTTCCCCTGGCCCTTTTATATTCTGGCTGGGCTTGGCTCCTTCCTTTCCCCTGTGTTTGGGTGCCTGCCGTGAACACAACCCTTGTAGGACGTTTTCCCTTGATGCAGAGGACTTAACCCCTTCCTGGCTTCCATGCCATCCTCCCCACCCCTCCGTCCCAGAAGCTTCACCCAAAACATTGCTGAACCCCTTTTTTTCAAATAAATAAATAGCAATTGCAGGTATAGCCCGAACCGCTCTTTGCAGGCCCAGACAGCCTACACTGTAAGGCTGGATGTCATGGGTGCAAATTAGGGGGAAGCAGGACCAGATCCAGGCAAGTGCAGACTGGCACCCAAGCTCATGGATTAGGGGGCTGGTTGCCATGCAGAAGGCCTGTGACTAAACCTGGAATGGCGTGAGTATGAGAAGCGCTGGTGTCAAATACATAGTCATAGTGTTGGAAGGGACCTCCAGAGGTCATCTAGTCCAACCCCCTGCTCAGTGCAGGAAATCCACAGCGACAGCATCCCCGACAGACGGCCGTCCGGCCTCTGTTTGAAAACCGCCAGTAGAGGAGAGTCCACCGCCGCCCTAGGCAGCCTGTTCCACTGTTAAACAGCTCTTACCGTTAGGAAGCTCTTCCTAATGTTTAACTGAAATCTGCAACAGAGAACAAGTCTGCACCATCCTCTGTGTGATGGCCCCTCAGATATTTGGAGACGGCTAGCATGTCTCCTCCCCTTAGTCTTCTCTTCTCTAGGCTAAACATACCCAGCTCCTTTCCTCAGAGGACTTGGTTTTTGACCATCTTTGCTGCTCTCCTGTTCCAGGCCCGCAGAGTTTCCAATGCGGGGAACCTTAGCCTATGGAAACCCACGGCCACTTAGGAGCAGACCCGCAAAGTACGGGGGCCAGGAGTAAACTAGAAATAAGAAGCTATGTGCACACCTGTGCAGGGACATAAGGGGTGTGAGCCCCAGCCCTTGGACTCTAAGGGGGTCGTTCTGCAAGTCGCAGTAGGAAATATTCAGAGGGGGGGCAGTACGCTGCGCCCCCCCCCCCCCCCCCTTTGAATATTTTCTCGAGGCTGTTTGCAACGGACAAGTGTTGAGAATGGGCAGGAATGGCCGACTCTTAAAACTTCCTTCCGGGTGGAGTTGCTGTCGCTCCATGAAGCAGGGGCTCTTTGGGAGACTTGCACCATGTGCAAATTTCCCCAGGACGCTGCTGAAAAATACATGTTGAAGGGCCTGCATTGGCACCTATCCTGCAACATGCCTTTTCCACAAGCGTCCTGGGGAAATGTGCATCTCTGGCAACCCTACTCGTTGGGAGCCAGGGTGGCGCTGCCACCTTTGTGGGGGAAGGCCGAGGCTGGTGCAGAGCCAGGTTGGGAAAGGTGCCACTTAGGGAAACCCTGCCCCTTGCCCTTGAAGGGGGCATCATTGGGACCGGAGGCCAGGCCCACCAACGCCTTGCTACGCCACTGAACCTATGGGCCTAACATGCAGAAAGCAAGTCCATGAAGGGGGCGTTAACGTTTTAATTGAACCTCAAAAATGAATCAAGCAAACTTTTTCCCTTTTTCTAACGAGCAAGTGTGTCGGTTGAACCTTCCTGTGTTAGGAGGGGTCCCACCCATGGCTCCGGCCCTGACCGTCCTAGAAGCAACGTACGCTACTAGAGAGAATAAAGCCAGCGAACGGTTTCTCCTCCTGTCAGCCAGTCTGAGGAGCAGGTGAATTTGCAAGATATCCACGGGTCCTGTAGGCCTTGAACGCCAGCGAGCTACTAAAGAACAGGATGGGTCCCAGCGGCATCATTGTTGATACGAGAGTCAGAGTACGGTGGCCCCGTAGTGCCGTTAGCCACTAGCTTGTGTGCACGGCAGACATGCCGTATAGTAGCCCACCTGGGAAGGGACTGAATTTGGTGATTGAACCTCAAGTCAGATTTTTAGTGTTGCCTTTTATTCCCTTTTACGGCTGACTCTAGAGCCAAGGAATGCGATCAGAGCACTGGTTTTCAAACCTTTTTGATCAGCGCCCCCGCCGTCCTTAGGCTTGTCGATGGTAACTGAGGCCCCTCGTGACCACTGCCACCACACGTGTATCATGCTCCTTCTCTTCCTCTCCCCCGTCTGTTACTTCCCCTCAATCTCCCCTTTGCTCTTGAACTCTCCCTCCCCCTTGCCACCCCATTATTTTGGCGATTCCACCTAACTCAGTCAGAAAGGCACTATGTGTTGGCCATCGATGGCCCTTCTCAGGCCCCCCAGTGTACCTTCCACGCCGCCCCCCCAGTTAGAGTACATGACCACTCAGTATCATACACTTTTTGTTATCTCTTCTTTCCTGGAGACAAATATAGCAGGGACGTAGCTAGACTGGAATGGGGCCTAGTGTGGAAGATGGAACGGGGGCCCCTCACTCTTGCTTCCAGTGGCAGGAAACACAGCTGAACAAAAGAGTGTGGGTTCCCCAGACCTGTGTATCTCCCCCTCACAGTGGAGCTCCACCACCTGTCCCTCTCATAGTTACACCCTTGCAAAATAGTTCAGGTGTATCTTTTATTGGACCAACTTCTGTTGGGTACTTCTTCCAAGAGACCGAGACTCGCCACTGTTGGGAGACAGGATGCTGGCCTCAACCAACCATTGGTCTGACCCAGTATGGCACTTCTTATGTTCTTCCAACATTTAAAAAACAAGGTTTTAAATTCATAGTTACGGCAAATTAATTATTTGTAATATTTTCATATTTCCCCAATCTAATATCACCGTCCCTTAAGTCCTATACTTTCAACTTATTACTTCACCACATCACATCACTATTTTTTACCCTCTATATCTTTCCCCTCTCAAAATTATCACCCCCTCATATTTAAAGAGCATGACAATTCTGTCGTAACAACGCATATTACATCACTTCACACACACTAAAATTAAATAAATTAATTACTTATTATTCACATGCCTTAACAAGTTAATCTATACATAGCACATATCACACTAATATTAACTTTTAAATTTCAGATACAGAGTAAAAAACATTAATATGTTGATTAACTCGTAAGGCATGTGAATAAGTAGTAATTAATTTATTTAATTTTAGTGTGTGTGAAGTGATGTAATATGCATTGTTACAACAGAATTGTCATGTTCTTTAAAGATGAGGGGGTGATCATTTTGAGGGGGGAAGATATAGAGAGGGTAAAAAATAGTGATGTGATGTGGTGAAGTAATAAATTGGAAGTGTAGGACTTAAGATGGTGATATTATTAGATTGGGGAAATACAAAAAAATTACAAATAATTAATTCGCCTTAACTATAAATTTAAAACCTTGGTTTTTAAACGTTGGAATTTAATGAGGTTTTTGTAATGTCTTGAATGGGGAAAGAGTGTTTGGGGTGCATAGGAGAGGAGGAAAGGGTGTTTGAAGGTTATTGGGGGGAATGGGTGTGGGGGCTGAGGTGAATGGAGAAGGAGTGTTTGGGGTTAATGGAGAGAGAGGTGGGGGGCTGGAGCTGAATGGGGAGGAAAGGGGTGTTGTGTTTTGAGGTTAATGGGGGAAATGGGGATGGGGGGCTGGGGTGAGTGGAGGA
>QEPC01006909.1:1384632-1400086 GCA_003113815.1 Sphenodon punctatus | reverse complement strand
TTTTCCCTGATCTCCCTTCTCCCCAGCGCACAATCCTCTCCTCCCTCCCCCTGCTCCTTTTTCCCTGATCCCCCTTCTCCCCAGCGCACAATCCTCTCCCCCTGCTCCTTTTTCCCTGATCCCCCTTCTCCCCAGTGCACAATCCTCTCCCCTTGCTCTTTTTCCTTGCTCCCCCTCTCCCCAGTGCACAATCCTCTCCCCCCCTCCCCCTGCTCCTTTTCCCCTGCTCCCAAGCACACAGGACAGAACAAGGAGGAAGGCAGGCTGGGCAGAGAGAGCAGCTAGCAGCATAATGGCAGCAGCAGCAGCAAAGCACGAGTCACACACGTGCTGCCCCACCCACTCTGGGACAGCTGAGAGGACTGCTTCACCGTGCCATTTTTTTCAACAATAACTTTATTAAAAGCACCCCATTCTCTATACAAAACTATCAGCAATTCCTTCACCCACAACTGTAACTGTCTATAACATTTACTTTTTGCTAGAATTCCAAACTAAAGAACAATTGCCTGCAAAAGATTTACGTTGTACATACAACGCTACAACAATACACATGCGCAACTTAAGGATTTCTTCCGTTCATTTTAACATGGTCGTTTTTTCTTTCTAACTCTTTTTATTTAGAACACCATAACGTTCCAAAATTCACGCGTGAATACCTGAACGTCAACTTTCCTGTTCTATTCCAATCGCTTTACTAAGGACCCGAAATAACTAATAAAATTGTCTGCAACAAGTTTTGGTCGCAAGCCAGAACTGCAGTGAAGAAATCCTCCCATGTTAGAGATAGGTGGAGATTACATTGAAAGTGAGTCTTGCCTCAGCTAATAGAGACGCAATTGCGCCTCTATAATGGTGAGAGCATGCAAGCTTTTGGGCCACACAGGGCAGCAGGGCCCTTCCTCAGGCATGTTGTAAATCAGAACATGCCTAACGAACATACCTCCCAACAGGTCTCATCAGAGGTGGGAACCCCATGCTTTTGAATTTGACCATGTGCTTCACTAGCAAGCCTCCGGGCAAACGTTTGGCTTGTTGATACTATTAGTGGTTAGCCACAGGTCTTCATCCTCAGTGCTTTGAGGTGGTTTGAGGAAGGTAGCCAGAGAGAGGAGGCTCCTTCACTAAAGATCCATCCCTGCGCTGCATTTGGAGTCATTCACAGTCACCGACAGCCTGGAATCCGTTCTGTATTTGGTAGGTTGGTGCAGACAGTGATGGGCTGGGTCTTGGGAGGTGGACAATTCTGACTTTGAATGATGAAGGATTAGAACCCTCCCACCCCATCAGGACCAGGAGCCAAATGCACAGCTGGCGTCACGTGCTCCAACTTGCAGCCCTGCCTCTTTAATTCCTCTGCTGAGTTTTCCCATTCAGCTTGAGTCTGAAAACTACTAAGTGGCTCTAAGTGATGCACTGATATCGTGACTGTTAGCAAGGTTCCTCCAGCTAGCCATGATTTCTTCCATGTGCTTCCCTGTCTGTCCATTTCTCTGTTCTTTCTTCTTGCCCACACCATTTTTTATTTTGTGTCGACGTACACCTGCAATTGGAATTGGGCATTTCTGATTGTACAATCACTGGCATTTGGGATTCACTGCTTGGCTTTTGGTGGGAAAGGCCCAGATTGGGTTATGGAACATTATCCCATTATGGCATGTGCCAACAGAGCTAAGGCCAGCCTTAAAATCTGCAGGGACCAGAACGGTATTGGGAAAAAGAGGTGGGTTTGCCGGAAATGCCTGGGGCAGGGAAGAGAAGATCGAGGAGACGGGGCGAGCAGGGCTTACCTGCATGGGGCAGCTTGGGCCGTCTAGGAAACACTTTCCCCAGGGGCCTTAAAAGCAGTGGTGGCTGGCCCCAGTCCCACCGCTCTTGAGACTTCAGGGGTCACCGCCGCCCCAGAGACTTCCAGGGCTCCACCACGGTCCCAGAGGGGTCCAGAGGCACATGGTGGCTGCTCTGGAGGTTTCCAGGACAGGTGCTCCCACCCTAAGGCCAGCCCTCTACAAACCCCATGATCACAACAGCAAGTCAGGACAGTCCATGGGATGGAATTTACAACCGTCACCTCCGCTGCTTGACTTAAAGGAGGCTCCCCATCAAATTAAGAGCAGGATGACTTTTATCTCCTGTAGTTATATCACGGGGAGCAGTGGTTCACATACTATAGCCCGATGAGTCAAAAAGTCATGAGTTCTAATCCCGTCTCTTCTACCAGCTCCCTCTGTGGATTTAGAATGCCCAACCCCTGTACGTCCCTTCCTTTGTCCTCTGAAAAACAGGGATAATGATACTTGCTTCCCTACCTCACAGGGTTGTTGTGAGGCTCAGTGTTAGAAGACGCAAAGTGTTGCTGTTAGAGCCATGAGGAGAGTGTGTCATGATGGTCCAACGTCATTATGGAACCTGTACAGTATGTCCAGCCTGGACAAAAACCTGTTCAAAGTGCTCATTGTGAATTGTGGAGGGCTGGAAAACCCTCATTTGAATCTCCATCATATCAGCTCAGAGGAGAAATCTCTGCAACTTGAATAAACAATGAAGGACTCCCATGTGAAGAAGAGCAGTCAATGAGTACGGGCGTGCGAAGGATTTGATCCTGTCTCTACTACAATCAATAGGAATACTGCCACTGACTTTGCTGGGTGCAGGGTTGGACCCGTAGGTACTTTTAGACATCACATTTTCAAGTGACAACTCCCATTATCATTAACCATCCTTCTACCACGGAGTTCCCGTTCAACCTTAACGCTCTATGATTCCAAGAAAAATTCTTGGATTCTATGATTTATTCATTTGATCACATTTACCACAGGGTTCCGACTTGGCTAGTTTTTGGTTGTCCTTCCTCAAAAATCTGTGGAGAACTTTACCACAGATTGATCCCATCGCGTAGAGCTCTATTGCAGATCAGGTATTTGTATTAGAGTGGCCAAATATGCACATTTTAGAAGACACTTATGAGAAATACAGTTTCCAGGGCCAATGCAGCCCTGCAAACTGTATTTCTCATGTGTCCTCTAAAATTTGCATATCTGGCCACCCTAATTGTATAAATGTGTGCGAACGCCCTTCCATGGCTATGCAGAGTTGCCAGAATTTTCCCTTTTCTTTACCTCTTGAAAGAGTGGTGTCCAAAAGTACCTTTAAATTATATAATAGTGTTAGGCTGTGCTTGACATCAGTGGAAGCCGGACCAGACCTCAAAGGCAGATGGGCTCATGACTTTAAACACGTTCAATTAGGACAGCTTTTTAACTGAGGTGAGACACGTTTGACCAGCAGTCTTGACGTTAAGGCTGTCTTCTCAAATCTGTAGCCTGTTCCCAGTGATATTTTGCTGTGTGTGTGCTCTGAAATGTAGGACTGATTGTGGTGTGTTCTGTTTGTAGAAGTCAGGATGGAAATAAAAAACACAGTCTGTGGCGAAATGTGTACAGTACATGTCTTGTGGTGTCACGGTTTGAGATGGTTTTCTAGTCACTCTGGACAGCTTATCACTTAAATTATTAATTTATTGTTTGTGAGATTTTTTTTTTAAAGAATGATAATTTGAAACATTTATCCTGTAAATTGATCTCGAGCTTAACCTCAGTAATGTGTTTTTGCTGTTAATAAAGGGGTATGTACCTGAAGTGAAGAGGATTTCATTTTTAACTATGGTATCAACACGTAACCAGGGAGCAACGGGAAAATACATTGTAAAACAACAACCAATAAAATGACAATTGTAATTCTCCAGTTTTATTTGAACCTGAGGGAAAAGGAGGTGGGGAACCACCAACTGCTGGACTGGTGGAATGATTCAACAGACTTGATCTTCCATGTTGGATGTGGAGCAGGCCAAAGTTTTTCATGCAGAGAGGTTTCCCACCGAAAACTTTGCTTCACCAAAGCAAAAAAAAAAAAAAAATTGGGTGGGAAAATGTCAAATTGTGACAAAATAAAATCAAATTTTATGACACAAAACAACAAATTTAATGTTTTCCTTTGAATCAATCTATGTGCTGTTTTGAAAAATGGAATAAGATGGTCTTTTGATCTGCTCCGAAACATCCGCTGGTTTATGCAATGACCATCTCCATTTTGGAACATTTCAGAATTGTTCATTCCATAAAATTTCTCATTATTCCCCGTGTTCTGGGGATATTCAGCTTTAAAATGTGGAGATTTCATCTTCCAAGCAGCTCTAGCTGGAGATAGACCTCCTCTGGGTTGTCCCACATCATGACAGGAATGAGGCAGCTCTGGCCTTGTTAGACACAGCTTGCTGGATCCAGATGTAAATCCATTAGTTTCCATTATTTTTTTTTTACTTTAGTCAATTGCCTTAGGTGTGTTGCTATGGAGATGCCTTAGGTGCCGATGCAGGCCCTGCAACGTATTTTTCATAAGTGTTCCTTCAAAATTGGCAGAGGTGGCCAACCTAAAAGAGCACAGGACTAGAACCCAGGGACTAAGACACAGCCTACTACCCTAGCCCCACTACCATCTTTGGCTCTGGAAGAAACACTGCACGCATAAGAGCTGATCTGGTCAGGCAGGATGCTCAGGTGCTACCTGTAGATGTGTGTGTGGAAAGGAGGTGTCATACACACCACCAGAATTACCCCCACACAAGGGAGGTAATTCTGTGGTAAACATAAGTTTATGTCTTGAGACTTTTTTATGGTTTGTGTGTCTATGATTTGGAAAGACAGATTGCTGCCAGGAAGAGCCCTGAAGGAAAGGAGACCTCAGATGCAGGGGTGCCAGGGCCACCTTTGCAAATTTTTAAGGCTGACACTTATGAAAAATACATTGGCCAAAGTATTTTCTTAAGTGTTCCTTAAAGATGTGCCTCGGTGAGTCAAAGATACAAGAATCAGGATAAAAGATGTTAACTGAGAGGCTGGTGCTTGGCAGGGGGCAGAGGCCCTGTGTAAAGGGGAAGCTAAGCAGGGAGTGATCCTGTTACAGTCCCCAAGAGCAAAGGGAAACGAAAAGAGGGGGCAGGGGGCTCCCATGCAAAGCTGCCCAGTTTCCTGGAGCAGAATGTCACACGGGACCCCCTCATTTCACTGCCCTCTGCTGAAATCTGCATCCCACTGTCCTTGTGGACCCCCCTTTTCTGTGAGGCTTAGGGAAATTTCCCCCCTTTTGCCCCCTCACCCTCCACCCCAGGTAGTTCTGCTCCCATCTTCTCCATGAGCAGGAGGTCAAGAATTGTTAATCTGCTGTGACACATTTGGCTACGCAGTCACCAGAGCTGGATCCAAGGAAGATGGAGGCTCTGCCCCTCCCTTCTCCTACGTTCTGGTTCCCTTCCCACAGCCATGAGATCATTGAGATGGTTTTCATTTGAACTGTTTTGCACTTCTCTGAAGCAAGCAAAGCTGGCCACTGGGACCGCTTTCTCACGTGTGTTAAGATGCGTCCTTCAGCGCCACAGGGAAGTCCGGGACTCAAGAGACATGTAGCTTCTGTCTCGTGAGAAGGGCGGAAATGCGGTTCTTTGCCGCCGAACATGCACGTCTGGCAGGGGAGGGAAAAGGTACTCTGCCGGATGGAAATGGTTCCCAGCAAAGATCCGCATTTCCACCTTTCTCACAAGAAGCTGTGAGTGGCGTGACGTTTGAGTCCCTGACTTCCCCGCAGCGCCAATGAGTGTGTATTAATGCACGTGAGAAAGCGCCCTGAGAAAAAGGATTCTGGGTTAGGTGGACCATTGGTCTGACCCAATATGTCATACCCTGTCTGATCAAAATAGGGTTCACTTCATGCCACCCCTAGTTTGCATAAATTGTGTGTGCTTGTAAAAACACACACAACTGACCAGCTTTGGGGCTGAGCTGGAAAAGGGATGTCTCTGTGAGAGGCTGCTATGTATATGCGTATGCTTGTAGGGGCAGGACTGATGGTTCGAATTAAAACGCAGCCTGCTAAAAAGTCAAAATGCTCCCGCGGGTCCATTGACTTTGGCTCTAAAGCTTTAGTTTTAATGGCAGTCAGAGGATCCCAGGTGGAAGCAGCAACAGTCCCTTTCAGCAGGTAAAGAAACATCTCTCACAAACACGGTCGCACTCCTCCTACCTTATTTAGTTTTCATCATGATCCCAGGCACACAGCTAGCTCCCTCCTGCCTGGGTGTTACCTTTCATTGCTCTTTGAGAGTGAGGCTTATCCTAAGCTTTTTAAAGTAAGAAAAGGTGCCCCCCCTAGTCCCAGCCGTGAATAAATAGCAGCCAGGGCAAGGAGTCAGCCAGCTCCTTCTCCCCTTGGATTAACAGACTCCGTCGTTGCAAACCTCTCACGGCTGAGAGCCTGATACAAGATAACAAAACTGATTGTACTGGGCAAAAAGGTACTATTGGAGGGTATGTCTTATGGGATTACCATGCGCTATCCCTCCGGCCAGAAAGTAATTACCACAAACCTTGCCCCACCACTCCTGTACTGTGTAAACACAGAGATACCACAGGGTTTCGCTTGAGACTCCTGATTCTACCACAGAAGCCCTTTTCAAATGGGCCCAAGAGGAGCGGCGGTGTGGGGGGAATGGGTGTGCGGCCCATCCCACGGACGCACACCCACCTCCACCAAGCTCTACACATGGAGGCATCACTGTTTTGTCCAACCCGGGGTGGGGGGCAGATCGGTGGATGGGGGGAGTGCGGGAGCACGCACACCCACTCACTAGTTGTCACATGGATTCCCCTCCCCGTGTGCACCCAGTCACACACGTGGATGGGGGGGGGGGGACACATGTGAAAAGGGCCTAAGAACACGTGAACACAGCCTCAACCTTCTGATTAGCATCATATGCAGCGGCCAGAATAAAACCGGCGAGTCCTCTCAGCTGAGCTCAGAAGAAACACAATGAAAGAGAACTCCGTTCTCACCTGGTTTTGCATTTCACAGGCTGGCTTTTCCCTTGAAGAATCAGAGCAGCCGACAGTACATTTTCACACAATCTTTACAAAAAAAAACAACCTTAACTGATATATACATGAAAACAAAGTGGAAGAAAGACACTCCATTGTGGTACAAAAGCCTTCGCCGGTTGCCAAGAGGGATCCATTCACCCTGTTCAGTTCTGAGTTTGTCTTCAAACCAGCATCTTCCACGGAAGCAATGTTAAAGGTTGCTTGGGTCCAGAACAGCGCGTAGAAAGGTTTATGCCAATATGAGTTTCAGTTATTCCTGCTTTAGGAGCGGTTAAGGCAAGAAGATAGCAAAAAGTTTGTAAATCTATAAATGCCCCCTCTGTGATATGCAGCCATTGGGGTGGCATGCAGGCCATTTGGGGTTAAGGTGGATTTAGTATGGTTGGGATCTGTCCTGAGGACTGGCATCTGCTCATTTATCCACACAAAGGACATGACCTAGCAAGCCTCAGAGCAGCCTGCCGCACGCTGTCCCAATAATAACCAGTAGCTCGCCCCTTTGAAGAAAAACCTCTGGGCTAGGGGAGAGGCACCATCTCTTGCAGGCCATTGTCCCAGCTACAGAAACGATCAGCGAGGAGCCAGCTGGAGTTGACGAACTGAAACGAACCTGCCAAGTCGCTCATTAGCACTGCTGCCACTTGCTCTCTCGCGCCTAGGTTGCAATGTTCCTTCCTGTAGGCCACTTAGAAAGTGAGTAGCAGCACGATGGGTTGAATAGAAATTGGGGGGGAGCGGGTTCCTGAGGGGTGTGGTCAGGAAGAGGGAATGAAGATTTATGCCGTGGATCCATTCCCTCTTCTGGAGTGCATGCCCTTGTCTCCGCTCGCTTCTTCCTACAGTCCCTCCTTCAAAAGCTTGCGGGCAGCGACTGTATCTGGCGGCCAGATCCAAATTGGAAAGGGCCCAAACTCGCATCGCTGCACTGACCTTTAGCTTCCAATTTCCTGACTGACCCAAACGTTGTTTCCTGACGTCAGACTGCGTACGTTGGCTTAGATTTGCCTCAGTCCTGAAAAGCAGCACCCTGGCACAGACCATTCCTGACTTGGGGTGTTCACCAATGCGATGCTGGCCCAATAGGGCCCACTTTGACCCAGCTGGGCCAGCGTCACATTTGCTCCAGGCCCGGCGGATGTGGGCCCGGTACAAACCAGGCCCGGGATGGCAGCTGGCCCACGGTCCACACTTGGCTGCGCCAGAGCAGGCAGAACCGGGCAAGAATTTTTGTTCCTGGCCTCAGCTTCCAGCTTGAGGGGTTGCCATGGTGTCCAGCCATGGCTGCCTGCAATAGGCAACCATGGCTGGCTGTCATGGCAGGGCGACGGCAGCCTCACGTTGCTACCCGCTGCCCTTCCCCCACCGAAGCAGTCCACGGAGACGTGTGTTCGCACAGTCGGTGTGCACCCAGCCATGGAAAGGCCGCCCCCCTCCAGATCGGGTTAACTGACATCTCGTCGTATCAGCTAACCCCCTTGGCCAGCTGCTGCTGAACAGCCTGGGGCGGGTCCCGATTCTTCAAGTAGCTTGTCCCCGAGTGCAGAGCAAGCGACTGAACGCCTCTGTGCCTTGGTTTCCCCAGCTGTAAATCTGGCTAATAGCCACAGAAGCAGAGTGTTGGAAGGACCTCAAACAGGGCCCCCTGCTTGATGGGGCACGGGGGCTACAATGGAGAGGGTGTTCGCGGTGGCGGCGCCCAGGCTGTGGAACTCTCTTCCGGTGGAGGCAACGGGCACCTTGCCTCGTTTCGGCAACAGTACAAGACCTGGCTGTTCCGCCGGGCCTTTGATGAGGGTGGGTGAGGAGGATGGGGTTTTTCTTTTCTTTTATGCCTCCCTTTTATGTATTTTATATATTTTATGTATATTTTAAAATATTTAAATTTTTGTAAGCCGCCTCAAGCTGCTTAGGCAGGAGAGGAGGGATATAAATATTGGAAATAAAATAAATAAAATAAAAGTCATCTAGTCCAACCTCCCTGCCACAGGCAGGATAGCCTCCACTTGCATCACAGACAGATGGGTTTTGAAAACCTCCAAGGAAGAGACTCCCACAACCTTGTTGGGCAGTTTATTCTATTACCCAACAGTCCTTACGGTTGGGACCTTTCCCTTAATACCTGACCAAAATCTACATTATTGCAGCTTAAGCCCCATCCCCTCTTATTCTAGCTTTGGCAGCAGCCGGGGGGGGGAGAAAGCCTTACTAAACCGATTGGTAACTGTGCATTTTTGGTTTATAAATTGCAGAGTCTAGCGCAGGCACCACTCATAGTTATTACACTGGTGTAAATCTAGGAAAACGCCATTCAAGTCAACAGAGGCTCATCTTTAATCCAGATTTACACCATTTGAATGCAGATCAGAATTTCCCCACTGTACTTGACATTGTGCATTTAAAATCACTGTAACTTTGCGTGTCTGTCTTATCCAGCTGGGTAAATTCTTTATTTGGAGGCTACATAGAAATGCTGGGGAGCAGGTGCACTGGTTTCAGCAGGTCTTTTATTGATACTAGTGTGTTCCCCTCGGTTTCCTTAAATAACAACTTTATAAGGGCCCGTGGGGAAAGGGGGAGAAGGGGGGGGGGATGCAATTCCTTAAAATTCTTAGACAGACGGGCTCAGCCACACAACCCCCTCCCTGCTTGCAAACTGGCCACTTGTTCTTTAATCTGTGTTCGCCTTGCCCCTTAGCAACGCATTCCCCCAAGCTGCTGCTGCTTCCACTTCATTTCCATAGCCTGTCCCCGTTGCATCAGGTGGCAGAGAAGAAAGGAGGATGAAGGCGCACAGGATGCGTGGGAAGGATTTCACACGAACACTCAGAATGTGCCACTCACAGTTGTGTGAATGAATCCAGAGTTATGGGCCCAGGCACTTTAAATAAATAGCTAGGGTGATGTGGCAGCAGTTAGCCAATGTAGAAGAGCCACTCAGCCTGCAGCAGAATCCAGGCCAACCCTCTAAATTTTGTCTCCCCCCCCCCGCTCCCCACTATGTAAGTCTCAATCTGGGTGTGGCCCAGACTCCTGATCCCCAAACAGCTGATCAGCCAGCTGTTAGTGAAATAGGTCCATTAAACAGCTATTAGCAAAGGAGGTTTAAGGGACATAACTTCTTACTGCTGGGAGTGAAGAAAAGGGAACAGATTGCCCATTGGGACTGGACTGGGTACTTCTCCCAAGCGACTGAAATTGGCCGCTGTTGGAGACGGCGCAGGGCTCGATGGACCATTGGTCTGACCCAGTAGGGCACTATAGGAGTCCCAAGGACGGACCCTGGCCCAGTCTTCCTTGGGCAGAATCAGGGGTCTCTTGAGAAGCTCTGCTCATCAGTGCCACCATGGAAGAGATCCGCATACTGTGCAACGGGGAGGTCTAGGAGCACTTCGCCATGGTTCCGTCGCTTTGGAGCAAATTTCCAAAATGAAAGTGGGGACAGAGTCAAAGAAGGGAGAGAGGAAGCAAGGGGTCCCTTCCTTCGTTCCTGGTGTATGAATGTGTCGGGGGGAGGGGGGGAGGGGAGAAAGGCTGCAACTGCCACAGCAGGGATATGATTTAAGCCAAGTTTGAGAATTGCTGCCTTAGGTAACTGATTCCATTGCCCAACTGGTCTTACAGTTAGAATGTTTTTCCTCATATGTAATGGATATCTACCTAGCAGGCATTTAATTCTCTGGCCATCCCACTGCCCCCAAGGCCCCCGCTCCCACATGAACTGTGAGGGAAGGAAATTTGTGGGGGACATGTCCCTCATACCCCCACTATAGTCATGCCCATGCAAGGAAGATTTTGGAGGCCCCATTTAAAAATATGTCAGACAGCCGTTCCTCGGGACAGGGTAAGTCGTGTGGCTCTTGCTTAAGGGCAGAGGGTTGGATTTCGATAACCCTTTGGGTCCCTTCCAGCTTTAGGATTCTTCTACAACCCCCTCATGCCATGTCTGCGCACTCCAAGACTACCGTGAAGTAGCCATCCAGCTACTACATAGTTTAGTATCGTATCTGAACAGGCCCTTGCTCAAAGGAAATCACAGTCAGTTCTGGAAAACCCTTGTTCCCATGAGGGCATATTATAGGCCTTTCTGCCCTGCGGTGAGAACCAGCAAAATTCCATTCTGTCTTGCTCCATGAAGCTGTTGTTTTGTCCCTGCATCTCCACCCACCCCCCCCCAATCTGGCATTAGCGGGCAAGACTATGGCTAACCCTGAGCAAATATGGCACTTCCGGGCAGCTTCTGGTCACCACAAAGTTTTGCAGTTGCTAGGCACCTTTAAGGCATTGAAACAGAGAAAGTGACTAGCAACGTATTCCCTGAATCAACAGCGAGCTCTTCTCAGGAGGAGAGGAGGCCAAACGCTCCCCTCAGGTGCAGATGAACAAGCGTAACTGAGGGCAGGGTCCGGCCTGTTACAGGCCTCGCTGTCCAATTAGAAGCAAAGGCTGATAGGGGAGAGCGATAGCAGCGTGGAGATTCTTGCGCGGCCCTTAGAGAGTTCATTTCCATCCTGCTTGGTGTGAAATGGCGTCTCTAGAAGACAAGACCATGGAAAGAGCCCGAGCCTCCCCCTCCAGCAGCAGGGCCATAGCCACCAGAGGAGCTTTCGTCATCATCATCATCCCTCTCACAGTCTTTCCACCACAGGGGGGATCTGGGCAATGCTGAAATGTAGGCAGTTCTGTTTCTTGCTTCCTTCTCCTGCTCCTGCGGGGGAAACAAAACCAAACAACCCTGTTTAGCTGAAGCCAGAAGACGGGAGCGTGACTAGGCAACATTATCAGAGGAAAGGTGGACATGTGCGTAGAGCAAGCCGCCTAGGACAACGGCCATCTTAACCAGCACAGCAGAGACTGAACCGGGAACCTTCAGGAGGCAAAAGCACGATTGGCTCCCGCTTGAGCTAAGGAGGCAGACTCTAGGAAAAGAGGCTGGGACGGTTTTATATCGTCTCTGTGAGGGGACATGGCACCCACGTCTACACTGAGATGCCATGCAGGGCTGGTCTCAGAATAAGTGGGGGCTGATGCGGAGGGAAGAGGGTCATGGGGGTGGGTAATCATCAGGCATGGCATGAAGTACCTGCCCTGAGAGGCTCAAGAATCCACCTCCGTAGCCACCCCTCCCGAGGTTTACAACAAACAAGGAGCTCCCAACCTCTGAGGAGCAGCAGTGACAGAAGGTGCCAGGCTCCTGTGCCAGCATTTTCTGGGGGGGGGGGGGGGCATACAGTTCAGGCCCTGGGGAGATGCCCTCAGGCTGCCCTGACACCATAGGTCTCATTTCTAAGAGAGTCCAAGTTCCCATGACTCTCAGCCAGCATGTTCCAGGGTGTGAAGGGTTGTTTTCTAAAGCAGCAGCAGAAGGGGGAAAGATGGGGCAGGACAGATTAAGACAGGGCTGGGGCCCGAAGTAGACAGCAAGTTGGAGATTTTCCATCGCTTCACACCATCATTAGCAGCCAAAGAACATGTAATAACTGGGATACCCACTACCTTGAGTTCTCCTCTCAGGAAGGAAGGAGGGGGATTCCCTCCATTTTGGGTTTAATGGGTTTGGGTGGTGGTTGGTTTGGGGTTTTTTTTAAGCTTTTACAAGCAGAGGTAAATCCTCTTCTTTGTCAAGGGCCTAAGAGCTAGAGTTTATAGCTTTCTAAAGATGTCTGTCGTGTCCTGCTTGTGGGAACGCAGGTGAAGTTAAAATGAGCTAGGAGGTGTTTACCTCCCACAAAGCGACTGTGAGAACATGCTGTACCAGAACTAGATGAAGCTGGTACTGGTGGATAGCAAGGTTACCTGCAAATATAGAATGTTGTCTTTAGAAATGGCTTCCATCAAGTCTTTGTCCGGAGATGGTTCTCCATGTATTCGGACAACATCTGCGGCAGCCTCATGTGCCACGCAGCTTTGCTTGCCTGACCTCTGCCTGTAGAACAGCACATAGGCAGTGTCCTTGGGGAAGAAAGAAGTCACGTTGCTAACTGACTCAAAAGAGGAAAAGGAAACCCTGGTGTCATTGAAGAGGTACCACTGGATTTCAAGGTCAAGCGGCTTGACCATGGTAGCTTTCTGAACCCCATCCCTCGCATGTCCTTCTGCACTGGTATCAGCACACTCTCTGGCATAACAGTAGTAATGGCCACTCTCCGAGGAGACACCAGAATGTACTACCACACTGCAGAGGTCGTACACCAAGGACACAAAGCCATTGCATGAGGCAGACGTGTTTTTCCTGTAGCGGCAAACATCACCTGCTTTCTCAGAGGCTACCAGGACTGGCAGATTCAGCACCAGCGGGATGGAAACATTGTCCAAGATCTTTTTCCTCCTCATGGTTCTCAGGTCGAAGGAGAACCTCAGTAGGGTGAGGACGAGGTAGTGTGGGCCCTCGGTTAGCTCCGCCACTTTCTCCGCGTCTTGCAGAGAAGCACACTTTTCACAGTGATACTTGTTCTCTTCTGTCAACATTTCTGGTGACAAGAAGTAGTTGATCAAGTCCGGGACGGATCGGGAGCCCAGAGAACCATACGTCTGCTCTCCAAAAGCCAAAACTGGGTCTTTCACAGTCTCCGTGTCAACGCGGTCTCCCTCATGCCTCACATGGAAAGGACCTTGTTGTCCAACAGGTCCCAACGTTTCAACAGACATTAATTGGGTGGGAAACTCTCCGGATACATGATGCTTCCTTTGTCTCCTTGTTGGAGAGCCTGTCGCCTGGCTCTGTGGTTTGACGGGGGTCTCGATAACCTGTGCTCCTATTTCTTCCACAGGGAACACTGAGGCACTGCTGGGCCTATGTGTGGGCTTATCCACAGGGGGGAAAGCCAGGGACAGGTCCGTGAAGACTTCTTCTCGGCGGGAGACGTTAAGACACTTGAGGCAGCGGATTTTCGTCATCATTTTGCCACCAAACATTTTTTCAATTAAGGTCTTGTTTAAGTAGCGACATTCATCAGCCCGAGACATCAAGCTGGACTCTTGGAGCCTTTGGTAAATTCTTTTCCCGGTTTTCTCTTCTTCGTGTAACCTTTGGGAGAAAAAAAAAGAATGCATCAGCCATCAGCACACAACATGGAATTCTAGAACTGGAGAGGACCTCAAAGATCATCTACTCGAACCCCATACTCCAAAGCAGGATCTCCTCTACCTACAGCAGGGATGGGGAACCTTAGCTCTCCCAGGGGCCACTTTGAAGCTTTTCCCCTAACATGCAACTGAAAACCACCTTGTTGCAATTGAAGCCCATTCCCTCTTGTTCCATCTCCTGTGACAGCAGAGAAGAAACGTTCTCACCGTTATTTATTTGGTGGCATTCTTTTTACATATTTGAAAACTGCTGTTGTGACCCCCACCCCCTTGGTTTTCCTTTCTCTGGGATAAACGCCCCTCAGTCTTTTCAGTCTTTCCTTGTACGACTGGCAGTTGTCATCTGAATTGCAGTCCTCCCGCACATCCGCTCCCATTTCTCAACATCTTCTTGAAGTGCAGAGCCCCAACTGAACACCATACTCCAGGGGAGTGAGGTCTCACCAGTTCTGAGAAAAGTGGAATCATCACCACCCACGTCTTGGATACGATGCATTTGGTATGGCAGCCTAAGGCGGCATGTTGCCCTTTCGGCAACAGTGTCACATGGTTGTCTCATGCTCCATTTATGATTCCCATAGCTCCCATATCTTCTCTCCAGTGCTACTGCCTAACCAGTTGTCTGTATTTTACACTTGTGCATCTGTTGGGGTTTTGTTTTTTGTTCCTATGTGTAATATTTTACACTTGCCTTTGTTAAATCTCATTTGGTTTCTTCCACCCTAGGTCTCTAGTTTATCGAGGTCATTTTGTATTCTAATCCTGTCCCCCAGAGCTTTTGCAACCTCTCCTAGTTTTGTGTCATCTGCAAGTTTGAGTACATTCTCCATTCTCTCCTCCAAATTGTTAATGAAAATGTTGAAGAGGACTGGGTCCAGGACAAACCCCCTGTGAGATGCTACTTGATACTTCCCAATTTGATACCCATCCATTAGTTATTACTCTTTGAGTGTGGCTTTTCAACCAATTGTGAACCCACCTAATATTCCTTCCTCCAGATTTCTTATGGGACTATCACGAGGGACCTTACTGAAGTCAAGATGTATTAGTTCTATGGCATTCCCCCCCCCGTTTACACTGTCAAATAACAGAACCAGAGTTACCAACATACGTTTCTAAGGGCGACAACAAAAGGGTGCTGGCTGTTTTGTGGCCGTTGTGAGGCCGGAGCGAGGACAGCGAGGAGCCGCCCCCCTGACGGCACCCACGCTACACAGCCGTCACCGACCATCGCCGCCGGACATCACGCACTCGGTACCCCCTGATGCCTGGACTGTTACCACCTACGATGCCTCCCCATACCTCCCTCGCCTCCTCGCCCTCTATCTCCTCCCTCCTTCTCGCCCTTCTCATGGCCCCCCTCCTTCTCCCTCTTCCACCTCCAGTGGCCTTTCTCCAGCCAACCTACCCCTTATTCTCACCCATGCCCATTCCCCCTCCCC